>OZ035953.1:13305164-13905164 GCA_964034955.1 Orchesella flavescens | reverse complement strand
TCCAATCCTTTTTTCTTGCTATCTTTGAATCATACCACCGTTATTCAATCTGTCAACACTTCTTTAGCTACTATCACATCACAGAGGCTGACAACCAGCTGGAAATCCGACAGTTCCACACCAAAACTAACTTTTTTCTCTCTCTACCTGTCTGCCTTCAAGCGAAGAAGCTCGTCAAGGTCAACTCTTGTGTGTATTGTTTTTTGACGAGGATGATCCACGATGAAATAGAAAACACCCGGAGTCAAGAAAAAAATAGTAGCACATGGATACACCTAGACGTCATCTTTCATTCAGCCTTTCATCAATTTCATCCCCTTCACCTTGTTGGTGCAACGGCGTGGGTGTATTCGTCGTCACCACATCATCATATTCAATTTTTACTCTTCTCACTCGTGTCGTCGCGTCGCACTTTTCATATTAAGTTTTTACGCACACACCGCTTTTGGCCTCTTTTGAGTAGTGGAACAATGGAATTATTGCTACACTCAAAATGGTTTATTAAATAAAATAGGAGGAAATTTTCATTCCATACATGGAAGGATTTTTTTATCACCTGCTTTTCTCCTTATCTTATGCTCCCAACCATTTGGCAGTTAGTTTTAACCTTGTTTTTATTTATCGTATCGTAAGTATATTTGTAAAAGTCTGAATATCCGCGCAATAAAAATTAACAACAAGAAGACATGGAAAAGAGAAGAATATATTAGTGGAAGGTAGCCATTAAAGAAAACCTGATTTCATTCAACAACGCAACGTTGCATGTAATCAAGAGACAGGCGGATTTTACGCATTAATGTGCATGCATTAATATTATTACAGCTCAAGGTGGAATGGCCAATGGACATGGAGATAATTAGTTAGGACGGCTTGTTTTCTTTACTTGTAAAGACCCATCTACCTTTTCCATCCTTTTACAATAGATAAAAAGTATTTCGTCAATATGAATACATTATTCATTCATGCTGTTGGTCAGGTAGTGGTGGTGTAGATGAAGTAGCATTTTGGGAAAACTAATTGGAAATGCGGTTGATTCCTTGATACTAATAATGAGCCATTAAATAACTTCTCCGACAAGAGCATCCAGACTCAAAGACAGCTGAAGCAACCAACCAACCTCAGCAGAAGATGAAATTGATATGTGTTTCTGTTGCCAAATATTTATGGAAAGGAGAGGATCAAGCGGAGGAATCGCAGATTATTCACTTTTATTTGCCTTCCTATTGCAATTCCATCTCCATTTTGAAGTTAACATGTGTCTTGTCTACGTTTTAAAGTGGTGAAATGGAGTGTTTCAACCTTGACAGTGATTCATGATCCCTGCGTAAAACATCTTCGGTGTAATTTATTATTAAAATAAAACTTCAACACAGAGTCACAAGAGGAAAATTGATCTGACCAAAAGTGAAAAAGATTCATTTTTCTTTCATTTTTGCCAGGAAACGAGAGTGTATATATCAAGAACAAGTGGGATTTGCGCAAACAAGATTCTTTACACTTTTACACACAGCAAACTATCAAATTAATATGAAAAATGGATCCTTGCAACTTCCAAACCAAGGCAGTTGAAGCTGTTTTCCATATAAACCTTCTTTTTTTTCATTTACTTTTTCTTTTATACAAGTTCACCTTTTTTAATGGTTTGATATAAAAGCTAGCAACAAACATAAAAAATTTGTGCAGACACGATCCATCCATCCTTTGATTCTGACCTTTACCTTTTATGGAGAAAAAAAGAAGAGAATGAGATGAACAAAACGGGTACATGATATAAATTTTTCGTTTTATTGCTGCAATTCACTTGGCGTTTGAATTTGGCATGGCATCATTTCATAACATGCACAAAACCTTCACTCACGGTTCTCTTTTTCTTCTTCAATCATCAATTGAATTCAGTAACATATCATAACATAACAGTATTCCTGAATGAAACAGAAAGAAAAGAGAAGACACCTGCAACGAAACCCATAAAGATTTTTAAGTCACTTCCTGATTACCTGCAGTTTATGTCAAAGTTATGGGGACACCTACGCCAAGTGTATTATTAAGATGGCACTTTCCCCTTTTAACTTTAAATTTGTTAATGCAGTTTCAACTCGCATAAATAAATTCACACATTTCCTAAGTAATTGACTGCAAAAAGGGAGAAAAAGAGTGTTTTGTTACGCATTAGCTTTCTCTAGCGTATAAACGGTTGCTCATATTACCACCCCACGATATATCTGCTTCGTTCGATAAGTCAATAAAACAGAAATGGGATGAATGAGAGAGGAGAAGGTGCGTAAGTTAAGTAAACATATAGAGAGAGGGGGAAACCACACAAGTAAATACGCGTAAGTTATGTGCGTTGATGATGATGACTGCTTTTATCAGGTTGATTAGCACAATCTTTAGGAGAGAAGAAGGGCAAAAGAACCGTATAATTTTGGATAGATATGATGTGCTCGTAACCTTTCATTCTTATCTGAGTCATATTACTGTAGTTTTTTTCGAGGGTTCATCATATATATTGATTATTACAATGTCAACTGACCTACCGTCAACAATATGAGACAGACACACTGATTGTATATGTGCTAAACAGCTAGCAAATATAATATAACGGGGTGAGTACTAAGTGTCGCTATATCAATCAGCTTCCTTATCATTTTTATTGAGTGGATCAACCAGCTTGCTTAAGCGAATCCACTTTGTTTCTTCAAACTTCTAACCAAAAGCCTCTCCCAAAGAAACATTAAGTATTGAGAATAGAATGCCATGCCACGCCACGCCATTCCTATGTCGTTTACTCAGAAAACAAAAACGTCGGAAGTAGTAAAAGATAAAAGAACAGTACAATTTTTTGCATTCCATTTCTCTTCACGTTTCCACAATTTATCACATCATAAAGGCTAATCAGATATTTTACATTTTATATGGGAACTGATAACGTGATTGTGATCGAAATATTTTATTTCAACAAAAATGTTTCATGAAGTTTTTTTCCTTAAAAATTGAAATTGACTTTCATCCATTTGATTCTTTTATGCTTTATTGTAAACAAATATGCTAATATATTAAGTAAATAGAAAAAAGTTTTATTGTAAAAAATTACATTGTAGGCGTGCCTTAACAAGTAAATTTTTAGAAAGTGTTGTACTAAGATTGAATTTGAAATCAGCTCATTTTATAAAATTTTTGAAGGTACGGTTACAATAGCTGAACAAGTCAAAATGAGCAAGAAATAGTTTTCCTTGAAAAAGTGACAAGTTTCATTCCTGACGACGACTAAAATCTAACCTCAAAAGATTGATCCCTTCAAATTCATTTCCTGGAACGAAGAAAAATTAGAGCTTCGTGTCGAAAACGATTATTTGTTACGAAGGGTTGTTTTTTAAGTGTTTGCGGCTACTTTTGCGACAGGTGCAGCAGCAGCAGCAAATGAATAATCTGGTTTGTTCTAATTCTAAAGCTTTTCTTTGAAATCGTATTGCCAGCCAGTGGGTTTCAGAACTAGGTGAAGTTATAATGACGCTCATTTTTTCAAACCACACTGATTTTTTTTGGTGAAATTTGTTAATTCCCAACTTAATAGGTTTTAGTTTACTAGTTATATCACGTCATATTTTCTTCAGTTCCATTTGCTCAAAATAAGTTTTAAAAAACTATTCTCATTTTCGCCATTAATTTCTCAAAACATTCATTACTCATGCGTTTCTAGATTTCAAGCTTGAAGTTTCATTTCTCGTATTTCTCTCTTGAAATACGTTTTGTAGTCACAGGGATGAATGAATTATCTTGATCACTTCATCATTTTAATGTTCTCCTGCTGAGTTTCATATGAACAGTTTAACAATGTGTGGGCTTACAATTTACAACCCAGAGCGAATTCATAGTTTCCTCTTATTATTCAGCAAGCTAAGAGTCTTGTTCGATTTAAATACTTCGTTAGTTGCTTATATTGCGTGCTTTGGCCATTACAATGGAAGATTGCATTCCGTCCTCACAATGATATGCAACAACAAAACTCTTTCTCTAGTTTGGCAAGGCCAAAGCCAAGTCACAAAAAAATCATACCCGAAAAAACAAACCAGATCCAACCCATGTGCTTGCGTTGGATGTTGTATTAAAGCAAAACCACAAAACGAAATAGACAAGATCAGTAGGGTAAAACTGGGCACAAACAAACAATGAATGGATCATATCATAAAATATAATATAATATCGAGTTGGACAATGGTAAGTGCAAATAATCCGCTTTGCACATCATATTACATCATGGCAAAAACAATGGGAAGCTCTGCTCGCTCTGCAGAGGACGCTGATATGGATCAGGAAATCGGCAATCTTTTTGCCTACCTGACTTGTATCACAATTTATCATTTGTGCACGCACACCGCATGCATACGACCAACCCAACATAAATATGAGTCACTCATATTTACTAGTTCCTTACTTGTCTCCTCCGATACTCAACTCAACTACTTGCAAAAGTCAAGTGAAGGCGAGTCGGAGTGAGTCGGTAGAAAAGAAAATAAATGGCTAGCTCTCCACCGTTCTCAGAACAAGATGTGTACATGTGTAACTGAGTATGCACACAATATTCAAGAGAACAGGTTTAATAAATGTTTACATTTGGAAGAAGAAGACGAGGAAGAAAAAAATTATGCTGCAAGCAACCAAAAAGGGGTTTCGGTGTGTGAAGTATGGATATGAAACTGCAATTAGTTGATGATCTCATATCGTCTGCAGATATTGAAGCTAAAACTATCAAATCCGCAGATCTCCTCCTTTCTATGTGCATTACTGATTATGATGATGAGGTTTCATACAGCCGTTGATAAAAAAACCTGGCAAAAGAAGCCCCAAATGAAGATAGGAGCCAGGAGAACGATCCCTTGTTTTTTATCCATTGGCAATAATTGTATGTATGTGTGTAAGTATGTACGACAAGCCCATGACTGTGTCAAAATATTTCCTCATCTCCTGTCATCCTCATCATCAACAACTCTTGAATTGCAAAAAACAACAAAATACTATCAGCTAAAATAACAAAACAAAGGAGGCAAAAACTGAATGCCAGGCTAGGCCTTTCCCTCCCGTTTCCTCGGAAGATGTAGATGACCAGCGTGATGATGATCATGATGATGAATAAATATTGCCAAGCCCAGTTTTCCCCCTTCTTCATCATCACTTTAAAGTGGAAGGTAAACAGAGTGAAAATGATACAAAATGACGTGCTGGAAAATTAACACAGCATCATCATCATCATAAATGCAACCTTGTTGTTCTTGTGAAACAGAGTTTGCATTGCACAAACACAACACAACTTTCGCAGCAGTCGCTTTGGCAAGACAAAGACGAATTGCTTACAAAAGAAATACATTTTCTCCAAAAAGACAGAGACAGAGACAAAGAAGGAAGTCATGAATTATGAATGGTTTCGTCATCATCGGCCACAATCCACAACATAACACCACATCCGAAAACTGACAAAGAACACGTTTTAATCCTCAATAATAATTAAATACAGAAAATATCCATGTTTGTTTTCATTTTGATTTCTAATTTTTCATTGAGCAACGCAACATGCAAATTAATATAAGTTTAATGAATGCATTAAAAACGCATGAATTTTATCTATGAAAATAATCAGAGATTGTAATCGCAATTAAAAAGAAGAATAAAAGGATTATATCTCGTTTCGCCGTTTAATATCCACTATGAAAAAAACACACTACGCTTACATTTCATTTCGTGAAATGAATGGAGGAAGGAAGAAGAAAGAGTCATTAATATTTTGATTATTAAGCTACATTACATTCCATTTACTCATCTCGCAAAAAAGGTCGTACCAGTACCACGCCAACCAGCAAAGATTTACTTCAATCCTCAAAAAATTATGCATGTATATCGCAAAGAACGACAATTTCTGAACAAGTTATGCGCATGTAAAACTGAACTGTTACTTTCAGTTTCAATTCAATATTTTTTGCTGTGGCTGAATGGCTCAAATGTAGCACACCAGCTCAGTTGATATCATCTCAAGTTACACCATCTGGAAAAGAGTTATCTCCTCGCCAAAAGGAAAAGTGAGCATGGTTATGCATCCAAACCATAATATATATTACTTATATGCCATTTGACAAATTATCATGAAGATCATGAAATCGGGCAAAACTAAAGACGCGTAAAACAACAGGCTTGATTTTAGCTCTCACTCTTACTCTGCTTCCTTCAAGGAATGCGTAATCTAGAAGGGGCACGTGCACTATGCAAATTCCTTCTTTTCCTCATCCATTCATTTATTGGTCGACAAAAACACGCATCTAATAATTTTATTCGCTAGAATGTTTTATTAACTACAAAAAAAAGTCAAGTCGAGCCCAAAGCACTTAATGAGAGGGAGCACATGCATATGTGCCTTAATGTACATAACTTCCCTTTTTTTGTAAAATATTGCATTTATGCTGAACTTATGCCATTCAAAAAATTCAATCTCTTTGTGTTTACGCATGTATATATACATAGGCTGCTGCTACGCACTATTTGCAAAACTTGGCTTTGCTTTGCCCCTTACTTAAAAATTCATTGTTTTGTATTCTTTTTGGAGGAAAAGTAATAATACAAAAGAAAATGCAATTTTGCTGCTGGCACAAGACAAAGAACAGCTTGATTTGATTAGCATGTCTCTGCATAATATGTAGTTTGCAGTGGCAAAAACCACCAATTTTCTCCTTCATCTTGTTCTCCTTCTTGTCTCTCTTCATTCATTCCGTTGACTAGTTGACTTCACAAATCATTGAGTGAGTTTGTAATACTGTCAAAATCTCAAGTGTCGACCATTTATTTATTAACCTCTTTCCCCTCATTCATCATCAATGATGCACACGCATATTATCGCTGTACAGAAACAACTGCAGCCAGAACATGATATGATATGATGATGATCTCTATCACTAGTATCGTCATTGAGAAACATAGAACGAATCTTTCAAGTGAGATTGAGCTAAGCTTTGAGGCTTACTAAAGTGCGTATACATTGCTGATTTGATTACACGCGTAATTGGGGATGGGTAGTGTCTCTAACCTTACGCACACAACACGCACGCATATTGTTTTTTGATAAAGTGTTTTATAAAAGAAATTATTAAAGGATTGAAGGCGTGTCCACCTCTCACCTCATTCCAATCCATCAAATTAACAGATTTTCCCTTTTATTCCATATTAATAAGGCTCGACCATTTGCCATAAACTCCACTACATTCTACCAAACCGTACAGAAACACTTTTGTTTACAAAACATGCCAATTTCTTAACTTTGTATTCTGATGGATAATGGACAACTTCACACCAATAATTCATTACATTCTTATTCATAATCATTAAAATACCATGACACAGCATCATGCTCATTTATCCCATTACTCACTCGACCTCCTCGCAAAACCATATTATTTTCTTTTTGCACCTTGCTTTGCCCGCAACGCAATGCAATGCTAGCCTTCTGCTTTGCTGTCAAATCATGATGTACTTATTCTCAAGTATATTTCTTATGTCATACTATGTTTGCATGTTTTACATGCAAAAATTATTCATTATTACCTATATATCAACTTTATAAAACTATCTACACAGATGTTTGCCTTCTGTAATGCCCTGAAAGTTGTGACACTCTTTTGACACCTTTTCCCCCACACATTTGCATATCCTCATGCATTTAGTATTATTACGTGCGTAAGCACACACGACACACACGCATTCCAATCCAATCTAAACATTCATACTTACCCAACCCAACGTCTAATGAATGCCAAGTGGATTTTGAATAAAAAATGTATTCATTTTTTTCAAACCACTGAAATAATCCACTTGACAAAGATAACGTACACACGCTTACTTCCTGTGTAATAATAATAACATGGAGCCACTTTGCAAAAATTTCCTAAAAGCTTACCATAATTTGTCATGGGAAGCACGTTTTGAGTTGAGTTCATTGCATTCGGGGATATGCTTGCTGGATTAAACGCTATCACAATGAATGAGTGTGTGGGTGGGTGGATATGGATTTGGATGGAAAAGAGTTTTTATTCTAGCAGAATAGGATGAGAAAAATTATGCGAAAATAAGCTTATATTACATTACATGATGGAACGGTAAATGTTTGCCGAAGCCTGTCAACAGCACTTATAGCTTGGTTGGAGTAGGTTGTAGGTTTTGGAGTGAGAGAATCTAAGAAATAAGATGATAGGAGCATTGTACACTATCAAGCTAAAAATTCCGTCTGGAGCCACATTATCTACCATCATGTATGTAACTGTATCGTATGAATGAAGGAAAAGAATTTGCTTAGCACAGTCAAATGCAATCCATATAAATTCCTTCTTTACAAAAAAAAATATGAAATAGGAGCTGACTTGGATTAATGTTTCCTACAAAAATATAAATTGCCCGAGATAATAAGATGGAGATGGAGTCAGTCACATGAAACACGGAACCTTTAGCAAAACATTTCAATAATAAATCTGTAAATAGAAATTTAGCAATTTGATGTGTTTTAGTTTGTATCACGTTACAATATTCACGAAATAATTTTTCTAGCTTAAATTCTGTAGTACATCAACATAAAAATAAATTTATATTCACATCATTATGATGCATCCAATCTCACTTGTTGCCAGCAAAAAGTGCAGTGTCATTCTCTCCCTTCACGATTACTTTTATTCGTGTCGACACCATTGGAATTAAAGATAAAAGTTGTGGGATGAAGTTCACCCCTCCAAAAACACTGACAGTTCTGTTCTCACCTTAAAATGGCGAGAACAATGTGCCAAGATATGAATCTATTTTTGTTGTACAACCATGTTATTAACAAATTCCTTATTGGTGATAGTTTACATGTAAACAATGGTTTTGTAATCGATTCTACTAAAATAAGTGTATCATGTCATGTTGTACATACACATATATGATGCAATTTGTAATCCGATCTCCCACCCACTTTATTCAGGTATTTGCTTGAATGTCTTGGGAAAAATGGGTTGAAGACCGATTGTCTTACTTTATTAATAATACATACGTATATTTTATGTGCCTATTTTTTTGTGTGTGTGGATATTATGCAAATTAATTTGAAGAGTGCACACACTGCATGGCTGCACATATCTCACCCAAGCCCTTGAAGCCATGTGACATGACGTGTTGATCCTTTTCCAAGATAAGAATGGGAATAATAAACAAGATAGGAATAGGGCACTAAATTATGTATCTCACTGGAGATCCTTCCATTCACCCACTCGTTTGTTTATATCATAAGCACAGCTCTGTAAATGTAATGATGATGGGGACCAACTGCTTGTAAATACTTTGATAAGAAGATGATTACAGGTAATATGATTATTTCTATTACTATCATTATTTTTAAAGAGAGAAATGAGAGAGATCGAGAGAGGTGAACAGGAACATGAATGAATGAATGAAATCGTATGTGAAACACAGCATGTGGGACATTTTGCCACACCCGTCTTTTCATATGCAGTTGAATTGAATTGGATGGGGGATGGAATGAAAGAAACAAAGCAATGTATATGCATTCAAAACTGATGAAAATCTCAAAATTCAAGATTTTTCCAGATGATGAAGATGGTGAGAATGAGAACAGAAGCAATATGATAGTCTGAATAAGAACGCACAAAATACATGTCGCACTATATCAAGAAGAATATTACATGGTTGATGAGTAGCTGATCATTGAACTATTTTGCAAATAACATTTCAAATATTCCGAAACGGTTCTTATTCGTCTTGTCACATTGTTTGGTGGACAACCAGAAAAGCAATGTTATGTCCATAATTTTTTTCACAACAGCGTTTCTCCATTTTCTAATTCATTATTCTTTTAAAACGAGTATGAAATTTTTTGAACATAGTTCTTTTCACGAGAAAAACTGGATGAAATGCACCAACAAAGAAAAGCACACAATAGTGTTGAAACTCGCTGAGTTCCATAGTGACATTAATGTGCATCCAATTCCAGCAATTAGTATTATTGGTTTAGTCACTTGACAAAAGAGAGCATTCTCAATTGTCCACGGCAATGAAAGGAAATTTTGTTTGGATTTGTATGAGAGTAGGTGGTATGCTGTAGTGTTCTCAATGGATTATGTTGTTCTCTGTTATTTGAATCAAGTAACTAAGTAATGATTGCCTAATTTAATAGCTATAAATCCTCCAGTTGCACTGGACATGGCTCATGTCACGGCTTCACCGAGGACTACAAGCGAGCGAAATATGTGAACTATAGAAACTGCATTGAATAAAATTCAGACTCTATTTTTATTTGTCTGCATCTGCACTCGGAAGCTGAGTGACTTATTATTATTTGTTAATACAATGTTATAATGCTTTCAGCAGACATAGAAACACATACATACAGTTCAACACTCTTTTCTTGTAAGTTTCAAAGGAGACTCCACATTTTGTTTTTTTGATCAGTCTTAACAAACACAACCAAACCACAAAAAGTAAATGGGTAAAAGCTATAATTAACTGATGAGCTAGCTTGAGGCAGGAATCCAAAAGGAGTGTTAGAATATTTCCGAATGGAATGATGGAAAAGGCAGGAAATAAAAAGGAAAATGATGATGCTCAAGGTTGCACCGTAAAAATTCAATCCACCCCTGATTTTGAGAGAGGTGCGTAATAATATGCAGAGAAGGAAAGAGACGAGAAGAGGAAACAAGACATAAATTACGTTGTAGCTTGCTCATGGATAAATAAATACAAGGGCAGCGACTCGCTCCTTCCCCACAGACAACATATATACACATTTGTCTACCTTCCTCCATCCAAAAAAAGAAGAAAAAAAAAATCTCTCAAAAACACTATTTATAAAAACGTGAGCATTGACTATTGAACGTACATAAATCTTAGCAGGCTTCCGAATTAAAATGAAATGAATCCAACATCCAAACCTTAAACTTTTCTTCATTCACAACATTGTGCATTAATTACGGCGAGTGACACCCTCCACGATCGCCAAAGGAGGATATTGAGTATTGAAAAGTAATTAATAATGTAAATCAAACTACCTCTCGATTCTCAATTTATGCATAAATATTCATGTGTCTATTTGGACTAGCTGCTTTGCTTTGTCTTCCTTTTTTTTGCATCATTTTCCTCATTTAAATGAAATGAAACAAAGGGTTATTTTGAGTACCTCCCGGAACATTAAATATTTATACATTAGAGCAGAATTAGAAATTTTATTGCCTTTGGGTTCAGGTGCTCTTGAATACATAATATTTATGTATGCTGCATAATATTCAAGATCAAGAACTTTTTTTCCGTATTATCTTCTACGCAGTAAAGATAAACGTAGGACAGGGGCTTGTTGTTAGAATAGAAGGGAGATGAATTGATTGTGAATATTATTATTATTACACTTTAATGGCTAATCATTTCTTGTAAAAGGCTACTTAGGATGGAATGCAATCACGATTCTTTCAAATGGCTTTTTCATCATGGACATAAATATATACGTAATGCCTTCTTCCTTCTCTTTCCTTACTACTACAAAACTCTTCTACCGCATGTATTTACGTACACCAAGACTCAAGACACGAACTGAAATTCAACTTGCATCCATCCACACACATTCATCATTCAATCAATATCTTCAATGTTTGAGCTGAAATCCTGCTGGACAAGAATGCGTACATAATAATAATTCATTTCTCCCACCATAAAAAAAAGATGTGCATAGTGTGTTTGGTAATTAGAAGCAAGTCTCTTTCCACTTGGTCCATTTTATCCATCATCAATGACGGTTCGGCATTTTGAGCTGAAATGAAAAGGCACGGCAAAAAACCAAACTTATTGAACAGCCAGCAAAACTTTTTTTTTCTATCTAACAAGGTAAAAACCAAACTGATGGATTAAATAGCCCTGAAACCAAAAGAGATAGAGAGAGAGATTGTTATCGGTATACGCAGGAGTGCAGTGAGAAGAGACTTTACGATCTAATCGATCTCTCGATCTTATACAATCTCTCGTAATCTCAACATCAACAACAGTAATAATGCATTTTTATGAATGATGATGTTGATGATCAAGATCATGTTCTCATGCAGATTTTTGCTTCGTGTTCCTCTCTCTCTCCCTTCTTTACTGCAAAGAAGCTCTCCTTCTTCTGCGGGATCATGAGGAAGTGAAAAAAAGGTGCGTTGTGTTGTGTTACAAGCATTTTAGTACCATCTTATCATATCTTTTTCGTGTTATACACACACACACGAGAAGAAAACGATTGGATTGAATTGAACCCCTTCTGGATTTCGGTAGTAGAAAGCAACGTAACACAACAATGGCAAATGCAAAGTCACTACTACAACTTTACGGCGATCCGGTGAGATAACAAGTGGTACAAAAGCAGTACCAACAAAACATATCTCATCATCGTCATCATCATCATTTTCCTCTTTATAATGATAGCCTTCTCCTTCTTTTCTTGAAGTTGGGACAAGTTCTTTGATGAGCTGAGCCTTTTCATGGTTGGTTGAGTGGTGTGGTGATGGTGAGTGAGCGAGTAGCTTTAATAACTCGGACTCTGACTTTCCATTTCAATCAATTTATTCCCTGTTTATGCACTCCTACTAAATTGCATTTATATATTTTATACAATGTATCTGCATAAGACAAGGTTAATCCTATAAATATGTCCGCTCACCAAGCATCACCATTCATCCTTTTTTGCCTTATGAACATATATACCTAGTGATGAATTTTCAATACATTAAATTTTCAGCATAATGTATTCATGCACGAAAGTTGTGCTGGAGGTGACGAGATTCTCATGCTGATTCCAATGCTCATGATGATGATGATGATGTAACCAAAGGGTAGTTGGAGACGGTAGTAAATGCTCAAATGTATGTGCATACACATATTTTACTACGCTGGTAAAATGAGACTGAAGACATGAAAACAAGATGGGAATGTGTTTTACGATCATATGTATGCATTTTCCAGCAGCTGAGGAACTGCGCAGTGTGGCTTGGCTTTGGCTTGAACAGAATTTTAGAATTTATGTCGATAATGTTTGTACTTACTTATGCATATCGCTATTTGAATATCTACATGTGAGTAGTACATAATATATTATGCAGTTTAAAGAAATGCAATGCTAATCTTATCATATTTCGTTGGTTGGTTTGGTTTGCTCCATCCAAATTTAAATATCACGATAGTAATCATCATCTCAATTTTTTATGAGAGGGAACATCGTTTCGTTGAAAAAGTAGAGAGTCTCTTTTTTAGTTTATCTTCTTCTACGTGACGGATGATATTCTACAGGAACATCTTTTTATATTTCTTCGCCTCCTTTTCAATGCGTTTAATTCCTCGCTCTTGATTTTTCATTGCCACCTTCTTAATCCACATGACATGATTCTGATTCTTTTATAATAGGCTCCCGCTCATAAAATATACTGACAAGGAGATCAAACTTGCCGAAAGCAAGAGTTTGGAAGGATGAGACACGGATATTTTTTATTGGAATCAAGAATTATGGATTGGGAATGAAATGAAATGAATGCATTACATGAAAGCGTTGAAGCGCATTTAGCATTAATTTCGACTTTTTATATTTTAGCGAGATAGGAAGGAAAGGGGGGGAAATGATGAATCCTATTTAAAGAATGGATTTTCTTTCAAGCATAAATTTCCAATCCATTCCTTTCAAGTTGACTTTGCGCTTATAATTCCAAAAGACGTAGAGAACAAGGAGTAGTTTCTTTCGAAAAATAAAGATTCCCTCTTACACTCACGTAATACACCTTGTTACAGGTCAGTAGGTATTTGTAAGATGCACAAAAGAGACTTGCATAATAATAATAAAAGCTAGACAGACGTGCTTCCTCAATGCATCCACTTCTCCTTGATCTTGCCCTTTGTAAAAGGATTCCAGAGTAAAATGCCACTCTTTCACATTTGATTTTGTAGAGTTGAGTGGTTTGTTGGTAGTTGGATGGTGGTTAAAGCAGATAAAAAGGGATGATGATGATGCTGATGATGATGAAATGAGATTGAGAGCATTGCCTTCCTTTCATAAAGTGTAGTCTACACTCAAGTCCATTATGATTTCCTGGAAATATCTTGAACAACTGCTTGACCACCAAGCAAATCAAGTGCAAAAGAGAATCAATTCTTCAATTTAAGGTAAAAAAATACCCGACTACCGTTATATTTATAACGACCCACAAATTCTATACATAATTATAAACCCGCACATTCAGATTATCACGCTTTAGTTTGATATATGTAAATGCGGAAATCAAGCTCATGTCGACAATAATGTCACAGTGATATCATAACCCTTTTCATGAAACCAAACCACAACGAATGCTTAAAGAGATAGTAACTCACATGTATGTCATTTTTATTAAGCCCTCTACTTTTATTGTCTGCACTGATTCTGATCTACATTATACAATATTTGCTCGCGTTTCCAAGAAAGATACAAAGTACGCATCTTTCTCTACACTTGGCTTCACGCACAAAACTCAGCTTGCTCAAAGGGAAAATTCATTGGGACGTGCAGGGAGAGGAAATTTATGAGCCGGAAAATGTGAAGACTAATGAGATGAGTAGAAGCTTTATTGCTTTTGAGTTGACATCTTTCCAGCATTTTTTTTAAAAATGCTTATATGTTATCATCCCAATGCCAACCACATTTTGACTACGTAATAAAATAAAGCACACATCAAACATTTCTTCACAGCATATTTCACAATCCACCAAAAACCCATTTACAAACTTATTATGATTCAGTGTCAGATTAAAACATGAAAATCCAGAAAATATCGGCATATTTTATCCAACCAAACATAATTTTTTTGCTTTGTGCCAAAAAACAAGAGACAACATGCGTGCCTACTACTTAATACTTCCTATAAAAATGAGTGACTTCTTGCCTTCCTCTCTTGGAATTGCATGCAAGCATTACATTTGAGGGAATGAGTGATGTTGGCCACCCAAAAGGCTTCTCGCTCAATGAAACATGTCCATGCACATGAACGCAAAGCTTCAAGAATGATAAATCGAATCCTTCACATAATCAGCTGGTTGTGGTGTGATAAACACCCATCTCATCTGCACACCAGAAGAAGAAGAAATGGAATCAGTGTGCTGACCCCATATAAAGTTTTATAACTGAGAAAAATCAGTTGACTCATTCACACATTTTTCCTCCATCAATTCAATCCATCCACCAACATTTCCCTTCATCTTTAGCACACGTCCTGTTTTGATAAAATGAACTGATACTTTTATTCTCCTTTATTCCGAATGTGTAAAAGCCAAACCCAAAAAAAGAGATGGTCTTCTTATTTACAGTGTTTCTGTGAATTCTTCTGGAATCATCTACACATGTGTACAAGTTTGATAAAGCAGAATGGATCCATCAAAATTTTGAGAAGCACGTCATCGAACCATTATTAATCAAAATGTTTTCAAAGATCGGCATCCTCATCCGAAATATACGTTCCCTCAAACTAAATTCCTTTTGTATGAATTATGACGGTGGTCACCTTTAAACTATGAATGTATATTACTTTTCCAAGTCATGTCATGCTTGTTGCATGCAATCCTTGTTGCAAAAGTTAAAATAATTTGTTAATGATTGCTTGCACTTTGGTCTCACGTGTTATTATTTTATCAATCAGATTTTTTGACTGGTTTTTTTACAACAAACGTGAGAACGACTGGAAAAAGGATGAGATGCGATCTGTGATCTGATATGATTTCGATTTATTTTAATTTCCCTTTGTTATATATTATTTTGCATAAAAATTTAATTTGGTGTAATTAGCTGGAGGCTAAACACATACATGAGCTAAATAATTTATCATTAAATAAGTAAAGGAGAAAGAAACTCAAAGTTTTTGCCAAAGCTGACTTTTGACTGATGATCTTAATTCATTTTGACTTGATTGGATTGCGTAAGCATATTATGGTAATATACTGCAGCTCCAACACGCACGCACGATGCGATGCGATGGATGCCTGAATTACAAAGTAAGTAGTAAGTATGCATGATGCAGCCTACCTACATGGAAGCATAAAAAAAGTTCATAATTTTTCATAGTATAAAAGGCATACAAGTCGCTCCTCCGGATTATTTGTCACGAACTCCAAAGAAGCTTAGCTTTAATGTTGATGAGCTCATTAAAAGCTGAAATCTGTCATTAATCAAAATCATCATTACAAATTTTTTTCAGAGCGGTCTTCTTGTACCTTTAGCTTTAGGATTAGATGCTGTTAAATGGAAATGAAAAGGGGTTTGCAAGGGTACAAAAGAATCAAACTAAGAAGAGGAGAAAAAAGAGCAGGTCAATATGCCACCAATTTATTATTATTCAAACTAATTTTGTCCTCCTCTCATAATACTAATGAAGCCTAATACACCAAGCCCATGATGCGCTCTCTTCTTCCACTTGCAAACAAAGAAGAGCGTTGTTGTCTGATCTAAAAAATATTATATGTGGTTTGGTTTGGTTGAGAACGTCAATCAAGTCTCGGTTCGGGCTCATCTCACAATCGTTTTGAGTATGCATGTAAAATGTGGAAGTAATAATATAATGTAATGCTGTACATATTATGTAACTCCTCTGAACCAAAGGTTTATTACTAGTGGAAGGAGAAGAGAAGCCAAAAACGATTACTTGTTCCATTACTCAAATCACAAAAACGTGATCAGCCTCTTGTTCTCCTTGCCTTTTAAAATTCAAGCTTGCCATAATCCTCATCCTCATCATCACACAAAAGAGAGCTAAACGCTGCTCTTAACATAACGGCGTCCCCACTGAATTAATTACTTGAACTCTCTCTCGTACAATGATTTTTTTTTCTCTCTCTATCTATCGGAGATGAAAACTTATTGGGAAATGGGATCAAGGTCGAGCATGGAACACAACACATCACAATAAGAAAATGATGAGCTTACGTTTATTTCTCATTCCTTCTAAATATTTCCATGTGAGGTTTCTCATTCTCATGTTACCCCAATTTAGCTAAATTGAGACTAATTAGTCAAACAACCACAATATTACTTATCTGGAAGTTGTTGAGCAGAACAAAGGAAGTATTCTTCTCCGCTTAAAAAAAATTATCATTCATCCATTCTTCTTGTGTGTGTAATATGTAACAGGAGAAGGATGGATGATGGAGAGTGCTGTGGTTTGGTTTGGCTTGGTTTGCATATTGCTACTAAAAATATGTGTGTTACTTGAGGTTTCTCATACTCAACCTTTTCTATTACAATGTAAGAAAGAGGATGACAGGATCAAATGAAGTATCCTTTTTTCATCATCATCAAATCACAAACCACCGCATCTTTATTTTTTCTTCGTTTTCTTATCACATCGCTCACTTTAAATCTCTCACAATGAGCACCACACCACCACACCAACTCTCTTGGTTTTGGAGAAGAAGCTAAAAAGTGTTCTTTTACACCTCTCGCTTTTCTCTCCAACGTGGGATGTGTCAAGTAGGTAGGTAGTCATGTTATTTTGAATGTCTAGTGCTCATGTTCCTGTTCACTCAACTTGTCTCACCAGTATCATCCTCATCATCATCAGCAGTAGTAAGTAGTAATAGTAGATCTTATGCATAACCATTTGGTTTTTAGGAAATGCCGAACGCATTTGTACCGTACAACATTTGTCATATAAACTCTCATGCGTCTAGATATAGACATGTATATTTATATAGATGGAGCGAGCTCTCTAATCCTCAAAAGTTTGCGGATGAATAGTTCGGAAGAAGAATGAGAAGAGGAAGAAGGAAAGGAAAAAAAGCATACACATAACACCACCAACACCACTTGGACTTGAGTATCATAGCGAACGAGAGAGAGAGAGAGGCTCAGATTCAGATCCACTTTGGTAAAGTCGGAATTTTCTGTGCTAGTATAGTATAGTGTAATGCACAATAACACTTGACACTAGAGAGCTTTTTTATATGGTATTGTAGAGTTTTTTGACGGTTCCCCATTTACAAACCAACTTGTTCTTTTCAGCATTATTTTCAAAACGGAATGGAGCTCATATTGCACACAGTCATCGTCGTCGTCTACTCACACCATACCACCGTACCGCTACATTACTTTGCGTCTTCAATAATACAAGTCAAGCCAAGTAGGCAAATAGTATCATCTTATTAGATCACTTCTCTCTCTCTTTTTTTCTTCGATAAATTAGCTTCTTTCTTCCCAAACATTTTTTTTCAAACCGACCGGCTCACTAAAACTTGAGATTAAGATGGGCATAGAGGCTACCAAGCCGCGTGGTGTGGTTTTTATCTACGGAGCACAGAGCTGAGTTGGATTAATAATGTATCCCGAGCCTGGCCATCATTATGTATGCATGTGAGAATGGGATATGATTATGATTATTATGCATAGCTGCTGCCACAAGAATTTACATGAGCTGTAACATGCATTTTGGAAATTGATGGGATAAAGTACAAAAAAAATTGAGATTTTTTTCTCTCATTTTATCAGTATAATGGTGAACAACGCATTTTTATGATTATTGGAAGCCCGGTTGGCTGGCATGGCATTCTTTGACTAAAGTAATAATACTCTAAGGAGCACACTAAGCCACCGCAAACAAATTAGGGTCAAGAAGATTGAGGAGCAACGGAACGAAGATAGATTTTTGTTGTTGAGAGAAGTGAAGACAAAGTTATTATTGGTTATTAGGGAAAATGTAAGTTGTTACAAGTCCAAATTAGAATTTGTGATATGTGTGTGTGTGTGTCTACCATTTTCGGGAGGCTTTGCCTGAGTATCCAACCTTTCATAATATATGATGCAATCAATGCCAATACGAAGAATTTTGATACTTTTGCATCTCAAGCAAAACTACTTTTCTAGACATTTCCTCCTGACCTACTTGATTTTTAGATGGCTGAGTTGGAAACTGAGATAGAGTCAATGATGATGATATGATACGTTCGTACCATGAATGAATACGCTTGTGTACAGCTACCTCCAAAAAAATTTATGTTAACAGGAAGCAGTAAAGAGTAGTTGGAACGGAAATGGTTGCCTTACCCAATGAGACATTTTGTCTTGGAGTAGCTCATCATTGTCCGTGGTACTCTCTTCTTCGTCATCCTCATACGAGTCTTCATCGTCCATTTCATCATCCTCATCTAAATCATCGTCAAAATCCTTTCCAGGCTCACCCAACGTTTGCAATCCTCCTGATGAGGTAGAGCCAAGAAAACCAGCGCCTTGAGATCGTGATGTTCGCTGACCTGATTTCAGTGAGGTTGTCGACATCATCACCCCACTTCCACTACCACTTGGGGTACCAAAAGGCTGTCGCTGCTGCTGCTGTTGGTGATGATCTCTCTGTTAATAAGTAATAAAAGAAAAAAAGATTAAAGTAGTAATTAAGTTTTGCAAATATTTTGATGAATATTTATTTCATTTCACAAATTTTAATTATTAGTAATTGCCGTCTTTGGCGCCTTTCATTCCATTTTCGCATGAAAATTTTATTTGCATAAGGAAAGTCCGTCAATATGTCATCTTATAATGAAATCTAGTACCCCCATTATTGCTATGAATTCAGATTTTCAGAACTAATTTACAGATAAAGAAACCAAACCACTTCAATCTTACTTGTTTTTTTATGAACGAAAAAAAGTAGAATTTTTACTTATTCATTTGTTGTACATCAGCAACTACACTTTACATTTTGATAAACAAAATTGGATCTTGTCATGAGTAATCCATCATTTCAAGATTCTAATTTGCATGGGATCAAGAGGAATATGCATGCATGTACTTATACTCAACTTTGTTGTTGGTTTTTATACGCGCTCTCCCATCCCCTATATTTGTTTATGATTATAAAACATTCAATCATGTTTTTGACAAGTTAACATGACCATCTGTCGACCCATCACAGCTCAGATTCTTCCCATGAATATTTGTATAGGGATGACAGACCAATGTGCGTGTGTGGTAGCTAGTTTTATAATGCGATACATATAATTAGCATTTTTAAATGAGTTGTCGATTATTCTGACTGGAATTCAGGATGTGTAGGTAGGTACAATTATAGGAACATAGATAAATTGGACTGGAAAGTAACAGATACTAAATGTACCTACAGCTATCTATACCTCAATGTAAACACTTTCAGGATGATATTCAATGCCTCTTTCTTTGTGTAGTGTAAAATGGCGGAATTCTTGGTGAGTTAAGTTAGTATGAAATTTTGGTAAGGATGCAGAGCTTTTCAAAGAAATATTACACATACATTTTATATGGAATTTCGAGATCAATGGTCAAGTAAAAATATTATTGTCCATATCGAATGGCATGACAGTTAAAAATAGTTGTTGAGTACATTTAGGCCTTATCTTGGGTTACAAACAAATGGGTATACATATTATGTAGCCACATTTATTAATTCTCACGATAGGTTGTCTAGTTTATTATGTAGTACGTCGTACAACTGGATTAGTTTTACACAGCAGCTCTTTCCATTTCAGAAGGAAATTCTAGGAATGCTTTGAATGGGGTAATAAAAATATGACATATTTTGGCAATGGTGCGACGGCGAGGAGGATTTTAAGACTGGTGCAAAAAACACATTTCATTTATCACCAGAATCTCAAACTCTATCTACAATCCTTTCGAGACAAGTTACCAAGACTGAGAAAAGGTCAATTTTTTTGAAGAAATGAAGTCCGTCATTTTTAAAATTCTAATTTTTGGATCCTTCCTCTTTACGGCATTGGTTACCATGTACATTTTCATTATTTCACGATCCGTAAGCTTACAAATTTATAACGTCCATTGAATGTATAATACATGTTGTTTCAAAACGACTTAAAACTACTATTTCCTTCATTTCATTAAAAATGCACAGAGGAATATTTAGCGTGCCTGTCTAAAACGGATTGTGTACTTGTTTTTAATTTACAGGACCCAGTAGAGGAGCCGGTTACCCAAGGGTCTTCTACAGAACCGGAGCCCGAGTACTTGGAAGCGCCAACAGAAGAGTCATCACTTACTCCACCTCCAAGGATGTGGTGATGTGATAAAGTGAATGTCAAGGACAGCTCATCGTCCACATTCCCAACTCCGTCAACATAAAAGTTGTTCTTTCATAATGTGAGCGAAGTAAAAAAATATTAATAAAAATGCTTTGATTAAAGTAACCATTTCAGTCTTAATTTCATTCATTCTTTATTTGAAACTATTTCTTCTTCTTTCGAGGTATACCTACACTGTACGTAACATGAGAAGAATGAGAGTTTTAAAATTCATTTCATAACTTCATATTAATGTACTGCAATCTTTCCTCGGACATTTACTTTTTTGTGTAAAACTTCAACGCCAATAACTCTTCCTAAATATGTATGTATAAACGTTCTCATTAGTAGATATAAAGTTCAAAAACGAATATATGGGTAAATGAGAAGTATTTCTTGTCCAGAAAACTATGCAGAAAGCTAGCTGCTCAGTACTTACAAAAACACTTGGAACAAATTTTTTCTCCAGTCTCTGTACTATCAAAATATTGCACTATACGACTGCTTAAAATAGCATTGGCCAAATATGATTGCCATACAATATGTCTCAAGTTGAGTTAGGGCAAACGAAGGCCATCATCATCCACAATATGAAAGTTCAGACAGGTTTCCTCAACTCTAAAACGCTTTTATAGAATGAGAAGGGCAAGAGCTCTTTTATCACATAATAACAGTTATCTGTACAAGTTAAATAGTCTTTTTTTGTACGTGAGTGAAATAAATGCATTGCTACTGACTGATGGTTGTGCAATCCAATTCAATTTTCATTTCTGGCTCTGGCCTCCTTCCTCCTGCTGCTGTTGCATTCAATTTAGATTCATTCAAGTGACAACTCAAGTCTTTTGGAATAATTGCTAGCTGGCGACAACAAAATAAAGATCATTATCAGGTCAACCACTAGCACCATTGCTCAGCAAACATTTATTCGTACAGACTTATTGCTTCGTAAATAAATGCAGTGTCACTGAACAAACCAGAACGTCTTTAGCTTCAAGCAGATTCCCAAACACTCTACATTCTTTATGAAATATATGTAGCATGCGCTTAAAAAAATATTCTAGAAGGCAAGCAATTTGAATTAATTCTTTCTTTATCGGAGGACACAAGTGTCAAGGCATTCCAAAATATTTCACCTTTGCCTCATAATTCTCCGATTAGTCAATCACGCTCATGAATCACAGTCCATAGGATTTATAAAGCCGCGTTACCATTTCCTCATGCTTTCATTGACGTTGGACTATTTATTGAGCAAATATTTAAAAATGTAAAGTCACAACATCAATATCAATACATATCCCCAGAGAGATTTACAAGGAAATACATAGAACAGGGAACAAGAAGCGTACATGCAGGAAAAACATACAAAAAGTCGAGTAAAAAATTGGCATGATGCCTCTCAAAAGTTATCAAACTTTTGAGCACAAAGCTCAAAGAAAGTAAGACAAATATGCACATGGTATGTACGGTACGTACGCACTCTCCGACAAGTAAAAAATGTAACGCATCTTTAGATTAAGTATCACCATTGGACTTATATCAACTCAAGCGTAACGAAATTGAAGAGCTATAGGCCAGTGGCATTTAACTCTTATCAAAAAAAGAATGTATGACTGCATGAGTACATGATGTAAGTAAACAAAAATATAATGTAAAGTATGTTGATACACATTTAGATACTAGTTACAAGTCTGTGTTTTAGATAAGCTAGGCTCACGCATTTTTCCTCGTTCGCTCTCCCCATCTCCTTTCTTACCAACGCAACATTCAACATTATCGTGATCATGAGTAGAAATCGGAAAAATAAGAAAGCATAGATTTTGAGGACGTCTGACTGGGCGAGTAAGTTAAAATGTGAAAAGTTTTCAAATGACATCAACCAACCGAATGTATGACGTGCGGAATGGCTTGTTATTTGTTTGTTCACAAAGAAAGAGAGGAGAGAAGAAAGTGTGCCGGCATGAAATATATTTCCATTAGAATCCTTACAACTGATGAAGCATTAAGATAATATAATATAATGGGAGTTTGGAAGGATGGGAATATATTGTTTCGGATAAAAGTTCATTTCCCCATTGCCTCGATTGACCGCAATACGCTAATCTCATTACTTGAGCACGTTCCACGCGTTCAAGACTCCTGATATTTCTTCCCAAAATAAAGCAATTTAATCCAACGCACACAAACACACACGCACTCTCAAAAAAATGAGTCATGGTATTGGCTTCCATCTGCCACGATCCTATCACTTTATGTTGATGGTAAATGGCAGGGTTGCGTAAACACTATCTCAGAATCAGCAAGAAACAGGACACCGGCTCACATCCGTTACAAATTGTTGTTTTGCTTGCAAAAACGGAAACTTACGGAACACAGTAAGAACTACTATATTATTGATAGGATGATGAGTGAATGATCCCGAAATCAACTTGGTCAACAATTTATATAATTGGCTACTCATTGTCTATTTGGAATTTTGACCGATAGAATAAACGTGCTCTGCCATATGGTTAGAAAACCAGACGAACACAATAAAAAGCGTGAATTATTGTAAGACAATAACTTTTTACTAAATTGCAAAGGATTTTTTTATGTGAAAAAATTAGCTTCTGTTAAAGATTCGGTTTTACAGATGCCAAAAATCCTTTTCGCAACAGCATGCGTAAAAATCATAAATGTCTCACCGATTACAAGAGAACTGACATTGGGAGTCAAGCTAAAGATACACAAATGCCCGTACGCATGTTTTGCATATGGTTTTCAATATGGTCAGTCCTTGCTAACTATCTAGTTCATCAGTTTTTGGAGGTTCAGTGACCGTGCGTGTGGCACGTTACTTTTACAGTGAAATGAGGCTTGGATAAAAATCAGTAAAAGTATAGATGTGCTGCTTCTTGAATGAAGAAAGTATTTCTCATGGATACACCGACCTGATGTTTTCAAAAGTTTCAAAAAATGAGTATGATTTTGAAGTTGATCATCTTCCTGGAAACTTTTTCATCATCCCACACCTTTGCATATTATAATTTGTTATTAATCAGCAGCTTGAGTTGAGTCGTTAGGAGGCGTACTGAAAATACTCAACACCATCAACACAAATCATGCAGTCAATTTAATCACGAAATGATCGTGCTTCCTTTTCAATTCATGGATAGGAAATAAAGTTTTCTGAGTTGATTCAAAAGACGACTATCAAAAGGAAAAACAGGATTCTTCTTCCTTCCTGAATTCTCTCTTCTCCATCTCACCTCTTGAATACTTTTATTCCATTTAGCAAAGTCAAGCCAAATTATATATGAACCTATGAAAGTATATATATATATATATATTCTGTTTAGCAATTTATTATGATAGTAAAGAAGAAAAGTCTGATTAGCTGAATATTCCAACGTGAACATGTTTTTAAAAGCCGTTAATTTGCAAAGCTATTAAAATATTTTTCCATTCATTTTATTTCCTTTGAAAAATATGAGAATCTGACAAGTCTGCAATCAGCGTCATCATCATCATCACAAAAATCCTGCTTAAATAGGTGGTTCACGCAAAAACATTTGCATTTTGTAAAAAAAAATGGGTTTTAGCCTTTTGATTCCTTCTTGCCTGTAGGATTTAATATTTAAGTCCAAGTCGGTATTTCAGCATAATGATAATGCAAAGGTTTGCCTATGAAACTGCCAAAATGCATCAAGTTGTTTTGACTTTGACTTAACTTGGGCCAAACTGTATCATCATGACTTGGTTGGTAAGGTAAGCTGTTTAGCAGTAAAAGAAGTACAGTGAAGAGTACTCTTGTCTCGTCTCGCTTTTGCGTTGTTCCTTGTTTGAGTACGATTAGCCTCTCACACAGAAAGCTGACTGGGTAATTAAGTGACTAGAATTAATGGGAAACTTTTTGTTTACTTTGGCCATGTCTTCTCACATCCATAATCCATTTCCTAATGTCAGGAACAACATTTATTCGCAACTGTATGTCGTGCCTCGCCTTGACTATCCATCCTACTCCGTATTCACATCCACCCACCCATCTCCCGTAAATTATCCATAAAATAAAATTTGCCATACCCAATTAATTTACCATTTCCACTTAACTAACCGACTAGTAGTGTTTTTACACAACTTTTCCCTTGGTCTTGGTCTTGAACCCTCACTATTTGTTTAACGTTTTCTTGTTCCATCCATGTGGTTGACGTCTGCCGCCGTTGCTTTGTCTGTAAATCGGTAGCAAAGGCTAACAACTTTTTGTTAGTATGCAAGAAGTGATCCCATGTGTTATCTTTCGTTTGTCTTTGTTGTTCCAAATGGCAAAATGTTTTTTCCATGTTGGGCTCAGTTTGCTGGTTTTTTACTTTGCTCAACCGATTGTTTTCGTCTATCCGAGTTAGTTACATAAAGTCAGAACGTGAAATGTTTTGACATAGAAAGTACTCTATTCAGATGAACGGATATCGTAAAAACCCTCTTGAGTTTCATTTTCATGCAAGCAATGAACATCATCATCATCATTCGGCTGTGAATCAACCGCGTTGTATACTATACCGAAAAGCAACAAGAACAGAAGAAAGCAACATGATTCTGAGCCTGTCGTCGTTCGTCTTCCCAAAAACTACTGCACAAAACCTGCCGACTATTGTGGCTCCCTTTTGCTCTCACTAGTCAATGCAATGGCAATATCCATTACAATTTTAATCACGAAAATAAAAAAGCTGCTACTCCTCCAAAGCACTCATTTTACTTGCTTATTTGCTTGGTGGTGAATTTTTTAGCTCATGCTCAAGCAATCACTCTGTCATAGGAAACCTAGCAAAATGAAACACTGTCACTATTGTATCATAACCAATGCAAATCATACCACCTAATACCTATGTTTAACAAGCACATAGGAAATGTATACCATGTCAAATACAATTTAATTATTTTTATTTATATCTTGTGTCTCAAAAGTGGCTGCTTACATTCATCATATTTGTATTGTAGTCAAAGCTAGGAGAGAGCTTGACTTGTAGATGTGAATAAAATGGAAGAAAGTCCAAAAAAGGAAGTTTTTTTTGCACACCACCAGACTAGACCATATACTTAACTGCATATAATACGCGTAGTTCACCAAACAGACCAAACACAAACGCATAATTGGACGTGTGTCGTTTCGGTTAACATAATAAAACATATAACAACGCATGCACTTAGCGGGATTGTGTGATTCTGATGACATCATGCAGTTACTAAAAAGTGCGTACGACTTACTAATTTTTTATGCAAAGCAGTGCAATGTTTGTGTGGATTAAGCCACACAAGTGTACTTTGAACAGAAATTGGATTTAAATTAAAATATTGTGCAAGCCAAGCAGCCTATTTTGTCGTAATACGCATTCAAATTCAACTCACAATTTTGAGACTGTGGAGTGGAGCCGAGAGTTCAAGATGAAAGTTCATGATAATGGGCTGCTTATCTACTACTTACTCTTCTAAAAGACGGAGAGGACAAAATTACAAATTAAAATTTGCTGATTTATGCTCTGATGCAAGCTCTTTGTTACGTTTTATGAAGACAAATACGGGAAAAACTCATTTACAAAGTTTTAGTGGCGGACAAGTTGAGACCAGATGAAAATGGCACAATTTATCTTCTCCACTTGATACTTGAGAGTCCCTCAACTTTTGATTCACCATATACTATAAAAAATGTCATTGTGATTGCGTTGGTTAAACCGGCCTATGTAAAAATGCATGTGTAATACAAAAATCATTCAAAACATTTTACATAAAATGCTTTGTCGTTGCCTTTTGTCCATCCCTCTGTGAAACACATTCTCCGATTCATTCCACCCACACATAACAAACATACGTGCTCTTTTGACTGTTTTCCCTTTTTGCATTTTTATTCTTGGGAGATGACAGTCATGTCACTTTGCTCGTTCTTTGCCTAAAATATTGTTGTTAAAAAATTATTTGCAAACCAGGAGGTGTCCAAGGCATTTGCCACCCTTTGAATTAAACTCAGTAATTTTTATGCTGTTTCTTTACAGTTTACAACGTCAACGTTTTGGTGGTTAATTATTGTCATTTTGTGATATGAATTGATTCTGATTACAAATTTTAGCTGAGTGAGTGGTCATAAAACATTTTTCTCAGCAGGAATCCATTCATTCGTTCATACAAACAAAATCGAACCAGGTTTACGGCATTCTGCTCCAATTATTTACACTTAGGCAATGAATGAAATACATACATGAGGTTAAATCGTTAACATGATTATTTTTACAGTTTTTGAAAATCTTAAGAAGTGAATGAAAGTTTTATAGCTAGCTAAGTGTTTCCTTAAAATTAGGGGGATTTGCAGTGTAAAACAACTTAAAAGATAATTTTGTCGTATTTTGTCGTAGTCAGTTCATTACGTAATAATGTAAAAATGCGCTTTGACACTGGATAAATAATTACTTGAGCTTTAAGAGAAGTGCAGGACATGCATAGATAGGCAATCTACTTTCTGTCATCTCCAACCCATAAAAACCTCCCGTGAATTAAAGTAAATGGTAGTACTTAAATCAGCATGCAGTATTTCAGTCATTTATGTTGCCGTAATAAAAAGAGGAGTAACATTTTTTATTAAATTCTTCCAAGCTCATGGTTATCTTAATGAGGTCGTAATGGTTGGCTGTAAACCCCAACGTTTTATTATCGTTTCATTGAATGAATCCTTTTCTTCATCCCAATATTCCAAAGCACATCACCTCATTCTTTATAATCGTCACCAAAGGAGGCGGAAAAGTATATATTAATCAAGCTAAACTTGTTGACACGATCCTTCAACTTTGAGTGACATGTGACAAAAACCGCCAGTGCGAATATGTCACCAACTCATGAATACCATTCAGAAAGAAACCTCATCACATCACTGTAAAGAAAATAACAGCTGCGCTGCTCTTCCTCCCGAAAAGTTTTGACTCACGTGTTTATTACGTTATAAACTTTCAAAGTAACGCATCATCATCATCATTATCATCATCAGTCGCACTTGATCACCCGTGATGAAGGTGAATTCTTGTTAATATGCATTTTGGCTTCGGTTCTCACTGCTCATGTCATGAGCAAGCCATTTTTATGACAGTGACATGTAGAATGGGAGAAACATTTAGTTAAAGAATAGCAGCATGGTATATTATTATGCAGCTTTTTTTCTATCTGAATCCTAAGCTCTCATTATTTTCAATGAATGTTGACATTTAGGTTCCACAACTGTCACAACACCAACAAAGTAGTCAACAATAGTAACATGCAGCAAGAAGAATGAACAATGAAATGGATTCCAACACTCTAGCCTACTGGAAGTTCGAAATAATGCGTGAAAGTTTTTTTTATTCATACTTTTTTTGTGTAGGTTGTAAATCGGTGGGTAGGTAGCATTTAGGAAGCAAAGTAAAAACCAAATCAAAGGAGAGACCACACAGATTGAGTATCCAGTTTTTAACATGCGCTTCTTTCTAACAAGATGCTAGGCTACTTCCACTTTTTTTTTGCATAATAGTTTTGTTCCTGTAAAGCACTACGATGGCTCATCCAATTATTAAGGAGGATACGGCTGAGATTATTAGATTGAAAAAAAGAATGAGTATTAAAGTGCGTATTTTATGTGAGATATGCTTTGCATAGTACAACACAACCCAAGTCCAGAAGATTGTAGCCTATTGTTATTGAACAACAGAAGCAGATAAGGCTCCAACTATTTTCTAGCCATGTTGCGTTTTTTTGGTGCTCGCTCCGCAGTTTTCTTCCTTTTGCGGATGCTAATAATATGTACATATATGTGCGGAGAATAATTTGTTGCTTGTTCCAGACAATTTTTCAACTTGGGTCCAACAAACGATACGATTAGAATGATACCCATTGTGTTTGTTTGCTTCACTTCACTACCGTCATCCTTTGATAATGGTTATAAAGCCCAGTGATGATGACCAGCCTCATAATTTTTGGAAATAAAGAAGGTTGGTGTGGTGGTAGCTCACTGCACGTGGTGCGAGATTAAACATCAGAGCCACCAAAGACCACCGCTCACTCACAATGCAACACTATCATCATTACTACCAATTTGGTGAGCTTGCCTCAATTTTTTTTTTGCTACAACTCCTTGTTTGAACACGACTTTTGACATTCGAATAGTTTCTTACAATGCCCATCAGCATTTTTCTTTGGGTTGCTCCATTCATATGAAGCAGCCTTGTATCAAAACATTGGTCATGCAGTCATTCATTCATTCATAAAAGTTTCCTGGTCATAATACAGTCAGTATATTGTACATCTTTAACAAATTATAACCCACCACAAGTAATTTAATCAGGAAAGCCAGAGAAACACAACAGAAACTTGATAACAAAGAAGAAGAGGCTTTCCTCGTTTCTATTGAAAAAGTAGGTGCAGGCCAAGTGTGGAGACGTGCATAGCTCACATCTTTCAATCTACCCATACATCACACAGCTCTGGTTCCCTCTCACTACTTTCCTCATTTTGTCCATACATCGGAATCGGAGCCCCACTTTTGTTATAATCTACTGCATTTACACGTCGCGTATTTGTTAGCACATCAACTCATTCACGATATTCATCAGAGTCGGAAAAAAATAAGATAAATTTGGACTAATCGACAACTAATCTGATCAATGCTTCCAGTTGTCCCCTCTTTTACAAGAGTAAGTAAATAAGTAACTACGCATTAAAGCCCGTAATGATGAGTCATGTTCAAAATCAGTTGTCATTTAGGAAATTTCCACGACGAGAACGACACGAGCCACACCAAGTCCCAATGTTTTGGTTGGATTTTGGATTGTTCAACTTTTTTTGGGGGAGGTAAAAATGTTGTTGAGATTTTTCAAAGATTATGTCACCAACCGTATAGCCCACAAAAAAAACTACGACAATGCAATGGAATAAAATTTACACATTCATATTACGATTTACTTATTGCCAAATATTGTAATCACGGTGAATGAAAAGATGACATGAATAAATTGATTTATAGCATTCTTTCCCTTTGTCCTGTTTTGTTTCTGTTGCTCGCAACTCGACTTAAGTATTACGAAGAATATCATTCCTATCTATTTATTTTGTTGTATACTATATCATATATTATATAGTTCATTTTTTAAGCTTTAACCTTGCCATAAAACTGTCAGCACCTCCAAACCATGCTCACATTTTACATTGCTCAAGCTCATGATCAGCGTCTGCTCTTTGTAACTTGTCGAGACAACAACAAAACATTAATCCGCACTTGATCCCATTGCCCATTCTTGTGGCAGATGGACTCAACCCAAAAATATTTTTTTTGATTTATTTGACACAATATTTTACTGAAAAAAAGTCGCATAACATATCGTCACCCACGAAATAAAATGTTTTGCATAAATTGCATTCTTATTTCGATTGCATTTACATCATCGTTGTTGTCGTATAAGAGAGAGAGCAGACGAGATGGATATTTAAGCAAGACAGGGCGAAGAACAATATGCAATAAAGGTTTTAAAATTACACCTAAGAATGAAGAAACAAGAGAGGAGAGTAATGTAATTGGAGGTGGCTATTAAGCTCTCACGCGCATCTACATTTTTGGTCTATTCAAAAAAAAAATTATAATGATAATGATTATTGCCTTGTCTTTAAAGTCAGTCTTACCTTCACCAAATTATTTCCAGAAGAGGGTGATGATGAGGTGTGGAATGTCAACGATGATGTTCCTGACGTGTCACCATTACCACCACCATCCAGACGATTCAAAATCCTGTCCAGGCCCCTGAATCGATGATGAGAATCCATTTTTCCACTTGAGTTTGGGGTTTGCAACATTTTATTTGTGTTGGCACTCACTGTGCTTTGGGAACTGCCATTGTTTTTGGAGCTATAATTGAGATGGCTGATGCTGCTACCACCACCATTCCCATTAGAATTCCTTGGCTCGGCATAAACTGCATGGGAAAGGAGGAGGAAAAACAAGGTCGCTGCTGATATCAACATTGTGACAGTGTGTCGTGAGTGGGGAAAGAACAACAATGAGGATAATGATGAGGATCCCATATTAGGGAAAAAATGTGAATTTTTATAGCAGGTTATTATTATTATTACTCCTTCAATTGCCTCTCATCATCATCACCATCACACGTAGTTTGCCATTATCGACATGGTCACTTTATGCACACTTGACGTTATGTGGTGTTCTTCAAAAAAATACTTTCTATTTCACTTTGTTCCTTCTCCTCTTAAGAAAACCAAGTCATTCCTTCGTAGCACTTTTAACACCACAGCTTCCCATATAAAGCATCAGTTTTTGCAAATGTAGACGACTACGACTACAGTACTTGAATTGAATGTATTTCACTTGATTGAACTGACTCAAGACAAGCTGACACTAATACGTAACACATATACAGTTAGTCAAATGGTGCGTTGCAAATAAATGCCGGCATGGCATGTCATATTGTGAATGGAATGAAAGTGAAGTCACCTCAAAAAATTCGCACCGTCCCGTAAATGAATGAGTCAGTAGCTCCCTCACCGCTGCTGTTGCTAAATTCACTGACTCACAATCAGCAGCCAAGCCAGCCACTGCTGCACTCTCCACTAATGATTTGAATGAATGAATGGATGAGGTGATTAGCCTGACTCCAATATCCAATGAAGGATGATTGATTAAAAAGTCGATGGAATAGGGTTACGCTATATGAAAAACTTTTTTTTTATCTTTGAGACCTTTTGCTTATAGGCATAGTATGTGTTCACAAAACAAGAGCAATAACGACAATAGGTCTGGTCTTCAAAATTATTCTCATACACGCACACTTATGCAATTTGTTAAAGCTGCTGGTGTAATAATTAGCAGTAGCTCTCCTCAACACAGTCAACAGTGCTGCTTAATATCTTGTCTCGTTCTCCCAGAGTTTTTATGCAGCTTTTTCAGACTGTGAAAAAATATGTTAATTTACTGCAGTTTTAAACTCTTCAAGAAATCAATGAGATGCCAGTGATACCACACCACACAACACCACTTTGCGCTCTCTGTCACACACACACACACTGCAACTTGCAGTAAAAGATCATAGTAACTTCAACTCGACTGGATCTGCCTATTGCACCTTGAAGAAAGAATGTCATAAAGAAGTTAACAACCCCATTTGTACACACACACTACTACAAACTTTCCTATCTCACAAAATCAGTAACAATGATAGAGTGTAAGATTCTTGTAACCGTGAAATATTTTTTTATACTTGGATTTCTTTCACAAGCTAGGCTATCTCTCTCTCTCTATTTTTTTTCATTCTCAATTTTTCTCACATGGAACGGAATCTGAGAGTAGCACACTTGTGCTAAATATACAGTGACTGACTGACTCACTTTGGTTGGTTTCAACTGTTGAAATCCAACTGAATTCTTTTGACTAAAAGGATCGATGATACGATCTATTCAATGAGAGAGAAAAGACAACTTTTGCATTAGTAAAAACCTAATGTTTGACAATTTAAATTGCTTTTAACTTTTTTGCTCCTCAAAACATTGAGCAGGAAGGAAGGAAGTATATTGCTTGGATTTGGATTAGATCCGAATATATATTTTTTCAATCTTGAAAAAAAACGTCTGTCGTTTGTCACTTGAAATCGAAATAAGCGTGTAGCCACAACAAAAAAAACCTTTTCTCAACCCGTCTTATTTAACCAATATTTTACAACACTGTAACATAGGTACATATAGAAACCCACCGGATACTATGAACTCACTTTGCTACGCTTTTTTTGCATCCGATACGAAATTACAAGTAGATTAAAACAAAGTTGTTGCTAGTGACAATGACAACTATGATTTTTTATTCTGGTTTTTGGTGTTCTGCTAACAGAGATATTATGTATCCATCATGTAAGAAAACATGTTGCAAATCTTGTAGAAATTATTGCAACCTAAAGGCCGATCAAACACGCCCACGTTCTAAATGTTTTAACAAAGTTAAAAAAGAGTATATAAATTTCCTTTAGCGTTTTTTTTTGCTCAGGAGGTTCAGGACCATTTGGCCTGTTCTTGCTCTTGGGTTACAAAAGAGGAATATCTGTTTCAGACTGCCTGCCTATTTGTAGGTTTTCAATAAGCGGAGCAACTATATAGGTACACATAAGAATTACATCACCATCATCATCATCCACAAGAGGAGGACAGGAGTAGTGTTTTTATCTTGTTCAAAATTACATTCTGCCAAAATTAGGTTGCCAGCATATCATTTCACATTTTTTTGTACTTGTTGCACTTTCCATCATAATCATTATCATCACTTCATCACAATTTGTCTGTTGTAATAATATTCATGAAATCATGCGAGAATTATGAGGACTATTGTACTTTTGGCTGTGAAATGGCTGGCGCATGCATCCAATTTGAGCGGATGTGGTGGTGAATAATTTTTAGTCTGATGTAATCATCACATCACCATCATCTTCATTACTAAACAACCTATATTTGTAGATTTTTGAAGGTGTGCTGCACAAAATTATGGTGAGTCAGTAAAAGAGCAAACAAAAAATGTAATTATGATGGGCAGCAGCAAAACTGAAGCAGCAGCAGCCTAAGATGGTTTTTATTTTCTGCACACCAATTGAATAGTCAAGTTGAAGAAAAAAATTGCAAGACTGAAATAGTTTTTATATTCGTGGCGCCACACTAACAGTCACAATTCACACTTGTCTTTGTACGCATTTGTATTACATGTTTTTTTTCTCTTGCCCAAGAATTTGTTGTAAATGACAGTCACTGATTTCCGTTTTGGCGACTTATTGATGATGACAGGATACAAAAGGAGGTAGTGAGGGGGGATATCTGATGAGAATATAAGGCATCAGCATCTGAAAATTGCAAAACAAAATGGCATAATTAATGTTACATTCTTTTTTGATTAAATGCTCTATCACGATATGCGACTGTAACCATTTTTCCCTTCAGAAATGCATCATGTACTAACATGATTCCCTTTAACAACAATGATATATGAGTGTACTTCAGTGTTCGTGGTTTTTGTTTCTTGGTGTCATTCTAACCAACGAAAAGGATAACTTGACATTGACAAATTTGGTGGGCTTAGATGCATTTTATCACTAGGTGAAGTGGAAGTAAAATGTGACTCGAGAACAAGGAGATTTCATTCTATTTGCTGTATTATACTGAATGAATGCAACACCTACATAGTTGGCTTGCATTTTCAATATGCAAACTTATCAATTAGTTTTTGATGACATGTTGGCTTTGAGTCTTTGAGCGTAGCAAATTATATAAGTATTTGGAAAATAGAATTACACGGAGCTTAAAAATTAGCGGAAAAAAGTCTTGGCAGATTGTTTTATGTATGATTCACAAAAGTTCAAATACAAAGCAGCTCTCCTCTGTCTCAAATACACATTTGATGTCTGCTCTTCATCAAACTTTGAGTGAGAAAATCATTCAATTTAGAAAACGTATGTGTAAAGAAATTCAATAATATATTAAACTAACTTTGCTAATTCGAGAGTTTGAGTCGAAAAAATTAGAGTTTAGCTTGTTTTTTTTGTGCTGTTAATACTCAATAGTTTTACGACTGATCTGGAAAAAGTGTTGAGAGTGTTCATGTTTCATTTATGCCCACACGCTTGTAGTGTCAATAATCTTTAGAAATCATTAATCTACACTTTTTTTTAGTTTGGCAAATATGATGTAAGTAATGAAAACATACAGAAACTACAGTAGTGTTGTAACGTAACGTAACCTAACGCACCACCATGCCAAAGCAGCAAGTTTTGATTTCAATAGCAAAGCAAAATATACTCAACGTAAGTAAATTTCCACGCACTAGATTACAATCCTTTTTTGCTTCTACGAGATCTTTTCTTCTATTCACGTACGTATGTATGTATGTATGTACCACTATATACACTCCTTTATGTCGCCAGCATGACGGCGTCCCTTTCCCGTTTTATTTCCCCCATCAAATTTTTACTAGTTTTATGGCTGTCGATGAATGTCAATATACCAGAGAGTTTGTTTGTGAATTCATTTTCATATCTGCCAAAAAAAACGAGAGCTGACTCGACTCGGAGAGAGTTACACAAATATTTATGCACGTTGTTTTCTACCCAGATTATTATTACATCGCAAAACCCAAACTTACATACATCAGCATTACTTGGCCACTCAATCATATAAATATTGTATGCGTACGCATGTCTCTCTCTCTACTAATCCCGAGCTACGTTTTATACACTTGACCTCAACTACAGCAATTGACTTATCATGAGTGACTTTGCTACAAGCGACCCCAACGCAGTCAAAACTTTGCTGAGTTCGCACTTTACAAACTTCACCGTGGAAAACCATTAAAATTTAATACACTCAAAAAAGCTCAGCCAAATATTATGAACATGTAACCACAACTAAATTATGATAGAAAGTTTGGTTTGATTGAAACGCGTAGGAATCCAATCAAGAAAAGGCAAGCTCAACAAAATTATTATATGAGACGGCGTTGATTGTGCTGGTGTGTTGAAATGATTTTTAGATTAAAGGAAGAAAAAGACATTCACCGTTTATCAATAAAAAATATTTATGTATATCAAGGATTCCTTGCGTGTTGGCCGGACAGGACAGAGTTGGCTAGTCACCCCTAAAAATATGTTGGCTAGTTGGAGTCACCCATTCCATAATTTAAATAAATCCTACAAAGATTTGTCTGGAGTAAGTTCCCTCCCAAAAATGAAAGTTTGAGTCATGATCATCATGAATAGGAAAGTTTATTATTTAAGTTTGACTCTGAGTCCAGTCAGCCACACGAGCAATTTGCTCTGTGTCTTGTTTGTACTTCTGTCAGTTTATGAGATAATGTTACAAGTGCGCTCGTAAAAATTGTCAAACAAGTTGGCTCAACAAGACCCAATGAAAAACTTTATTTTTAAGGGATCCAACTCCCAATGTCCAGTTCGACATTACTGTCACAAAACGCTCTCTCTTTCTTTCGCTCATGTCTTGATTTGGTACCTACTTATCATTAGAGAGAAAAAATGAATGTTAGTCTAGTCTGGAAAGTCTCTTGTATGTACAAACATACCATCATTAAATCAAGATCTGCTCTTAAATTTAGTTCACAAAAAATAAATTTCCATAAAGTATATATTTTACTGGAGAAATACAAACAAGATGCATTGTCTGGTTGCCTCAAGACATGTCTAGAGTTTTGCATGTTGCATTGTAAAAGTAAAATGAAAACATGAAAAAGTTAACTTTTTATTTCTTCCTTATTTTTCAATTTACTATTTCCAGCAGAGTAAATGCATTTTAGTGCAGCTTTATTTCGTATATTTTTGTGCAGCATCATCATCATCATCCTCATCATGATCATAAGTTTTGTGACGTTGCATTCTCCCTCTCTATCTAGATCCTTTGGTTGTGAAATGTTATATTGTTTTCCATTCCTCCTCATTTTACCCAATTTATCCTTGTTTTCTCCAAAAAGTTAGATGATGATGGTGTAATTTTCATTTACAAGGAAATAATAGCCTAGTTTTGTTTCATGATGAGTGAGGAGTGGAATCAAGGGGGCTGAGAACAACTTATTTTTGTGCATTTATGCTTCATCCCCTCCTCCACTTTTATATTATGTTACATGCTCAAAGCTGGAATGGAAAATGACTCGCATTTAATGGGCTCAGAAGCATACATCTTGTTACTACTACTTCACTCACATTATGCAATGCACCCAAACAAAACTACCGCACCCCCACTTGAGCTCTTTGCTTTGTTAGCAAGAAAAAGCTTTGTAAGTATTACTCAATTAAATAATTTCTGAGGATCCTGGATTCCTCGAACGCTATTATGTAAACTAATGACTTTGGTGATATCACGACATAAAATTGCCAGCTTGCAATGAGAAAAAATAAACATACCCAAGTTTTAGTTGCTGCTATTGCGTGGGATGATAAAGACTTTATCACAAAATTTGTCACCCATTATTCCGGAGAGTATCCCAATTTTTTTTGGACTCAAATACCCAACGCAACACAACCCGGAAACATTTTTTTGTTATAAAGTTGGAAGTGGACAAGGAAAAGTATTTGCAATGAAGTTGTGATGTGAAAAGGGCGATATGATATGAACAAATGATCCAATTTCACCCAGTCATGACGAGAAAAAGAGAGATTAGCTCATAACAACAGAGCCAAAAGGTCTCTCTCAGATATTCAATGCTTGCCGACGATCGGAGATCCCGATACAAAAACCCGACCCAAAAACAACTTCACTCTCATTCAGTCAGTCAATGCGAGTAAACAGAGCAAGACGAGAAATTATTCCTGATTTTTTTTATCGGATACGAACAACACATATTGTGCAATAGAGAGAGAGAGAGAATGTAGGAAATGCAACTAATACAGTAATAAAATCCGGAAAAAATGTTAGAAAATAGAAGAAGGAGTAGTCAAACGGGAAATTCTTTTGGTTGGACGTAAGCTTAGGGAGTCTACTCATTTCATTAGATTATTAGATGAAGATGAAATGCATTTATACACTGCTCTAAATTGTGTAGCAATTAATTTAACGAAATCAAGATGAAAATTGGTAATGTTGCGTTGCATTGCATTGGTTTCGGTTTTCAGCATTGTAAAATGAGAGTTGGTTTTATTTTTTTAGTAAAATGAGAAAGAAAGAAACTAAAAGAGAATTGAGAATTGCAGTGGCTTGCGTGAGTGTGATTCCTTAAAATGTATAAGATCAACAAACAAAGCTAAAAGTGGAAAAAGAGCGAAAGAAAAGGGAGAGAAGGGGATCCCTAATTGATATTTTACGATTTCAACTACAACTCGTGGACATTTACGATCAACAACGGCAAAAGTAGCGTCACTCATTAAACAGCATAGCATAACATATTCTTTTGCTCTTCCTCTTACTCATCCCTTTTCTTTCCGGCTTTCTTTCCCTTTTAAATCAGGATGATATTATGTATCATGAATATAGATACAAGGAAAACATGTAAAAATTCATAAACGAAGCAGGAAAAAGTAAAAATATAAAACTTTTCTGTCTGCACAAAAATGGTTTAAAAACCTTTCCTCGTTCTTACTTTAAAAAGCAGTTTACTTACAACAATACCGAAAAGGAGGAAAATATTTTTTTATATTAGCACTACAAAATAATTTTACACAATAATGTAAACGTTGAAAGTGAGAGTGAGTTAAAATTATTAATACATTTCATTATTGTATTAAATCCTGAGTTATCGAATGTAATGAAAATATCATTAAAGTATAATTGGGTGTAAGTAACTCGTTGAAAACTGTTTGGGAAAAGGAATTCTATGCTAATCAGGCGTAAAATGCATGCTAAAATCACAATCACAACATAAAGGAAAACAAGAGAGCAGTAAAATGCAGAACATGTCAAACTAGTTGTTTCTCTCTTCTTGTGAAAATGAATAGACCACCTTTCTCAAGCCCTTTTCTTATGTAGAAACCCAACCACAGGCAAACAACTTCAAATACTTTACGATCTGGAACTATTACGACATTGTATTATGCAAATACATGCATAGCTAATTTGGGATATATTCATTTAACTCTTGTTATTGCAAAAGAGCACCCAACACTCATTTTATTGTTTGCAAATTCACGCTCCCTATCATTTTCAAAAGCATTATTTGTTGATGAAAGCAAACCTTTAATGGTGGTGGTGGTGGGAAATGAATAAAAACAAGACTGGCGACAGTGTAATATTTGCAACAACAAACTTTAGTCGACAGTAGAATACAACTTACTTAACAATGACATCATAAAACAGTCTTAGTTTTTGCACATTGTTACAACATTCTCTCAAAAACATTTTTTTTTCAGCAGGACTCCCAATGATATTGACTAATGGCCATGGATAAATGTTTGGATGGAAGGATGCCATATTTTTTGCAGGATATTTAGACACACATTTATTATTATGGACACTTGCATATATACAAAAAACTTTGCTGGGTTGCTGCATTTTATGATGACGAAGGCCAAAGTGGTTTTGGTTTGTTAATGATTTGATGAGACGACATCACATATCAAACCAAACCACCAACTGGTCATCACCTCCCTCCGTATTGTTTTGCAACAATGCAATGGTCTTTTTTATCACATTTTGGACACCAACAATCAAAGCCCAATGTGCAGACAATTATACAAATGACTCTCAGCCAACAACTAGTAACCACTTGATTGACCATGAATGGCACTGTATTTCTGTGCTTGCGTTTAAATTGCAAAAAAGATATGAATTTCAGGCAAACTTGTAAATTATTTTTTTGCCACTCAACATTCATTTGTGGTTGTGTTGTGATAATAAGCGTACATAATATGGAACGGGTTCTTTATCATCACTCACTTTTCTTGGTTTTGCTTCAAAAAAGTACTTTTTGTTTACATGTTGCGCGATTTGATATGGAACTGCTAATTAGGTTAATATTGAGTTGGCTAAGTAAGTAAGTACTGCGTCACGTACTGAATCAGCTTCTGTCGGCATGTAGCTAATTGTATGGAACGGGATGCATAACTGTTTGGGAGTAACTAAAACTTGACTAGATAAGGTAAGTAGCATTACAGCACATGTGCTTTGAATGCCGAGGAAGGTCATTTAATTTTAGAATGACAACAACACAGTCAACACGCAAAACATGCTGCTGCTGCTGTCGTCTTCTTGTCCATCCATCCACATGAAAAAATGATTCATTCGCTTTCTTGTCCTTGCAAGATAACTACTACTTTGATTAAAAGTCATTAAAACTGCGCAAAAAAATAATTATAACTTTCAACCAGCAAACGAACGTGGCATTCCCTACTCCCTACGCATCTATCTCCTCAACGTTTGTTTTTCGTATGCAAATACCCAAAATATTTTGGAGTATTGACAAGATTTCAAGATTGGTATGGTATTGGTTTGGTGGCTTGACAAAATGCTTCAAGTACTTTGATACTCACTAAACAAAGAGAATAATATGGTGCTGCTGCTCCAAATATTTTACTAACAAGCTAAGTTGGCATGAAGAGCGCAAAGTACATCAGATCACTGCATTTTTCTATATGTTTGCAATGCATGTTTGCTGAAGCATAAAAACTTCATCTCGTCAATGTTACAAATGAAGCGGAAGGAGTAAATCAAGTGGAAAAGTGACTAACTTCATATTATCCATTGAATACCTTTCCGCTCGAACATTATCCGAAACACAGGACGTCGGCCCATATACCAAAAAAACAACTCGCTTCACTTGATCAATGGATAAGTATAATATACCGGAAAGATTGAGGGTGTATAATATGATATGATATTATCAAGTGAGGGACGGCTTGTGAAATGGTGCTGGCTGGCTTTTTGGTGAATGACAGGTGACAAGAGACGAGAAGACAAGACAAGAGAGCCATTTTTTTTACATCATCATCATATTGTTATTTATTATATGAAGAACACAACTCGAGATGGACAGTAACGGTTATATAAACTGATTGATTGAATAAAAAGGGGTTGATGTGAGGAATGGAATGTTTGTTGTTTATACCCTCGTAAAATTTCCATCCCACTAAATATACGATGACAGTCGTCAGACAGTTTTAAACATTCAAGCGTAAAACGTAAACGAAGGTTATTATATAAAGTTTGCAATTTCTCAATACTTCCTAGTCCCAAACTTTCTGTAAATAATAATATGGAACTTCAATCAGGGCGGACGAACAGAAGGTATTTTATGCACTGGTCTAAAATATACCGACCGGAAGACGGATTTGAATGCGCTTTTGAAATATTTGAGATAGGAGAATGACTCCCCGTCACACATTAAACAGACATCTGTTGCAGTGTTGCAGGTGTAGTCATCCATTTTTTTTGCATGGATCATCATCATCAACATCACCAGCCAGACCAGGCAGAGGATTCACCTTTGAAGATGATCTGGGATTCGGATAGTTCAAAAGCCAACAACTTTGAGAATGTCAGCAAACTTTTTGTTTAGTCTGGTGAATCATCATAGTATTATCTACATCTGCCTTTTAATAAACTGTTTGGGTTAAATTCATTAAACTTTGCGTTATCAAGATGATTTCGTGGAGAGAGAAAAAAGACTGCGCATTTCATTCAATTTCTGCTTTTTCAATTCAAGTTCAAGTGTTTATTAAGGATGCTCTCATGTTTGTAGCCAAAGCCAAGTCGTATTGTAATACCTAGTTTCGGCAGGGATAGAGTCTAGATCGCTTTTATAGAGTGCATGGTCTTTTGGTGAACTGTTTGTAGTTTCAGATTGACAGCTGAAAGCAAAAATGCTCAGCTAAACAGTTCCTGATCTAAGGAAACTTGCTGAACTTATAGAATAAAAACTGAAGTTTTGCAGCATTGCTTTGATCTGTGAATCTCCTTTTCATTGCAGCAGAAAAAAAGGAAATGATGCTTTATGCGCACTTCTCTTTCTCTCTCTCTCTCTATCATATCACATCACACTCTTTTTCTAACTCAACAATTTATGTATGCTGTACATTTTGAGAGTATGCAATGCATGCACCATTAACTATCATCCGTCGCTCACATCAACATCAACATAAAACATGATGGGAAAAAGAGTGCACACTTGTGCTCCTCTTGCATTTTTTTGGAGAGATATACATATACATAAACACTGGAAAAAAACCTAAAACCAACTCATCCATCCATCCAAATCCAAAACATGAGAAGTGGAAAAAAGTACAGATACAGAAATGTATGAAATGGGGAAAAATCTCAAGACGAAATGAAGAAATCTCACTAACTTTTTTTTGGAGGAAGTGGAGGAAATAAAGGGTGAAAGCTTATGGAATATATATGCCTTATATAAATACACTTCTTGCCTTGCATTTCCAAAAGCGAGAAGTCAAAGCCAAAGCCAAGCCAGCCAGGCCAGGCCACTACTTCGTTTTTGTGCTTACTTAAACGCTTAGAAAACATCTTTGGCTAACTTTTTTTGTGCATTTTGTTAAGATATCTGACTACTTTTTCCATTTTTTTTTCAAACAACACCATTGAAATCTGAGTCAGTTCCTTCCGCCTTAGTTTCCTTCTCCCTTTTCTGTTTCCCTGATTTTGATATAATACTCCTGCACAAGAAACGGAACGAAACCAAACAACAAAGTAAAGTGAGCAAAAAAATAAATAAGAGGAGCTTCTTCAGAGAAAAAAGATACTCTCAAGTGATTGTAGCTGATCCAAATGGAGCTGTACTTTACTACTTTTTTTGGATTTGTAAGTTGTAAGTAGCACAGCCTAGCATAGCCTCACATCACCGTTTTTTCCTCTCAATACATAGGAATCCAGAAGAAAACGACACTGCAAGAAAAAGTGTTTACATAAAAAGTCAACCTCTCCTTTTCCTCACTCTGAACTATGGCCTGTTTATTTCTTTTCTGGGAAGAAAATGTATCCATTTCCTTCCTTGTTCACACTTCCTTGTTCCTTGTTTTTGACAACCTGTGCCAAAACAAGGCGGAATGTTTCTGGAAAACAAGTCAGTTTGATAGCCATGTTGAACAAGGAACAATGTTTAGATAAATGGGATGAGAAAACATGGAGAAAATGTGCTGCATATTATGATAATTAAGAGCCGCTTTTGTAAACAATTTGCTCATCATGTTACTCATCATCATCATCTACATCATGGTACACTACTCAACAATTAATGTCTAAATCCCTCCAACCAAATCCATTTTCATTCACATTCTCATGAACTCACTCCGAGTTGCATTCCCATCAAATCAATGTCATGCGTCGATGCATCCTAACATCTGAGTTTGTTATCAGCTAAATAATTGCAATACTTGATTTTGCGTAAGCAAACCCAAATTACATGGAAAACATTTTAGTTTACAAAACGAGCATGTAAAAAAGGAGAAACTTTACCTATGAAAATTCTCGTCCATTTACATTTGCTGGGGCCATATGAGACTTTGGTTCTGGATTTCCTTTCACACAATAATGTGTTGTTTGACTGCTCACAAATTTAGGCCACTCAGGCTATAACTAACTTGGTTGAACTCCTATTATTTATTAAACTTAACAATGTTAATGACAGATCACTCAAAAATACAAACTGTTTCTTCCAAAAGAGAACACGGAGAACTTTGTAAGGAGCAGAAAAACAACATTGAATTGGTCTCATATATAGTAAGAGACGTGAAGCACAGGGATGTTCACTCGACACTGGTCAATGAATGAATGAGAAGTTGAATCACTCTGTATGCCTTGCTAAGTCATCACGCTCAACCTCCTCATCGTGTCTGGCTAGTCTGTGTGTGAGCGAGACGAAGCTTCCTAACGAAATCATTGCATTCCCTATGATCACCATTACCATCATCATCATCATCATCGTCATTCCTGTCCTTCGTCTCTCTGTTGCTTGCTCTTTGTGCACTCTTCTCCCAAAAATCCAGCGAGACAAACTCCCTCACGCACACACCAACTTGAAAAAACAAGACTTGGCTAGAGCTTTGGCTTCAGCACCAGAAGACTCACAATCAGACAAACTGGTAATGGTATATGGTGTATCTTTGCAGAGTGTTCGTTCACAGGAAAACCTTTACGCACAAAATGTTTGTGCTTACTCAAAAACATGTACCATTTATTATTATGCTGCTTACGCACAAATGAACATGTACAAAAGAGATTAGCACATTTTGTTTTTCGGGATCTCTGATGCTCAGTGAAAAACCTTTATCCTAACAAAGTTGTTCGTTATTTTACATTGTGTATTTTTTAATACAAAAGGGAAATACGGTTCATCATTGTTTTGCAAACTTTGCAAAGCTTACAAAAAGTAGGAACTCAATAAAAAACAAAAAAAAAACAATAAAAAGCTCTTCAACGAAATAATTTTTTTTGAGAAAATCCCGAATAAATAATAGAAACCAAATGTCACACTCAACATGAATTATACAATGAAAATTAAATACCGTTCACTGCTGGTGATTTGGTGAAAAAAAAGCATTATCATCAGTTGATGCTGTATCGTATTGTTTGCCCACTCTGTCAGTTCTTTACTGTTATCGTCACCAAACAAAATGACATAAATTTAGTAGAAAAGTGACTACCCCGTCCTTCCACACCGAATGAATGTATCGTAGACAAACATACAGTTATTTGCTAAGAGAAAGTCTTAATTTTTAAAACTGACATTAATGTAGCAAACCAGTAATTAATTTAATTTCCACCTGTTAGTTAGTGTTAGCCCCTTTTTCTCAGTTAGTTACTCTGCAAAACGGTTATGTTATGATGAGAAGGAAAGAATACGCACAAGAATGTAAGGATCTGCAATGTAATTGTAATTCATAAAGGAAAATAAAATGGTTAAGGTGATTATTAATTAATTCTGTGTGTGCACATTTGCTTTTGCACACGAGAAAATAATCGGGTAAGTAGGTTTCTGAATGTGTGCTTGTGGTAAAACAAACAACAAGTTTTGCTCATGATGATAACAATGATAATGCGTATAGTGCGTAAATGCGTTATACATTGTTATGTCGGCATTAGCAATAAATGTGTGTGCGATGAGCAATATCATGTAATAAAATGCAAACAAAAATGTTAGCAGTACTCATCATCATGATCATCACCAGGTCTAGGTGCAAAATAGTTTTGTTGAAGAATCAGAGGGCACTTGTTTTTTTTCTTTCTTTTATGTGTTTTGTTTGCGGTAAGGTAAGGAATTGAAGTGCTTTGGCTGACACAATTCAACTCAGTGTTTATTACAGTTTATGCATGTAATTTAAATTATAATTTTTCAACAATTTTTCCCCCCTTGAAGGGATGGTTTTCGGCTCCTTTCCGATTTGATGACGTGACATACAAAGAGTTGCGTATATGAAATATTATGTATCGTAATTGAATTGCTTTGTCGATCTCCACCTAAGTTATTATGACGTCTTACGAGTTTCCTCTTTCTCAACGAGTTCACGCATGTCCTGTCTACTCATTCGGTAACCGTGCTTGCTTCATACCGTGGAGTGGAGTTTGTTGGTGACGATGAGAAAATGCACCATGCAAATGCGAGCATTTGCAAAAGCTTTCATGTGGGTTTACTACTCAGTTGTTCATACAAAAGTAATGATGAAGGGAATACGTGATGATGATTCAAAATTCCACACCTTTTTGTTCCCTCTACACATAGCTATTCATGCAGACAAAGTCATGTTGACCGATGATTTATTTTCATGACTTTTGAAGAAAAGTTTTAAACACCGCAGCTGAATCGAATGAATTCCATGAGTCACAAAATAGGTATACTGAGGTTTACTACCAAAGAAGGACCTAATGCCAGCGTGTTAACCATTGTGACTATGCAAGCTAGTTTTTTGCAACAAAGGTGAGGTATAAGGGGCACGAATCAATAACAATTAATTCAATATAGTTACGAATCACAATTATATTCAACAACCACTTGATTAAAACACAATTTGTTTCACGAATATCAAAATTGAGTTGTTGGTACGAATTTTTATACCCTTTTTTAAATAGTCATGTTGTTACACTCAAATACCTTAAAAGTAAAATTCCTTTATTTGTTCATTTTTTAAAAGAATGTCAGTCTCACATGGTACGAAAGGAATCAGAAACTGAGTAAGCTCAACATGAACAAACGTTACTATGCTACGTTGCTCGCGTACTGAATCAACAAGTAAAAGGTTGAAGAAGACATCTGGTTTCAATATTTTGGCATCTGAGGCAGAGATGCTATTCCAAAAGTTCTGATGTGCTGCCACAGATGCATACAAGAAAAGAGAACGGTGATCCTCTTGGTTTGGTTTGGCTTACTCATCATCATCATCTATAGCCCTACTACGTTTTGTATATCTCCGTGAAGAGTGAATACCAGACTTGCAAGATGAGAACTACGTTTCATTAAATTATGATTGATCAACATTTTTTTTCAATCTATAAAAATCTCACGCGTACAAATATGTGATATGATGACACCTTTATGTTTTAATTTGTCATTAATAAAATCTCCATAACGTTTTACCTTATATTTGCCTAGCATAAAATGATGCATATTTGTACCTACAGTTTACTAATTGGAAGAGTCGCTTCAGGTTGAATAGACAGAGTGTATAGCAGCATCATACGATCAAACATATTAAACACATGCGGAAATCATGATGAATAAAAGGAAGACACCGTAGCTAGTAGGTTCTTATCTGTTCAAATGATAGCGAGTAATGCAATTGTGTCCATATGTTTTCCCCGAAAAGATCCCAGTAGCCCGATCTTCTGACTATCGGATGTTTGGAATCATCCGGCAGCTTGTAGGCGTATCCTGTTAGTTAACCTCGCCATTGGTATTGATGCGCTATCAGCGCATATTTTGATAATGTGCAGACTTTGTTTTGCTTTTCTATTGACGCAATTTTGGATGCGGGCAATGCAAACAATTCATGGGAATAAAAAGCACCGGCTTTTCCACTAGTTTTGCACAGTAGTTCTTTCATCTCAATTGGAAACGTTAGCTTCTACTTGGAACGGAGAATTTCTGGTCCAAGTATTTTCAGAAACATAAAGGCTTCAGCATTTTCTTGCTTTTGTTTGAGTCGGAGCTGCAATTGTTGAATAAAAATGAGGTTGTTTCATGATAGCACCTACACTTTCTTTAGAAGAATCTTTACCCTAGCTCTGGGTTTGAATTATGTATCAGGAATTACAGTTGGGATCAAATTTCCTCCACTTCTTCAACCCAAAATTGTTGGTGGAGTTAATACGAATTTTGGAGAGTTCCCCTTTATTGTCAGCATTCACTACATTCCTAACAACCGTGTATTTTGTGGAGGTACCATTTTAGATGATACGACCATACTCACAGCAGCACATGTAAGAAAACTAATGGTTTCCAATATTTATTTTTTAAACATTTAACTGATATTTAAATTACTCATATTTTGTATGCAGTGTATCGCTAAGCACCAATGGGATTGTAAAAATCATGATGAAGACTGTTTTAAAATCGTTGCTGGAGAGTATGATTTGAGCAAAGTAGAAGGGCATGAGCAAACTGTGAACTTTTCAATGTCGGATGTAATTGTGCATAAAAATTACAATACATTTCATGAGGATAATGATATTGCTCTAATAAGGCTGAAAAAGTCTCTTAGATTCTCTCGTTCCCTCCATGTAAAACCTATTCTGTTGGTGAATCCAGATGTGGGATACAATACAAGTAAGCGTATTTTTTTTGAAATATTCGGATGTGCTAGTCTTTCAAATTGAATTGTTTCTAATAAGTACGAAATCAAAAGGTGCTTATATTGCTGGGTGGGGAATAACCGAGTACAATTCTCGGCGTGATGTTCATATACTCCAGGGGACAACAGTCAAAATATTCACTGACCAGTATTGTCGCCACCAGTGGGGCGATGACTATCATGGGGAAGGGATGATTTGTGCTGGAGCTATTAGAACAGTATCACCACGTACCAAATATCAAAGTCATGATGAACTTGTGTCAGACGCTTGCCAAGGAGATTCAGTGAGTTAGACAAACAAAGTATAAAAATATACACAATTCCATCAAATATAAAAGGGATGTTATTGATTTAGGGAGGACCACTGATGGCTCAAGGAATGGTTGATAAAAAAGAATGGTACATTGTTGGAATCGTGTCATGGGGTTATCATTGTGGAATCCCAGAATACCCCGGCTTGTACACAAAGGTTGAGGCTTACTTAGACTGGATTAAAGAAAACAGGCAAAGCAAAAGATGAGATAGGAAAAATACATTGTAAAATGGTTAAAATTGGTTAAAATGCCTAACAGTAGTTACGATTATATTTATTAGCGCAGTTGCTACCTATCCTCAGTAGAAAAGGATTTATATTTTTACATGGTACATTCACTCATGCCTACATACAATAATGCATAGTAATGACACATTAGATAAATGTACAATTGAAAATAATTTAGTGATTGTGACGCAATAAAAGCTGAAAATTGTTACAAATATTAATCAAGTTTAGCATAAAAGGAAGTTTATCAACAGGACGAAGCAAAGTCAATGTACAAACCTACATACTAGAAACGGTAACATCATTCAGCAAGAATGAAAGACAATCCTGGAAAGATTAAAAAATGTCATTGGCATGCTTTCTCATCAGTCCAAGGTCACATTCAGTATTTTTTCGTGCATAAATGGTAAAACTTTGTGCAAGATTGATTGATGGGGCCATATAGCTCTGCTTGCGTTTTCTTTAAAGAGGTATTACCTAGCTCAATGCAGACCGTGCACAGAGTTTCAGCGGAGGTGAATTGTGGCGGAAAGTCATTTTTAATACATTTTTTTTCATGACTGAAATCTCGGGATTTTTTTAATGGAGCTTCTGGAATTGGTAAGATAATGGTAGGAAAAAAATATTTCGTAATTTTTAATCCATAACTTTATGAGAAATAATATAAAAACTATCAAAAACACGTATTTTTTAGACATTTTTTGGATTTCACAAAAAACCCGGGCCGATAACTTTTTGTCACATTATCTGTGCCAAACTACAACTCTTCCTCGTTCGAATGACACCTCGCTCAAGAAGTTATCGGCCCGGCTTTACGAGTAATTAATTATTTCATGTGGCCAATCCTCATGCTGTTAACAGGGCTGGGCAGACTTCGGCATACATCTGGTCACTAGGGAAATTAAAAATTAAACAAAATTAAACAACAGATGATGAAATATTGCCCGTGCCCTTAACCTATTATTATATTAATGTTAAAATTGAAATACAATGATACAAATAAATTATATAACTAATTCAATTGTTAGAACATTAATCATTTTTAATTAATTAGTTAATTTTAACATTAATATAATAATAGGTTAAGGGCACGGGCAATATTTCATCATCTGTTGTTTAATTTTGTTTAATTTTTAATTTCCCTAGTGACCAGATGTATGCCGAAGTCTGCCCAGCCCTGTTAACAGCATGAGGATTGGCCACATGAAATAATTAATTACTCGTAAACCCGGGCCGATAACTTCTTGAGCGAGGTGTCATTCGAACGAGGAAGAGTTGTAGTTTGGCACAGATAATGTGACAAAAAGTTATCGGCCCGGGTTTTTTGTGAAATCCAAAAAATGTCTAAAAAATACGTGTTTTTGATAGTTTTTATATTATTTCTCATAAAGTTATGGATTAAAAATTACGAAATATTTTTTTCCTACCATTATCTTACCAATTCCAGAAGCTCCATTAAAAAAATCCCGAGATTTCAGTCATGAAAAAAAATGTATTAAAAATGACTTTCCGCCACAATTCACCTCCGCTGAAACTCTGTGCCGTGAAGCGACATGCTTAAGTAAGTAGTTTACCCAGCCCTGCTAATATACTTGATTGGTTTTTACCTGGTTAAATTCAAAATGCTATATCGTCAGTGATCGGGGGTTTAGGCATAAAATCCTTTTTGGGGCTGATGGAGGACACTCCGGAGTATAGTCAGTGACGACCAGATTATGCTTTTTCAAAAAGGTATTCGTTTAAAAAATAATTTCCAAATTTCAATTACCCTTAATTACTTGGCCGTTTAACATTATATAACCCCAATTTTTTTTCCTTTAATATGCCAAGCAAGGAGATTAGTGTATATGAGCAGATTGCTGGAATAAAATTTCAACTACATAATTTTAAAAATTGATTTTGTGAATTTTCCCACGCCCCCGCAAGTAAATTCGTTTGTACTAAAGATTTAATTTCTCCGGTCAGGAATCGAATTTTGACATGGGGTTCTTTGCATTCGGGTTCTTTCATTCTCCTCTATCAACACTGCAGTACGTTGCTTGTGTATCACGTTCACGTACGGTTTATTGAATGCAATATCATTTATGGTAAATCATGAGTGTGGGAACAATTTCTGATTTACTTGAAATGAAGCATGGAGCGTATAAATTGTGGTGTGTATTAAGTGTGGTGGATGGAAATCTTACATTTTTTTAGACCGTCTGCCAGTATGCGGTTGGAAATGAGCATTAAATGACGAATTAAAAGATTTGATGCTTGCAAATAAATGCTTTATTTTAATTGGAAGTTGAAATTGAAACAGATATTTGACAATCTTGAGCTAACTTATTTTAGATTTCAAATCGTCCTCCTGCTTAATTAATCGTCCTCCTCCCCCCGCCTAAAGTAGCATAATGATAACAGAAAGTCATCGCATCTCCTTGTGCTCCACTGCATGTTTTTCCCAGACTCATTGAAGTATGCGCCAACACAATTCTTCTCATTACCAGCGCCCATTGATTCATTATCAAACGATGAAGAATCTTCTAACTGTTCCCCATCTGACCAAATATACGTGGATTTTCTGGGATGTTTCGAAAGTCCAATCCAAATATCTTGTCTTGTGTCGTCAGGAAAGGATATATTTTGAATAACTCCAGTGCTCCAATATAATAATCTCATTAAACGCGAAAAAAGACCTATTGTATTAAGAATATAGTTTTCGCTACACGTTATGATTTTTTGTCACTGAAATAAATATTGAATTAAATTGGAGTCGAACTGGTATGCAATACACAAAAATTACAGATTTGAACAAAAATATATGTGTGTGTTATGGTTTGTATTTTGAAACGATGCTTACGTTTGTTTCTTGCCTTGAGTAAAGTATAAACGTCCTCACTTATTTGGTCGTAATCCATTATTACAAGGGTTCCTTTTCTTTCGTAACAACATTGGGCCGCCCTTTGCCATGTCATCTGTTTAAAGCATTTAAAGATATAAATTTATAAATATTTTAAATACAGCTTCAAAGTAAGTTTAATTTTTAAGTTACCGGTGTTGATGCTAAAAAGTAGTTGCTACGCTCCAATCCCTCGTAATACACACCTTCACAAAGACGAGGCCGAGGTAAATCTGTAAATGTCCATGTACAAAAAACATACAATCATGAGTAACTATTTGATTACAATGCGATTCTGTTTCAACTATATTTTTCTTACAGGCCTTAACACAAACATATCGCCTTTTGTCCCCACAATCTGTATGATACGCTTGAAATTTATTTATTTTTTCATCATAAATTGCTTCCAAGCACTGCCCTTCTTCTTCCAAAGGATCCTCTGGCTGCATGTACTGAAAGTAAAAGATCTCAGGCTCGTTCACAAATTCGTAGCGCGATGAAAACCAAACGAGTTTGTCTTTCATCACGTAATTCGAGCCGGCAGTCCAAAACCCATTGTTCAGTGTTGTAAATAAATTCTTTACGACAGGAATATTCCGACCGAAAGTAGTGTCATTTTTGAGGTCATAAAGTTGCCAATTGCCATCGGCTTGGCTACAACATCGGCGCGCATCATACCAAGTTTGCTTTTTGAAACAGAAAGAAACAATTATAATTATTACTATTCTAAACTTTCCTTAGTTTTATTCAAAATTACTACAAAAATTAATTACTGCTATAGGGCTGAGTAAGAAGTGCTTTTCTTCAATAAATTCCGGGCATTGCAAGGCGTCTTCCAGGTCTAAGAATTTTTAACAAGTAGCATAATTACATATAAATAAATTTGGATGCTGCGCCGTTTGATTTTGTTATTATAATTAATTTCATTACCATTCGCTTCACATAAAGCATGTCCCAAAAAATGGCAATTAGTCCTTTGAATCACTATCAACCCATTTTGCAGAAGCCCTGCATTACATCCTTTCTGCGTGTATTGTATCTTCGCTTCATATTCTTCCTTTGTGTAGTTGACTTCATAAATTTGCTCCAATTTCATTGGGTCGTTTTGAAAATCCCGAGTAAGTTTATACGGAAGTAACACTGAAAATGGGTGTCTATAGTATCCAAGCCAGGTAGCATACGGCTTCTCACCTTGAAAAAAAAATAAGTTAGCGTAAATTGCTATTATTTAAGTATTTTCTTTCAAACCCTCTTAAAACCAACCATTCCTAGTGGAATTTACCTTGAATTTGAGCAACCATATTCTCTATCATCGGAGAGTCCTTATTTTTTATAAGTGAATAGAGCTTCATCCCCATGTGCTCACAAGTGGAGTTTGCTTGCGGATAGGTTTCCACACGCGTGCTGTAAAAGTAGCGGCCACCAAGTATTATTTTGGACGAATGATCCACTGTCTTCTCTGTTATTTTTTCGCATAAAACCACTCGTCTGCCGTGGCAGGGCTCCTCTTGCAAAATAAATTTGTTTCGAAAATCCGTTCTATACGTAAGACAGTCTCCTTTCCCCTTCAATAGATAGAATGAGTACCATAGCTCAGTTGTCACCTCAGCTTCGCCCGGCAGTTGCACGAAAACGTGTTTACCTCCTTCGGCTTTACGGGCACCAAGCCAAATTCCAGAAAAAATGCCTTGAAACTCCTTCCCTATATACATATAGTGCTAATGATTTAAAAAATTATCATAAAAATATTTCCCATTTAAATTTTACAACCCCAGCTTGTTTGACTCACACAACGTTTCATTTTTTAAAAGTCCATTTGCAAAAAGTTCTCCTTCGGAAGGTGTTACTATCGAGAACATGCGATATCCTTTGGCTTCACAGCAGTCAAGCGCTTCCAACCAAGTTCCCTGAAAAAAATAGTGAGAAAATTATACAACAAAAACCAAAGAATTCCTTTTTTTTATTTTATTTTAAAACAATTAAACGACTTACAACGCTCTTGCGACTGTAGTAGTAAGTGTTCAAACTTTTAGGAATTCTAAACTCCACCCATGGAAACCCAGTACTGCAAGAACTTGTGTCTACAAAACCAAATATAAGAGGTTACAAATATAATTTTAAATACTAAACGACATGCCTGATACCTATGTATTTGAGTTTTGCCCATTCGCAGATATTACTTACCTAAAATTTCACATACAAAATACAACTTAATCTCGCAGGCATGATCAACAAGTTTGATTTCGGTAGTAGATGACGCATTGGCAGCTAAGCAGTATTCTGGGTACATATTAAAATACGAAACCCCTCTCCTGTTTGGCCAATTCCATTCAGCAATAGAGTTTTTTCTAGAGCCACCCGTCCAAAAGAGTGTTTCTTCTTTGAGAGCTAAAATTCCGAATAATGATATTTTTCACTTTGCCAGTTGAAACATAAAGTTAAAACAAATTAAGTATTTTTAAATGAGTCACCTTCGTTAATATATTTGACCCCTTTTGCTTCAGGATCCCAAAATGGAACCAGCATTTGACCTTCCTCTTCACAACAATGAAAGGCATCCATCCACGAAAGCTTTGTGTTGCTTAGCATATAAGGGGAATACAGTATGTCAACGTATTTGACTTTTGAGCACTGTGGTTCCCTCATTAACCCTCGATTATCTTCACACACAAATCTTTCAGGGCCTGTGCAATTGGCGGATTCAAGTCGTAACCGTATTTCTTTTGGTGACGCGAAGTACACGGCATGACAATCTTGCTGTGAACTACCTTTGACGGACACATACAGTTGTCCATATTTCCCAATTGGTGGCATAGGGGTTTTGAATGTTAGTAGAAGGGCGTCTCGCAAATAATGAAGCTTTTGGGACCTCAAACTAGGAAGAAGGGTGGCCAGAGTTAGGTGGCGACTTTTACAGCAGCGCCGAGCTTGTGCAAAACTTACTACGTTCTCCCCATAATAAAAACCGTACTCAAGGGGTCGAATAGCACAAAGGCTATTTCCATACGTATGTCGTGGGGATTTTTGAGGAAGTTTCCCCAAAAGTTCCTTCCCTGTCGCCTTATCGTTCAAATACAGAAACAAAAGTAGCAGAAGCAAAACCGAATAAAATTTTTGTAGCTTCATTTTGGTATGAAATCAATAGTTCAAAAGTTGATGTAATAACCAAAATGAGGTAATCACGGAAGAAATGGGAGAAATTTTAACCACACTTTTTAACGCTATTGACTGAGCTATTTATACAACTGGCTTGCTTGAGGATGTAGATGTCCGCTAATACAGTGGAACTATTAAAGAAGGAATGGGAAAAACTTGTAAACTTGGATGAAAAAGTAATTTAGAATGGCTGCGGCTGGAATGTTGCACTGACTGAGTACACACTGAGTTGCACAAAAGTACGTAGCACTAAAACTATAGGTGCATATGCACTAATATATGTTTTTGCCTTCCTGTAAATTCAAGTCACCTACTGAAATTGTTTTAATTTATAAGTAAGTAAATCATGAAATAAACCTTGTCAGGAATAGTTGCGGTTTCAAATTTATAATATTTTATTTATTTGATGATGAATTTGAGGATGTATTTTTAATTATATTTTATTTCACTAATAAACGTTCACTGGGTGAGAGAAAACTTGTATTATATTACAAAGTGTAAGACCGAAGCACGAAAAACCTGACATGAGGGATTCTCAAATGCTAGTAGAATGAGTGTGTGTAGCTACGCATTATGCGCTACTAGAAGAAATGGAGCTTTGGAGAGTGTGGACGTGGCATGAAATAAGACACGATTGCATCACGAGCTCCTCACTAAAACAATAAAACCTCATTACTTTCCGAGCTGCCCTTCTCATGTCTCAATCGCACTCCGCCAGATACCTCCAAAGGTTGATTCCGGCATTTGATACTCCTTTGTGCAAATAAATTTGCATTCATGGGTAGAATACAAATTTATGCTAAAATGCCATATAAGCGAATTGGCGCTTAATTACAAAATCCATTGAAAAACGAATCTGAGGTAATATTAAATTGGAAATTACTTTACACATCGAGTTATAAGGTTTATGCCGAATTAGCAATAAATGGCCTAATAACAATATAAAACTGTTATTGAAGTTTGTTACAAATAGACATCAATGAAATGTTGTAACATTAATATTATATAGACAAACTAAGCTAAATACAACAATTGCAAATCTCCGGAATGAGTTTTAAAATTTTGAGTATCAAATTCTTATGAATAAACAAGACTAATGTACATAGCAAAGTTTTCAACAAAAAACACGCTAAAGTTTAGTCAATACTGCAGCTACCAAATCATAAGACGTGACAAATACATCCATAGTTACGCACGTTTTCTAAAATCGAAGGTCTAATTTTGCATCCAAGATGTCAAATATGCTCTTCGTCTAAAATAAGTCATCCGTGCATGCAAATTTAGGTAAAAAACATATTACAGAACTGATTTTTACTACTACAAACTCACAAACATTTGTACCGCCTAAAAATTGTCAACTTAAATTTGAACAAGGAATGCGAAGTAGCACTTCGGGAATGTCAATGCAAGCTGTATTACAAATTTGTTCGCTGAATGCTAACTGCCAGTATTACGGAGAGTATAATTGATTTTTTAAAAGCAAACTTAAAACTGGTTATATAGCAAAACTCCTAAGGTATTTGGTTTAAACTTGGTATTCAACCATGAATTCATTTATGGATGCATGTGTTACTCATGGTTAGTGCAATGATAATATGGACAAGAAATAAACCTGGTAAAACAGAGTTCAAAAACTTTCACCTAACAGTGTCACCACGTTCCAAATATCAAAGTCATGAGGAACTTGTGTCAGACGCTTGCCAAGGAGTTAGACAAACAAAGTATAAAAATAAACACAATTCCATCAAATATAAAAGGAATGCTATTGATTTAGGGAGGACCACTGATGGCTCAAGGAATTGTTGATAAAAAAGAATGGTACATTGTTGGAATCGTGTCTTTGGGTTATCATTGTGGAATCCCAGAATACCCCGGCTTGTACACAAAGGTTGAGGCTTACTTAGACTGGATTAATGAAAACAGGCAAAGCAAAAAATGAGATGTGATAAATACATTGTAATTATACAATAATGCACAATAATGATACATCCTGTAAATGTCCAATTGAAAATAATTTAGTGATTGTGACACAATAAAAGCTGAAATTTGTTACAAATTAAGTATCCAGATACTCATAAAATATTAATCAAGTTTAGCATAAAAGGAAGTTTATCAACAGGACGAAGCAAAGTCAATGTACAGACCTGCATACTAGAAACGGTAAAATCATACAGCAAAAATCAAAGACAATCTGAGAAAGATTGACAAAAATGTGTGGCAAGTTTTCTCATCAGCCCAAGGTCTTATTCGGTATTTTTTCGTGTGCTTAAATAGTAAAACTTTGTGAAAGATTGATGTAGTCTTATAGCTCTGCTTGCTTTTTCTTTAAAGAGGTATAAACTAGCTCAATGCAGACCGTGAAGCAACATGCTTAAAATTATCATTAAAATATACCAAATAAATCAACCCTATCCAACCTGTGTGTAGTCCTTCCATACTGTCACTCAGAGAGACAGACCTAAATGCCTCTCAACTCTCAACACTTTTTTTATACGAGCTCTATGCAAATACAAATGAAGAAGACATGAGGTTTGAAAAGGAATGAAAGCCCCTGTCTCTTTGCATATCAAGTGTTCATTATGATAATCGTCAAACCATCGTCCTCAACTCCTCAAACCATCGACATTTATGGGAACATACAAAAACCAAACAGCATTTATTTGCTACCATGCCATAGAATACAGTCAGGAGAAGGTATCAGTGCTTTTGTTAGAGCTTGTTAGTTAAATATGTTTGTTTTGGACTGTATCAGTTTTGCAGTTGGCGTTTGCTTTCCCTCATCATTTTAATCATTTCCTTCAAATCATTTGGGACTTGGGAGGGAAAAGTGGATATGTGTAGCAAATGGTAGTGAATACTGCTGGCCTACATGCATGTTTCTTCTAGCATCCAGCAATATCTACACTCTGGCTAATACCAAGAACACAAAAGACGAACTTTCTGACACCGCTGAGAATGTAAAGGATCTGGCTTGAGTACTTCAGTGGTTTAGTTGTTACACTTTCCATTATAATTAACACAAAGACTGATTGCCAACAGTGTTGAAGCAGTGCAAAATTAAAAAATCGAACCAGATGCAAGTAAATTTAATCAAGTGATTCCGGTTTTGCTGGTTATAATAAATTGGGATTGAGTTGTGGTGTTAAAAACATCCCTTGACGCCGTAAATACATAAAACGTATTGTCAGAGAGTAATCTACTTAATTTTTGAAGTAATCAAGAAATCAAACCTTCAAAAAAGTATTTTTTAACACTACTCTACTGCAAAGAAGTATACGGTTGTGTTCTGTGAGTTCAAGAAGTCTACAAGTCACTACGGATAACGTACAATAGCTAGCAACATTAATTAAATACGAGTTATAAATGTGTTCATATAATATGTATGCTTATTTGCACCTTGCGTACAAATGAATCTTCGATTTTACATCTCCCTGAAAGTGGACTAGAAGCTAGCTAAATTTTTATGTTAATTTTTTTTATTCAATTTCAGAGTATGGAAGCGACAAAAATGGATAAGGAAATTTTTCCTACTAACTCTGATGCTGGGAAAAAATCTCCTTCGATACCTGTACCCATTAGCCGAAATGAAACAAAACTAATGCGTCCTAAGTTGGCAACCACCATGAAACCCTCAAAATCCATCTCTGAAGGTGATAATCAGAATAAACCTTGCAGGAATCTTAAGTCGTTTGGGATTCCAAAACAAACTCCTATGCCTCACACGAGAGAGGTAACTTTCAACTAAAAAAGGACAATGGAGACCATTCGAATTTATAGTGCATATAATTGTAAGATAATTTTTTTCTTTCTTTAGACGAAATACTTCCGGAAACACGAAGAAGAAGAACACTATAAAAGATTACTTGATAAATACGTGTTCTGTGGCAGGTAAGCAATAAAAACTAATGGACATTTAGAGCATCTTCCTTAACATGAAGTTGTGATGTAACCTGCAAATTTTAGAGTATATTTTTTAACATGGAAAACGGGTTTACAGGTCGAAGACGCATAAGCCGGAACCTAGAAAGATGTTTAAAAGTCAAATAGAAACAAGTTCTAGTGGCTACGTTGAAACAAAAGCTGCTTTTGAGTCCAGAAGAAAAACTAACTCCATCAACGTTCCTTCAAGTCCAACTAACAGTTTTGAATTTCCACATCTTGTCCACACAGTACCAAAATTGTACTCCATGGCGGATAACGGGGAAACAGATTATGAAAAAATCAGCGCTCCAGGGAGGATTAAAATCTCCAATCCAAATGACGAGCTACTTATTATAGCTAAAGAGATAATTAAAAAGTCTAGAAATGTTGCTATCAACACACTAGCGCTAGAGCAGACGGCATGTCCTTACGTTGAGAAAGGATGGCTTAATGAATCGTGAGTTAAAAACTAGTATTAAATATCCATACTTTATCTTAATTTGCAACTGTAAAATGTATATAAAAAATCCTTAACCATGATAGAAAATCAACGTGGAGAGAAAATGAAATGTATAGGCAAAATCGGATTTACGAAGAACAAATGTTAATGGAGATACTGAGACGAAAGTCTACTCTTACTAGGGAGCTTGAGATGCGATATGAAAAGAAACTTTCACTTCCACAAGTTTTCATTATAGCGGAGGAAGCTGAGCTACCGGAAATCACAGAAGAAATGCGAGATGTTATAAATAATGCAGTAAGCTAATACTACTGATTACTTCAAAAAACATTATTTTTTTATTCCAATTATTTCTAATCAAGCATAATTACAAAGTGGCATTATTTATATTCTTATTACAGAAACGTCCAGGAAATAATGGTGAGGTACTCGTACAAGTTCGCTTACTAAAGGATACTATCAGTTTAACACGTGGAGATATTCAAACAGTTGGTCCAAGCCAGTGGCTAAATGATAATGTGCGTAAACTTTAAGCTATTTAATACATGACATTTGTAAATTTGTACTTACACTAATGTTTACTGTATAACTAGGTCATCAACACCTACCTAGGATTGGTAACCTTACGAAGCAAGCTTGAGAACAAATTCCCAACTGTCTACACTTTTCAAACTTTTTTCTATCGAAAGTTGCAAAAAGAAGGGTACAGTAATAGTCTCAAGAGGTGGACCAGAAAGGTAAAACTCTTATAACAAAACTCTTATAAAAATTCTTACAACAATAATTATAATAACAACCATTACATTTTCTAGGATGACATATTCGCCCATGATTTGATCATTTTACCTATTCACTTGGAGGTTCACTGGTGTTTAGCCTGCGTAGACTTTCGTTCAAAATCCATTCGATATTTTGATTCCCTTGGAGTAGATAATCGTAGGTGCCTTCGTGTAAGTACAATCAATTCGGGTGGAAAACTACATTCTATCTTATTTATTGATTTAGTTATTTAGGGACCTATTGATAACATTTTTCAGTCTATTCTGGACTATATTACCAAGGAAATGAAAGAAAGAAAAATGCTGGACTTGGATCCCAATGAATGGTCTCTAGAGAACGTGAAGGGTATTCCAATGCAGAAAAATGGGTTCGATTGTGGCATGTTTGCGTGCAAATTCGCGGAATACCTAAGCAGAGACGCGGATTTCACCTTCAGTCAAGAAAACGTGTCTTACTACCGGGATAGAATGATTCATGAATTGCTTACACAAAAAATATTGTATCCATAATTTCAATGTTTTACTATAATGTTAAATTATGCTCCTGTACGGGATTGGCTACTTCTTGACTACTGGCTACAAGAATTCTCGTAGTTACTTGAGCAAATCCAAACAACAATGAAAATTTGTTGTTAAAATTTATATGAATAATACAATATTCTATAACTATATCATAGTTATCATTGTTATCACCTACGTATTGTGATGAAATACATAATTGTTTCTAGTTATAAAAGCTTCAGTTAATAGAGCTGTGCTAATCTATTCTTAGTCAATGTAAAAATAGTCATAAAAAATCTAAATATGCAGCGTTACATAATAATATTATAATAATATGTAAGTCAACAAAGTCTCTAACGGAAAATATAAATTATTTACTATATTATCATGAAATGAATGTGAAACAACATTTCAATCAACGCCTAACGCTATCATCAAACTAAATTAATATGCATCAATGGTTTAGTTACCACCAGCACGAGATTCTTACTCTCCTCTATGATCAGGTCATCATTATATTGAGTTTTATACGAATGTAATCCATTTTATAAAGCATGTAAAGCACACTAGATTTGTAATGCTGATAGAAACAAATGGTTAGGCATTGGAAAGGAATGGTATAAGGAAAGGTGTTTCCGGCCTGTTCTTTAAATTACAAGGGAGCATGCGAATTTCTGACTTTTCCTAGTCAAATTCAGAATGAAAATGTCTGATACTGATGAGTAAATGAGCTAACGAATTTAATTGCCTAGTTTTCATTGAAGGATGAACATAAAAACCAATTAATTTTATTTAAGCCTAATATATTGGAGAAAGAAATTACCACATGAGTAATAATTTTCATGAAAAAGTCGTAATTCTACAATAATTTACTGTAATTCATTTAGTTAATAAATCACTAGAAAGTAGTAATTCCAATACATACGCAACACCAAAATCTTATAATAGTTAATCATAACCTGTATAGTTATGATTCATCAGCCTGGCTGAATATGTGTTGGATCACTTCAGGTTGACGTTGCAATTGATATGGGATTCCGACTGGCTGAAAAGGAATTTATTCGCATTCCTGTGGTTATAAAGAATACTGCAACTCTCTCAACTACACGTCCTACACCAGTCACCAAGAGGTTGTGGCACTTGACGCTGTCTCATTCCTTAATCAATTTAGGAAGGGAAATGATTCGCTCTCCGGACGTCTCCAAGACAGTTACGATTTGGGAAGCTCGAGCGTTCAAATACGTGGATCCACTTGAAAAAAACACCTTTCATTGGAGTGATTCGACTGGATGATTCCGCCTCTGTCAATGGCATCATTCTTCGTGAACAAATGGTATGTTTTTGTTTATGATGTAGAACGTAGATTAACTCATATAAAACAGTCACTTTTCAGTCACCATATTATTTTTTTAGATATGTGAAGAGATGAAAAATTGTTTTCATTCATCGGAACTAAAGCTGTTCAAAGACAATTGGAACCCTCGAGTTCAGTGTAACGAGGAGGATGAAATTTTTGCAGTACACCTTTCCAACATTAAAACACAGGACATGCGAAACTGAAGGTATACCCGAAATTAACTGTAGAAGCTTCCATCAATTGGTGACTTCCAAGAGGACAAAAGTGTATGGTTAAAAAAGTTTTGCGAGTTTTGTTAAAAGTAGAATAATATGTGTATGTGCAGCAGCACTAAAATGAACTTTGTTGATTTTCTTATGCTAGTTCATTCCGTTGTTTATAATTTAAGTCAAGCAACTATGGTTTAATCCTAGTGTTAATTTATGTCTCATGTTACAAGGACTTGTGTCGTACTGCTAGTTTGTAAAATTTAGGCATTGAAAACCCTAGAAAAACAAAAAAATTATTAATGTTATTATATTTCAATGGGCATGTAAAGGATGGAAAACCCTTTGCTGTGTATTTGAGTAATTTTAATTAATTATGATCATAACTTATAACGTTACACAAGTTGACATTATAGCAAAACATTTTCTACTCTTTGTAGTGTGAATGAACTTAAATGATATCAATGAAACATTATGAAATTTTGTAGAAACATAACAGGGATAAATTTTGATTTTATTGAGTTTAGCAAAGTTATGCACGTGATGAAAAGATGTAGAAGCGAAAGAAAGTGCAAAAAAATGCTAGAGCCCGACGACGATTTTCAGAACTGTCTAAAGAAGATAACATATGCTTGAGTTCCTTCACATATCCCAATTTTTTTAAGCACATTGTATTTTGATTTTAAATATTTTTTGTTTGATTTAAAAGAGTTGTAGGTTATTATTTGAAATACGAAGAGAAAAATAGACGATGTGATAAAATGCTCTTTGTAAAAAACATCCTATATGTGATGATGATGATTTGAGAGTGAGTGAGTGAGTGAGTAAAAGGTAGAGCTAAAGCAATGCTACTAGGTTATATTGAGTGCTGCGAAGAATAATAACGTCTGAGTAAAGGTGGGTGAATTGAGACAAATGATAAAAAAACAAGTAGATAAGAGAGCGTGTTATATGGTTAGTTTTTAGCAGCAAAATGGGCACTGAAAGTTGAATGAGTTCAACTTTTTACAGTTTTTTCATTTATGGACATTGTCAAGAATATGATGAATTGATTATTGAATTAGATAGGAGACATGATGTCTGGATTGTTGTAAAAATAGGACGCGAAGAGAGAGAAATGACCTCTGAAGGAGGACATTGAATCGTAGCAAAATCAAGAGATATACTTATTAACATACATCTGGCAAGGATTGTCCTCATTAACATAATCAGGAGATAACACATAAGTAAAAAAACATCTAGATTAAATGAGAACTGAACGGAAAGGTGAATGACATGAATTCACATGAAGTCAGAACGGCAAGGAAAAATATACTACAATTTCTTAAGGAAAAACCAAACAAGAGTTGTGCGTATAAATGAGGCATAAAATTACCTGGTATAGTAGAAATTTGTTTTATTACATTTTAATTTAAATTATTCGCGTAACTTTTCAAAATGATACTGCAAATAATGTCATTGCAGAAATGGGTTACGAATGACTCGTATTTATAAGATGTAGTTATGTATTACACTTTAATTCCAAACTTTCTCCACATAAAAAGTACTCTAGCGTGTATTTTAATATAAATATGGGAAAACAAGCAAGGATATTGGTATTTGCTGAAAAGGGAAAAACTCTTTAAGTGCAGTATTTAAAGGCAATATTATGTTATCTTTTAGATCAAGGATAATTTTTTTATTTTTGTGAAATCAAACAATTGTATGATTGTGATGAGAAGACACAAGAAGCGCAAACGAAAAAAGTGTAAAAATGATGCTCGACCACTACTAGGATTTTGAGAATTGCCCACAACATGTTATGTATATGATTGAATTCATTCACAGATTAGATCCCTGCAAGAATTGGTGACAGAACAAACTTATTAGCTTTGCGGCACAAGTGCAATAAAATGAAAGAGCATTGTCATGAATGAACAAGGAAAAGTTTTCCAAAGCATCAACGACTATTTTCAAAAAGAACCCCTGCACATTTTATTGCTCAAGAAAAATGAAAAAAATAGACCATTATCAACAAACTTTTGTGTAGATATAGGCACATACATACATACATTCATACTACTAAGGATATTACCAGTTGCATGCAGAAACCCAATACAAAATCAAACCCAATTTTATATCTTTATTCACAACCCAATTCTGAATTGGAATGTAGTCAACTACATTTTTGTATTAACATCGCTCAGTTCATCTGATTAACCAATATTTTGTTTACCTAAAAAAGTTAAACGTTGCCATAAATTACACTCAAGATTCATGAGTTTGGATGAGCGGAGCAATTCTGTCCACAACCCCATGAATTTCCTGAATGCTCTACTCTTACTGCTCCACAACAACATAGAGAAGGGAAAATATAGATCTGGTATGGTTTGATATGTTATATCGTTGTATGTGTAACTCGGCTTTATATATCTGCCTGGTTAGCAGTCCAAGTGGAGGACAAGTATATTTCCTTGTACTTTGAAACAAAGTCAGGATTGGATTTGTCCCTTGTTTGTGCTCAGAGTCATAAAATGACCCCAAAACCGTCGGTAGATTACCCAGTATTCTCAGTATGTGTCTTACATCACGATTATATTTCCTCATTGCGCATTTAGGTTATGGAAAATTGGTACTGGTTGCTTGTCTATTTCGTCAAGTATATTTGAGTACTTAATCAAAGTAAGCGTAAAAAGGGAGAAAAAGCTAATTTTTCATAGAGTAATGTGAAGAAGAAGAAAATATGTGCCAGAGTTCCATATCATTCGTTGCCATTCAAGAGCACTGTATTTCAATGTTTGTATTGAACTCTCTCATTTCAAAAAGGGACTTCTCAAAGAGAGTGGTGGGGTATGCGTGGTCATAAAAATTATTCAGATTTCACCAGTTCAAGGGAACTGAATTATGTGGGTGATATTTTTATCATGAGATCAGCTGCATTGAAAAAGACGAAAAAAACCCAACTTGTGTAGGGTCGTGTTCCTATGTTTATGACTTTTATGAGGTACGGGTCTGATGCGAAAGAGAGGACAATGTTTCTCTTATAAATAAATCCCGAGCTAAAAAGTGTAACCTTGCCTTGAAATATGTGCAACACAACTGGACTACACTTGAAAAAAGAAATGAGCCATATCCCTTTGCTTAAAGCTCCACTAAACTCGAAGAAAAAACAACTGGCATACGTATTCCTTCAACCTTGCTGCACATTTCTTGAGAGTAAGACGCAACAATGTTAAAACAAAGCTAGATCCAGCACTGGTGTCATAAATATAGGACCAAACACAACTGCACCTTTTTTAGAAATGAAACGAGTCTCGATAGGCAGGAAAACTAAGGTCCAACCAAAGCAAGCGTATAGTTCTGTGCAGACAGCAGAGAGATCGTCATATCCAAAGGTTCAGTGGCATAACCCTCCATTCATATATCACAATTTCTCAATGAACATTGCATTTCTCAAGACTTAAGTGTAACTCAGCCACACTCATCATCATCATCATCTTGAGCTTGTACAGTTTCAATCTACAAATACTGATCTAAAATAACTTAACAGGAACCTATTATTGTGCTTCTCCACATTTTGATCAACGTTTCGTCAAAATGGCAAATATTTTCAAAACCCAAAGTGGAAAGAATGATGGCGTGAGTGGTTGAAATCACAAGAAAAGTCGTTCCGGGGCAGCGAGTAGGAAAGTTTTCAAAGCAGCAAGTATCCCAAAGGTGCACTTGGAAAGACGTAAAAATGGTTCCAAATATCAGTGTCTCGCATGTCACAAGTGTTTTTCAAACCGGCAAAACTTGTAGGCTCATGAAAAAGGTGCAAAATGTCTTTGTGAGCAGTGCAACAAAAGTTTTTGTGATGTAAAGTGTTTTACACGTCATGTCAGGGGACCAATTTTCATATGAAAAGCAATATATGATTCATAAGCAATCAATTGAAATTTAGGCAAACTTAATTATCAAATCGTAATCCGTCAAGCATAATGCATCCTTTAGCCATTTAAGGCACGTTTGTTTACCGCAAATCCAGCATGTGTTTTGACAGATATGATTAATTCATATTACGGCGTTTTTGGACATTTATATAAAAATTTCACAAACTGATACGTGGGTGTACACGCTTGATTCACTAAATTTGAGGGGTAATGTTTGATAATATTAATATAAAAGTGACATTGTGTTCTTAAATATATTTTAAATAAGAGGCAAGACTCATAAAAAATGGCAGCCGCAGCAGAGGAAGAAAATACTTGCCCCGAGTGTAGAGTTGAATTCAACTCTACAAATTCCAGGAAAGTGACGGATGACTGTGGCCACGTCAAGTGCAGGACCTGTCTTGCACAGTCAATTGATGGCTGCAAATTGTGTAAGACGCAAGTGGAGTCTAACAAGAAAGGGCCATTTCAAAATCACAATCATGGTCACACCCGCAGCCAAAATGGACCACCGACAGGACCATCATCAACAACCACCGTGGTTGTTCAGTCAACACCACCAATGACCAGAAGACCAAGGTTGTCTGCAAACAGGAGTGTTGCAAGTAACAGTAGCGGCAGCAGCAGCACTATCCTTGTACGGCCAGCGTCATCCTCTTCTTCAACTAATCCTAATTTGCATCAACTTGGAACTGGATGTAGAGGTGGTGGTCTCCCTGTGGGGCTTGTGACTCTAGCACAACTCAAAGAAATGCCGACTCTCGCCCCAGTCACAGGAACAAACAGTAACTGCAGCAGCAATAATTCCGTTGACTCACCAACCTCCCCTCCCACTTTGCTTTCGGAGGACGGCACTCCCCCAAAGGTTAGGGGGAAGAGATCAGCAACCAGAGATTCACCAAATGACAAGGAAATTCCACCAGAAACGATTTCCAAGAGTGGATGTGGCTCCCCAGATATTACACAAGGGGTTCCAAGGGAATCTCCATCCAGAAGCAGCAGGAGCAGTAGCTCTCCGGTGGCAAAGGGAAGGAGCACTACTACCTCATCATCGCCACCATCAAAATTAAGTCAGTTGCTAACTCGAAGCAGCAAGAAGCAAGAAGTAGTAGTGGTGGAGTCAACACATTCCAGATCATCATCATCACCACCACCCGTAGCAACAGCAATATCTACTTCTGAGCAAGAGGCTGTAATCAAAACAGAAGAAGGGTCCAACTCCACCATGCCTCCCCCACCTCCAGAAAAAGATGATCCTGATTATGCGGAAGGTGAAGGGGATGATGGTGAACTTGATGCTGACGCTGATGCCGATGCTCCCTCCACCTCCACAGGTGGTGGTGATGGGGAAGGTGGCCAAAAGAAAAAGAAAAAGAGGAGTCCAGTGGTTATCCACGACCACATCACCGTTCTTGGAGGAGATCCTCCAATGTACCAATGCAATGTGTGTCAGAAAAAGTTCAAGACCAAGGCACACATTAAGTACCACGAATTTTGCCAAAAAGGGGACAAGCCCTTCAAATGTGAGCAATGCGGGCAGGGCTTCATTGCCAAGAGCCATTATGAGTATCACCTGCGAACCCATACGGGAGAGAGGCCCTACGTTTGCCCAAAATGTGGAAAAGGGTTCAACCAAAGGGGAAAGGTGACCAGGCACATGAGGTCTCATACTGGGGAGAAGCCCTTCATTTGTCAAGAATGTAACAGGGGGTTCGCGAACGCTCAAGCGCTTCGATCTCACATCCTCATTCACACGGGAGAACGCCCTTTCCCTTGTACCTATTGTGACAAAAGATTCACTGGGAGAACCAACTTAAATAAACATATCATCACGCATACCGGTAAAAATTTAATTTATACATTTTTACCTTCGTTTCCCAATTTCTAAAGGTTAATATTATCGTAATAATTTATTAATTTATAAAGGTGAGCGCCTATTTTTATGCAACCATTGCGGAAAATCATTTGGTCTAAAGTGGACGCTGGACATACATCTCCGAACTCACTCAAGTGAGCGCCCACACGCTTGCGATCAGTGTAGTCGGGCCTTCTCAAATAACAAGGATCTTCGCCGTCATCTACTCATTCATACTGGTTAGCAAACCACACCACCACTAATACAAAAAATAATACGCAAAGGCTTCGTTTTTGCTTAATAGGTAAAATATTAGAATTGTAAAAATACAACTTAAAACAATTTAGGTGAGCGTCCCTTTCAATGCTGGATTTGTGGAACGGCATTCTGTCGCAAAGACAATCTGGACAGGCACATCAAAAACACTCACAATCAACCCAAAGAGGTAGCCAAACAGTTGGCAAATGAGACACCTGCCGAATATCTTAAAAATAATGTCAAGAGCCAGCAACAACTTCAAAATATTCCAACCTCCAAAGTTAATTCGGTTGTTATGTAAGTATTTCGTGACAAGGCAGGGTGGAGAAAAAGTATTGATAAAAACGGAATGACATTTATTTTATTTGTAAATATAAATGCATGATTATGACAAGGGGTTGTGGTTTTGCGCAGCGAAATAAGTAAAAGAGAGGGTGATATTCTTGGGGAAAGTATAAATTTTGCTAGTTTTTCTGGTGGCTCTGAATTCTATCATTGGAAAACTCGCAGTCGGCTGCTAATGGTGAGTGTGGGAAATGGAAGTAGTGGAGGGATGATTCCAAGTGGATATAGCGGACGAACACTCACAGTCATAAATGAAAACGAGATGGCGATGGACATGAGAACATATATTTGTGGAAATAATGGCTTGGTCGCTGGAGGCAACAGTGGCAACTTAGGGGCAGTTTCAGCTTCGCTTTCAAACACAAATTTGGTGTCAATCAACGCCCAAGTCACTCCGCTCCGCCTGCCATCCTCAACCTTACACTCGTCATGATCAGCATTGATGACATGATGACCTCCTCGTCAAATATTTTCAAAATTTACATGTTTTTATAAATTTTTTGTGTCATTCCGTCCTTCAATGAATGAATTTATAATGGATGCTTCACTCCTTTCTGAATCAATAATTATTGACTGAGCCATTTCTGTTTTATTTCCATGCAGTGCGAATATCATTAAGAAGAATAATGACTTTCTGCAAGGAGGTCTCAAGCTGGGAAACAGCAGTAGCAATTCCTCGAAAAAGGTTCATCAAACGCCGAGTACCTCTGCAGCTGCAATTGCTAAAGATGCTGCTGCTGCGTCCAAGAAAACGTCCAAGAAACTTCCTAGTAGTAGCGGGAGTGCCACCAGTGTTCAGCCTTCAACTTCTTCCTCCTCTCCAAGCACAAAGCGTCAACGTGTAGTAATAACGGCACCCATCTTCCCACCTTCAACCCGGAGTAGTAGCTTCCTTCACAAACAGACTGAACCAAAAGCCAAGGCGACCAGTAGCACCGTCACTTCTTCATCACCAACCAAGTGCAAGCGCAATGCTTCGCCTAAGGATAAAGATACCTCTTCCAAAAAGAAGAAGCCAGTTCCTTCAACATCATCTGCTTCGGCACTTTTCGAACAATCATCAATAACAGCAACATCGTCATCATCATCAAGAACGGAAGGGAAGAAGGGAAAGAAAAGCAAAAAAGCGGCGAGATCACCCTCCCCAAATATCCGGGTAGTGGAAAACGTGGTTTCCCTACAAGTACAATCAAAGAAGAGAGCATCATCATCATCATCATCATCACCTTCTGCTTTTATTGATACCAATCCCATCCAGAATGTTGGGGTGGTGACACCGGAAGTAGTTGTAGAGAAGAAAAAGGAAGGGAAAGAGCCCACCTTTGGTCTCAATCAGGATAGAAGGCCGACCCTCGCTTTGGTCACTGTCTCATCCCCAAAAAAAGTTATTGATGAAGAAGAAATGAAGTCAGTCGTTGAAAACGAAAACGAGGAAGAGGAAACAACGGTGCCACAATTTCCTTCCAATGATGATGAAGAAGGTGATACGAGCGCGGTTGAAGTTACTCCTCCTCTCGTAAGTCAAGTTTTATTTAAAATATTTATTTTTAAAATGGAATTAGTTAGTAGTAAAATTATTTCTTTCTTCTGTTTTTAAAGGTTGGAGACGCTGAGCAAGGTGATGGTTCAACAAGAATCGTCCTGTTAACCCTTGATCCAGAGGAGTTCCAGCTTGACACTTTTGTTGAAGGTGATGAGGAAGTTAAGTTGAATCCTGATGCAGTATCAGTAGAAGTGGTTGTTCCTGAGCTCGAATTCCATTCGGCGTCATCATCTACTGATAATAATGCAGCAGTTACTGCGGAACAAAAATCAATGCTTGCTTACCAGGCTTATTACCAGGTTTATTTTTTATTCTAACTATGTCTAATCAAGCATATTTACAATGTAACATTATTTATATTCGTATTATAGAAACGGGGAGGCCATAATTGTGAGGTACTCGTAAAAGTTCCCCTACTAAAATATACTATCAGTTTGACACGTGGAGATATGCAAAGACTTGGTCCAGGCCAGTGGTTAAACGATAATGTGCGTAAACTTTAAGTTATTTAGTACATGACATTTGTAAATTTGTACTTGCACTAAAGTTTACTGTATAATAATTCTAGGTCATCAACACCTTCCTAGGAATGGTAACCTTACGAAATAGCAAACTTGGTAACAATTTCCCAACTGTCTACACTTTTCAAACTTCTTTCTATACAAAGTTGCAAAAAGAAGGGTACAGTAATAGTCTCAAGAGGTGGACCAGAAAGGTAAAACTCTTATAACAAAACTCTTATAAAAATTCTTACAACAATAAGTCTAATGACAACCATTAACTTTTCTAGGATGACATATTCGCCCATGATTTGATCATTTTACCTATTCACTTGAAGGTTCACTGGTGTCTAGCCTGCGTAGACTTTCGTTCAAAATCCATTCGATATTTTGATTCCCTTGGAGTAGATAATCGTAGGTGCCTTCGTGTAAGTACAATCAATTCGGGTATAAAACTACATGCTATCTTATTTATTGATCTAGTTATTTAGAGATCAAACCCATTGACTATTGATAACCTTTTTCAGTCTATTCTGGACTATATTACCAAGGAAATGAAAGAAAGAAAAAATGTGGACGTGGATCCCAATGAATGGTCTCTAGAGAACGTGAAAGGCATTCCGAAGCAGAAAAATGGGTTCGATTGTGGCATGTTTGCGTGCAAATTCGCGGAATACCTAAGCAGAGACGCGGATTTCACCTTCACTCAAGATAACATGTCTTACTACCGGGATAGAATGATTTATGAATTGCTTACACAAAAAATAATATATCCATAATTTCAATGTTTTCCTATAATGTTAAACTATGCTCTTGTACGGGAGTGGTTACTCCTTGACTATTGGCTACAAGAGTCCTCGCAGTTATATGAACAAATCCAAACAACAAAGAAAATTTGTTGTTAAAATTTACATTAGTAATGTACTACAACACTTCATAACTATATCGTAGTTATCATAGCTCCTACGTGTTGCGATGAAATACAGTTATTTCTAGTTATAAACGCTTCAGTTAATAGAACTGTGCTAATCTACTCTTAGTCAATGTAAAAATGTAGTCATAAACAAATTCTAAATACACAGCGTTACATAATAATATTGTAAAAGTATGTAAATCAACAAAGCCTCGAAAGGGAAATATATGTATGTATATATGTATATGTATCGTTAATTATTTACTATATTATCATGAAATGAATGTGAAACAACGCCTAACATTATCATCAAACTAAATTAATATGCATCAATGATTTAGTTACCACCAGCAACGAGATTCTTACTCTCCTCAGAGATCAGGTCATCATCATATTGACTTTTATATGAATGCAATCCGTTTAATGAAGCAAGTAAAGCACACTATATTTGTAATGTTAATAGAAATAAACCCGACAGTTCGAGATGTAATGATGTACCTTTAAAATACTTTGATACGCATTTAAACACTTTAATACACCTCCTGAGTGATCCCTCCCTACCCCCTAAGTGATTGCTTTCAAAACCTCTGAGTGATTCTCTCCAACAAACCTCCGTGAGTGATCCCCTCCTCTAGAATTTTATTGTTACTTTTATACGGTCAAAGGTCACCAAAAATTTGGGGGCCCATTTATGACCTGTTCTTTCCAGTATCTTCATTTTGATGCTTCACAACTCATACATCGCTATGTAAAAAATATTTGACCTTATCATGGTCATAGGTCACGTTGGGGCTATCAAAAACTTTCAAAAATAGTATCACTGATCTAGTCTCACCAGTACCTTCATTTTGATATATCACAACCTATACCTTACTATTCAAAAACATTGACCTGACCTGTGACCCAGGAGTTTCCCTGAACCAATTTGACCCATCTTCGAACTCGACCTTACTTTTGACCTGAATCAACAAATAGAAAATGAACTGTCGTTTCTTACTATACAAAAAATCAGACCAAAGAACGAAATTGGGAAAGGGAAAGTATAGAGAAAAGCAACGTTTCAACAAAAGCTGGTTCTCTCACTATCACGATTAATTTCTTATGGCTCTAATATACGAATAAATTACTTATATAACTTGTGCCTTACGTATTTATGAATGACGCTGTCCTTCGAAATGCAAATGCTTTGTAGAAATTTTATCACGTAAGGACAATCAATTGGGGTGATGAGAGAAAATATTGAGGATGCGATGAAATAAAAACTTAAGCTAATAGCATTATTAATTAGTAATTTATTGCCAGTTTATAATTTTGTCCATTCTATTCGTTGTTCCGTTCGGGGGCACATACCCCCTGGGAAGTCCATTTTTTCAAGCGTAAGGTATACCGTATGCATTTCAAATAGGACATCTCGGCCAAATATTTGAGAAGATCAACAACCATGATACGCTCCCTTGTCTCCGTGATGTTATTGTCAGTATCAAATGCCATCTTATTATTAACCCTTCCCTAAATTGCTAGTTCTTTACACTCATGTGTGACCAGGTTATTATTATTAAATTATGAAAATGCAACCTCTCCTCGTATGTCAAATCCCTTTCTAACCATCAGTCAGTCTCAGACTGATGCATGAAAATATGAAATATATTATCTATGCAAATTAAAGGGGATTTCAGTATAAATTCCAAACAACTAACTTTCTTCAGTTTTCTTGTATCTGGCAAAGTATATAAGGCTAAGGTTATTTAACTTCCAGTTTCGATTAGAAGCCAAGTTCCCATTTCTACTCGTGTAAAATAATTGGACGTGAAAAGTAAAATTTGAATTATACCGATGGCAAGTATGCATGGAAAGGAAGAACAATACAAAGACAATTCAAACTACAATACAAAGTCGTTAAATTCAGCATTTTTTAAAACTGACTGACTGAGTTTATTTCTTGAACTAAAATAAGAGAACCAACGAGCAATCAATTAAAAATACTTATGATATTACTTCTCTGTAGCTGGCTGCAACGTGATGGGCACGCGTACTGATAGTAATTTCGTTGTAGCTCATTTTTTACCTCTCAACCTTTGACCAAAACTTCGGTTCCTTCAACTACCAATTCTCCCTACCCTTTAGATACTTCAGTATTCTAAAATAAAAACTTATTTTAAGTACATTGGCAACAAACAATAGGAGGTTGAATTAAGCCTCTCTCAAAAGGGCGAACACTCAAAACTCAAAGTATGAATTTTGGCCAGAAAACCACCTCTCATTATAAATTTCAGTTATATTATAATATTTTTTATGAAATTCTTTAAAATATTAAAACGTATTCAGGTGGAATATTAAAGAACAGTCAGTTTTTTTGTATTAAATTTTATCACTCATTAATGTATCCAGTTAATCTAAATTACAAACGTATTGATTTCGATTTTCTACAGGACTCTATTTCATTCTGCTTCAAATTAATTTGTTGCATAATAGTTTCTCTTAATTTTAAGTGCAGATATAAGTTTTAATAATAACCTACGCTTGACAAGTTTGGAAACACCTAAATTCTGAATCGCAGGTTGTAGGTAAAGTAGGTTGAGGAAAAAATACAAACTATAGCGACTAAAAGTGTTAAAAAAAGAAAACTGGGGTAAACGAAAGGCACCCTGCTGCTGGACACGCCGCAAGGAGACTGAGGCGTTACGTCCTACACAAGAATGGGGTTGTTCTGATCCAAATCCTGGGGGCTCTTGTGGGCCTGCATTACTCTGCTCACCTCTCAATAAATCCTTTCTGCTTCGCTCACGATGCTTAGTGCTTAGTAGATGCACGATTGAAGCCAGCTTTTCATTTTGAGTTGTCAAAACTTTCACGTTCAATACGTCAATTTCTGTTGTATTGCTAGACACATCTTTCTCAAGAGATTGTACATTGGTAAGCAAAGATTGAATTGGATCTTGAACAATCCCTTCCGTAGCTCCAATTCCATTTAAATTATAGTGATTCTGCGTTTCCTGCTTAATGCGACTAGGGATTGCATAGCAATACAAGAAATTGGGAGTACTTGTCAAAACGTATTGTGACCCATCTTCCTCTAATTTAAAAAATACTTTTTAAATTTAACAGAGTGACACGCTACAATAGTTGAGAGTGAATAGAGGCAATCCTAGAAAAAGTAAAAAAGATCATCCCCAAACCAAGCTTTTTAACAACCAAAAATATTCATAGGAAAAACAGAAAGACATGGTTTAAGAATTATCACGTATATCATTCATTCGCAAACGCAAAGCATCAACTATGTATATGAAGATGCATCCTCTTGATCCTCTCCTCGTCATGTCAGCATTATATCAATCTCAGTGAAAGATTCACACATGAAATATGACAAGCCTGATGCATGAGAAATTGTAATATTTTCTATGCAAATTAAAGGGCGTTTCAGTATAAAATTCAACGATATTTTACACAATAATAATATCCCTTTTTAGCATCAGTTACATACCGACATAAGTTTTCATTCTTGTTGGATAGATGGAGATTCAGTTTCAAAGGAATTGAGAAAGGGACACAATGAGTTTTAATATGAACAACAAAAACATATTATCAACACTAGCTTGTAATGTAAGCAAAATGACTTTGATGACAAATATGCGTGAGGTACGATTGTTGAAGTGAAAGCGTTGTTTGAGAAACTTTACATATAAAATAATATAGCTTCGGATTTAGATAAACAAGTATGTATTTACAATGAATTTTAAAGTTGGATATATTTTAATTAGCATTTCAAATGTCATACTCTGTAACATCATTGGTGCTACATTGAATAGTAGTTAAAATGATATAAATATCAAGAATACAAAATACCAGTTCTGTTTAACAAGAAATAATGTTCTTTAGTAAAATATCTTTATGGATACGCTTATGCTTGCTGTTAATTATTTATAATCTATTGCCTTTCATTACAAACAGTAAACCTACAATCTATGGGAAATCGGGAACCATAAGATTAATATTATAGAAAAGGCAAAATTCGTCATTATTCTCACGTCCAGAGAAAATCCTTTTATGTTCGGGTGCTATTAGTTATAGAAATAACAAAACCAAAACTCAAGAGTTGTTTCTTTATTTGCAATATGACTGTGTCGTAAATGGCAGCTGCTAAAGCTTTTTATGCATAGTATTGTACAAATCTAACAAATTGTCTTGCGCGTACTCAGCATAGGTCATCATGTCATGTTGATAATGAACATCCATTATATTTTCAGTAGGGAAAATTGGTGGTTATAGTTATGGTTATAATTCCTACCTAATACCTAACGAATCCACTATATTATAATGCTTATCTCTACAATTTAAGCTGCGTCTTCTTTAAGCCTAACAAACATTTTTGCTTTGCGTAACTACATTTTTACACACACGGGGTAGTGGCTTCTGTTTACGCTGAAATTCTGAATGCCATTATGAACGAGCGTGGATGTGGATAAGAAAGTGGTGTGAAGAAAATATAAGTATGAAAAGTCACATGAGTCAGAGGATGAGAAGCAAGACATATCGTATTCACCATTCCAGTAAGCAACTTAAGAGAGCTTTTTCAAATACAGAATGAGCAAGTTTGCACCCAGGCTTTCTTGACGATATAATCACACAGATACGGACAACTATGTAATCACGATATATAACAGCCATATAAAATACACAGTGTCGGATCATCATAGCCCCGTTAGCAAATATAAAACCACTCAACCAAGTACCGAAACCGAGGTTGTACGTTTCGAGGAAGCAAAACTAGTAACGCTTACTCCTCTCTTTATGCAGCTGTGTATGAAATGAAGGATGTAATACAGCACTTAAAACAATGCTTCGGCACTTTTTTTTATCAAAACCATAAGCTCTGTTATAAGCAAATAGACTATGGACAAATGCTATCGGTATGGTATCACATGCTTAAGCAATCGTGATGTAAAATTTCCTTTCCATCAGTTATACCACTTTTGCATTAATAGCTTCTACACCTCTCATGTTTCAATTTTATATCTGTAGCAGCACCACATCATACTACTTGTCGTCAATGCCCCTGAAATTTTATGCACATATAGAATATTATGTATCGACTGTTGATTGAGTCAGGTCTTCTTGGGCTTTCAATAAGTTGAGAATAGACATGCATATGACAAACGCAACCAAAGTCTCGGCAAATTGGAGACGACAATAAAAGTCTTTGAGCAGTCTTTCACTCATACTGAAAGAGTTGAGCTGGTCGTTTTTGCTATGCTGCTGCTGCCACATTCTCCGTGTCTGTGTTTGTGCTTACAATGAATAGCAACAATTTTCAATCACGCTTCCCTCCCCAGCGCCAACAACCCCCGTCGAGGCCTTCAATGGCGTTACAACCGTTTCATCATTATCCATCATCCCACCAGAACCCGGCCACCACCACCCCCCATAATTTATTGGGAAACCATCCGTGTCCAGCATTAGGAAGTTCTCTTCTTACTCACCATCTTCATCAACAAGCTTCTCTTGACATGAAAAATTATTTGGAGTTGGCAAATGCATATGAAAACTTACGCAGTGAGTACGATGCACTCAAAACTAACTCGGCAAAGTCGCGTGGCATATATTTGCAATGCAATAGAACACTGCGAATTGAGAACAATAAATTAACTGTGGAAAAGGATCAAATCATGGAGATGAACCAAACAAAAACGACTCGATTTGAAGAAGAAATTAAAGTACTGAAGGAAGATAAGGTTGAAATGGAGCGTCAACTACGAGTGGAGAGATCTACCAATGTGTCAAATAAAGTTACAATATTGGAACAACAGGGTGCTGCTCTCACTGAAAAATGTGACAAATTGAGTGAACGTGTTCAACAACTGGGGCAAACTGAGAAAGATCAGGATGCAAAGATTCGGGAGAACGTCGCCAGCTTAGCAGCTCAAGAGGAAAGAATCAGGAGAAATGAACAAGGGTTAACATCCTTGAAAAAACATTTGGATCCAAAAGCAGCGGAAGTGAATGAAACTCTTGGAAAGGAGCAAGAAATTAATGGACTCCAACAAGAAATTGAAAATCTAACGAAGGAGCTGTTAAAAGCAAAGAATGAACTCGAAAAAATGCAAGAGGAGATTAAGAAAGGGAATGAAACAGTTACACAGTTACAGGATGAGCTTGCCACCACCAAAACCAAAGTTGAAGGTTATGAAACCGCATTGCAAGCCCACCGCGTAATTGGCCGTGGGGGGGTTGAGTTCAAACAACGTTTTCTAAAGACTCAAAAAGAAATTGAGCTGGAAAATGAAGTCAAGCTGAAAAGGACTGAGTTACGCCAAGCAAATCTTGTAGTGGCCAATCTTCAACGAGAAATCGACTTGTTAAAGAAAAAAATTGAAAACGTGACAGAAGTTGGTGAAAATGATAAGGACATCCCAGGAACAGAATTTAATCATGGGCCTCCACCCATGCAGGTAAATTCTAATGCTATTAAACCCCTTGAATAATTAAGTAATGATGATGATGATATGCATGATAATAATGACGAGTTGTAACCTACATTAACTTTTTTTCAATATTGTAGGAAAAAATGGAATCGCGAGTGGTAGGACCAAGGGCTCATGCGGAAGAGAATGGGAAGGATGGTGGTTGCAGCTCACCGAAAAAATCTCGGATGTACAAACCCTCCCAAAAGTAGACACATTCCTACCCAATCCAAACTTGTGAGACTGGATTTCGAGTGTCGATCATGATAATGTAAATATTTTTAAGGTAAGATATTTTTACTTTTACTTTCTCAAGTTTTTTCTTCAAATGTCGGCCATTTAATTTATATCTCATTAGACAAGGATAATATCAATGTTTGTAAATGTTTTGAATTTATACTCACCCATCTAAACTAAACGAATTTGCATGATGACTTTTTCCAGAAATTAATGGCTACCCCATAGGACTTTTAAAAGGATGGATAAATGAAGTTCTTTATAAATAGGACTAAACTTGTTTGGCCGTTATGTGTCATCGTCATCAGCAGCTGGACATTTTCACAACAAGTGGCAAGTAGTGCTAGCCCATAAATCTATTTTTTAGTGTTAGTTGATATACTATTAGCGTGAAAAGACAACGAAATGAATGTTGTAGTGGAGTAGTAGTAGTTCCTTTAAAAATATGTGTGCATGGACATAAAGCGCAATTACTTCGACTAACAAATGAAAAATAATGTAATGAGAAACTGTCATAAGTTTAACTATATATATTCATATGATAACTTTCTGTATATCTCTTAATCCTTTTGCAACTTTTTACTCCCAGTTAATTCATAAGACGGATTACATTGGGTCGGGTTGGATAATATGGTGATTTGAACAAGTTTTTTGTTGTATTTACTCTTTAGACTGCTTGAATGTGTAAACAAAGGAATGTTGATGATTGTGTTGATAATTAAATGTGCTTAAAAATTGGGATTGCGATCATGATCATATGAGTTTCTTAGCATTTACGCAATTTCCAGTTTGATATTTTTAAATTACGTCTAAGCATTTGGCATACACAGTAGAGAAGCATCGATGTTGGATGATGCATTTTCTGCAGCTGCATGTTCATTTCTTTCTTGTCATTTACACCCAATATATTCTCCTCTGTGGTCCTCCTCAACCTTAAATGAAACATAGATGACGATGACCTTTACATTCCGTGAATATGGAACATAAACAAATCATTTTAGTTTTCTTCAATTTGGGCAGGGTTTATGCGAGCTTCTGTCGCCAGCCAGTACATTCTCGTAAAAATAATTCCTCAAGCTCAATGATTCAACTTCAACAATCATGGAAACACTTTTGACATCATCCACCCATAAAGTGAATGAACCTGATGAGTCCAGACCAATAAAAATGCGCAACTGGGGAGAAAAGTAATTCATAATTTTCATTAATCCACTTTTTATGTTTATAAAAATACATATGTAGCTAAAAGAAATCAGTTAGTTTCCTTGTGCTTGTCTTTATGCTTGAGCAAGTCCGTCTGTAAAAAAGCAAAGCGTTCATGGAGTCCTTTGCAGCTCCGAGGGATTATTGACATCCATTAATGTGTCTGACTTGAAATGGATTTGGATTGTCAAGGGCAAATGCCAAAGTCAGTCAGTCATCTCATTTTTCTTTATACATCTGTGCGTTATATTATAATCATATTACATAGCATCATCTCATCCAGGTTTGCATACAAGAAAATAAGGAATTGGTGCCTTGGCAATGTCATCTTATGCAAATGAGTAATTTTCTGGAAAAATTGATTTCTACCAACTCTAGTTTTTTACTCAATTCACACCGTTTCTTTTCTACCACACCTCTTTTTCAATAGCAACAAGTGTGACGTTGGATGAGCCAAGCATGGAAACCACTTTCATAGCTCTTTTTATAGCCTTGTATTTCTGCGTTTAGTATAATAAGAAAAGGTTTATTAGCCTCTTGTTTGCTGTTTCCTTAAGAATACATCTTATTTGCAAATAATTGACCCGGTGTCAAAGTGCAAGGTGGCATCACCCAAATGAAGCCCTTCCCACACAGCAAAATCCCGTATACCATTATAAGTGCAGGCCTGAAAGGAACGGAGAAGCAGCTAAGCAGTTTATGATGATGATGCTGGGAAAAGGTAGAGTCCCGAGTCACGGACCAAAATACGAATTTTACTTTATTATCTTACTACAAATCCTACATCATCAAAAATGATAAAATCATGTTGATTGCATGATGAAGGAGTTAATTTAAGGTTGTGATAATATTAAAATAGTGCTTAAAGCAAAGGAAATGCAGTAGATTTGTTAATTAATTTGCTATAATTACTATTAATAAACTAAATAAATACATTTTATTTTTCCATATGAATTAATAAGTTTTGTTTATTCCATAAAATTGTATGTTTTATTAAAAGTGATTCAATCATAAATCAACCAATTTTAAACAAAAGTAATAGTATGAGTGTATTATAAAATGTACACACAATAATGTCGTACCAACAATTCATCAAGGGTCAACGAAACATTAAAGTAATTAATTTCATAATGTGACGCTTCCATCTTATTGCAAGAAATATAATTCAGTCAACAAGCTGACATCAGCTTGAGCTGTCACTGCCTCCACGAAAGACTTGGACTTCAGCAGATCCTCCTTGTGCCTTCAATTTACAACAAAACATAAGCAATACATATAGACACTCAGGACCTCTCAGCTTAAAATGTCAAATAGTATAAAGTATAGTGTTATTTACTTACATATTGATGAAATCTACAGCCTTCTGCTTCAAATTCCAGGCATTATAAGTATGCGCTAAAATCAAGGTAGCCGCTGCATTATTCATGCCAAGTCTACTGGCAATCATGAACCCACAATCCTCCTTTAATCCTCCTAGCTCATACTTCTCAGAGATTCTAAGAAGATCTTCAGCTTGCTCAGCCATGCAACCAGCTTTACCAGTGTAAAGATACTCCAGCATCCCTCCCACGACTTTATCATCAAAATCGGTGATTTCTACACAATTCTCCTTATCCTCTTTCATTTTAGCATTGAACATGGCAGCAAAGACGGGGCTTCGAGCTACACCAAAAATATATATTGTTTTATGAGAATGAATAGAAAGATTTTAAAAAGTCTATCATTATTAAATAATATTATTACAACCTACCCACGAGAACCCATTTGTGAGCCTTGAAAGAATATTTCTTCGTCTTGACCGTAACATCACTTCCATTGGATTGCTTAAACAGCTTCCCAAAATCATTCGCAAGTGATTCGTAACGAAGTTTTGTTTTTTCCTCCTCCGTTGGGTCCAATATTGAAGCACCACCGTTGCCAACCTTCATCGCACCATGAATCCAGATTTCACAAAGGATTTTGACCGAGTCATCAACAAGTAATCCCATGTATGGGGGCCCAAGTTCGTACACAGCAACAAACTTTGTTGTTCCATAAGGTCCCTCATTTGGTTTAAAATTTTGGAAATGGTAAGGGTCTGAAGCCAAAAAAACGAGAGCAATACAAGACCGTTTGTTCAATTCGGATTTGACGTGAAATCGAAATCAGAGTTATATAAAATAAAGTACCAAATGCTCGGACGGATGGAACTCCTGCTTCGTTGAGAATAGAAAATTGAAAATGGGTTTTGATAACTCTATCAGTTGAATCATCACCGTCTTTCTTATCCCCATAGTCAACTAATCCTAAGAAAAGGCCAAGATAATCATTTCCCTCCTCATGCTTTTTGGGATACATTAACAGCTGCCTGAAACCAATATATATACATACATACTTAATATATGTCCTACTTGTTTTTTAGATTGTAAGTATGTTAACACTTACCAGCTATGATTACACTTAGGGCTTCCACGAAACACTGGAGATTTTAGTTCCCGATAATCATGACTTAGTATGGAATAGTTTTCCACGGTCCACAGGTACGAGATCTTATCTAGCTCAACCTGTATGTAAAATATAACGGTTTGAAAACATTATGCATTTAAAAAACCCTAATTACCGTTGCAACGTCACAGTATTTGAAAAAGTTATTTTAAATTATCTCACTTACACCTGTTTTACCCGAACAAGTCACATTAACTGGACTAAAACTAATACATTTTCGTTTCACAGGCAATTCGGTCAATGTGGAGTAAGACATGGTAAGACAACTATATAATCAATCCGTTTTAGAGTTGTAGTTGAGTTATAATGTGACTAAAAAAGAACCAGACAGTTCACAAAACCAACAGAACCAGAAACAGGCACCAAATATTTTAATTACTCCGAATCACCGAATTCAATAGTAAATCCTTGTTTGATTGCATAAACTGTCCTTAAGAGGAAAATGCGCCTTTTTTTAAAAAAAACAGTACGATTAAAATAGCAAAAATAGAATCCCTGTAGATATTAATTTCAAACAATAATTCGTTCACCACTGCTCACAGAGATTTAATTGAATGAGTCTGTTTTAAGGTAAAGTATAATGCAAAGATATTTGTTTACTAATGCAAAAAAAATTACAGAAAAACTTTTTGTAGTATTGCTTTTGTCTATCAAGCAAAATAAAATATATGAGACAAATTTTGGGCTTGGTTTGAGTACACCTGATTCCTATATGAAATACACTACTAGTATTACCAAACCTCAAAGCCCAGCACAGTAGGAATGCGTGGTGCAGAATTCAAGTTACCCACCGGCATAAGTAATTAGGTGAATCACGAAAATCACACCGTAACTGGCAGGGAAAAATATTTTTATATTATTTTAATCCATTGCTCACATGCATACATATTCAAGCTCAGAACGTAGAAAATAAAAGTTACAAATTGGAGGCATACAGATAGATATAGCCACAACCAATGTCGTACATCGTTTTCTAGACGAAATGAAAAGTTCTATTTGATTATGAAACGGGGATAGGAACACAGCACTATTTTCTTCGGTGAGCCATGAGCCTCTAAATAATTGCAAATTAACGCAAAAGATAAGAACCAGATACAAAACGCAATGGAACAGTAGCAAATTTTTTAGAGCCATTCCATTATATATACAAACAAAGAGAGTATGATGTGGAGAACCAAACCAATGATTCAAGCATAGTTGAGCACATGCAAGCTTTACACTCAGGATCAGTTGAGCATAATTGTACCTTGGGATATTCACACATCCGAAAACTTCCAGTTCTTCTTTTGAGTTCTTTTTCCAATATCAAAATAACTTTCCTTTCCACAGTCATAACATTTAATTATAGAGTAGACTCAGCAACCTAGCTAATTTTCCTTAACTTGAGACATCCATGTTAATATTAGTTAACAATATGTCTAGTGGATTTACAGTGTTCAAATGCGGAAAGGAGTTAGAAACCATGCTAATACCAAAAGATAGATATATTTTAGACAATGATGATCAATGATTTTCTAAAATATAAATTTTCTAGTACAATTTTACCAATAATTATAACACTTTCAATATCCAATCTTGGAAAATGTGCGGGGTTGGAAAAAAATGTAGGTTTAATGGTTTTGTCTAACAAAATGCTCAAATTGGTCATAAAGAGGAATTTGCTAGCGAGAGAGCAACATTATATTAGTATTTTTTGTGTAATGTTCCAGAAGCATTTGTTCAAATCAATGTTTGATTTTAGGTGTATGATGTGAATGACTATACAAAAATAAAATTCATGTCCGGTTTACCAAATAAATGTACATTATATAAAAATGCATTTATTAGCTATTCGGTTATCAGGAGCTAAATCATCACCCACACCACCCAGCGGTCACGAGATCACGGTAATGCGATTGGAAGCATAAGCCCATCATAAAATATTGTTGCACCTTTTGGTTATTAAATGTGTTCCAATTACTGGCATAGTGGGGAAGATGCGATAAGGCCTTGAATCGTTAGTACGACATTCGAGATAGTTTAGTTTTGCCAAGTCAGCCATTGTCACTGCCGGACTCTAGTCAGAGAAAAAATGTAATCTAGTTCTTGAAGACCTTTGGCCTGGTATTCGGGGTGAAGTGAGAGGAGAAAGATGTTCCAGCTATAGCGGCTGCGGAGGTTGTATCAGGCCAAACGAACATAAATGTATCTGTACCTTCACGAATGTTCTTGCTCGTTAACTTCATTTCTATATTGGGCGTCGAGGATCATGTCCAATAAATAAGCCTGCAGTACAAAAACCTAGTAAAAGCAAATAAACGCTGAATGACAAATGTCAAAAGACTTCAAAACCCATAAGTCATTCATCCTCATCGTTTTCAAATGGGAAACATACCTACGTAAAGTATCAGCTAGCAACAAAAATGTTGAAACCCTTAAGAAAATTCTAGACCCACCGGATGAGTCATTTTTATGCCAGCATTTCATTTGAGAAAAGTGAATTATATGTACGCCACATAAATTTCACCAGCTTTTACTATTGTGTATTGTGATCTTCAGTGTTTTTAATTGGAACATAGCCATGTCGCTAACGCTGGAAAATATGAATTTCCAAACTTCACCAGCCTACACCTTTCACACCATCGTATTCTCGTTACCAGAACAAGATAACTTTTCGACAATGCAACTTTCACAACCGAACTCGGCACTTTCACCCTCACCCAGTTTCATTTCCACTGGGGCCCTACTGATGACGATGGATCGGAGCATAGCTTGCCCTCATTGGCATCTCTTTCTCTATGGAACTGCATTTGGTTCATGTGAACAACAAATATAAAACCATTAAAGACGCTGTTGATACTAAGGATCCGCATGGCTTGTTAGTCCTTGCAATTTTTTTTCAAGCCGTCCCCCACGAACATACTTGCACCATCCACAATATGAAAATGCATATCGAGCAGAACAAGGAGGCTGCTAAATCCAAGAATGGGGTAGTAGTTAATAATGCGGACTTAAGAGACTTTTGGCCATTATGGTTGGAGTCAGGCCACGTTTACCACTACATGGGGTCTTTGACCACCCCACCCTGTACTGAAGGTGTTGTCTGGTATATGAGACATGAAGCGATACCTTGCAGTGCAGAAACTATTGCGGCCTTTAGGACGTTTGTTAAAGAGAAGGAAACTTTAAGAACTTTTTAATTACTCATACGCACACAGCCTCTTTAGGAAACATTTTTTCTCTTCAGAAAATTTCTCACATTCGTCTAAAATCATATATTCATTCAGTTAAACCTGATTATGTCTCATGATTACAGTAGCCAACAAAGAATATAAAAGAAGGGATGAGCACAACAGTGTCATAGTCCGAAGTGGGGTTACACGAAAAAATGATACCTTAACAAACGTGTGATTTCGAAAGCAATAAATATTTCTTGCATACTACAGTACTTCTGTTGCTCGCAATATCAGAATCAGCAAGATTTGTAGGGATGAGACAGAGAGTCAAATCTTGAACGTGCTTTTAAGAAACTTTCAATCGCGCTATCTATAGGAACAATATCAAGGTTTCAGCAGCATCATAACAGGTAACATCATATATTTCTCTGTGTGATTTGGAGCCCAACTAAAACATTGTGAGCTCTTTATCACTATTTTTTGTGCGCGTCTTGGTTCCTCGCAACCCCAATCACTCTTATTCAAGCAACATACTACACGACGAGCATGCTTTTATATACAAGTATATGTACATGGATAGATTCAATGGAGAATGACTCACAAAAATCCCTATCTGTAATACGCCCACCGATGAGCTCATTGCTAAAAGGACGAAACACAAAACACACCAATAATTTTTTTTACTATTACTTCAGTTCAGTGCACAACATCCTCATCCAAATACAAATTAGTTTTTAAACTAAAACCTTTTTTAAATACACAACCGAACATTTTATCTTGAAACAATTAAAGTTAGTTGAAGTTTCATAATAGTTTTAATGCATGGATGAGTATTATCCACCATTTCGGATGCACCAGTAACAGAATCAACAACTGGCGGTGTTTTAATCAATTGGGAAAGAAAGCCCTTCCACATTTAATGTGGAAGGGCTTATAGTTTCGTGTTCAAAAATCAATTATGTATGGATAAGTTAATCATCATCTTCCTCCGATTCTATATGTGCGATATCCGAGTCCTGTACTTCAGGGATCTCCGTTTTGATGTCTGGGGGTGCCACGTAGTTGGCTTCAATCTTGACTGTGCCTATGGAAACATTTGTGAATGCTGTATTCTGTTTAGAAATCGTATTGGCTGTGAATAGTTCCAATCCTAGTTCCATTTCTCTCTGCAGAGAAGGACCCACTCGTGTGTTTTGAACCATGTCGTTGTTGACCACCTCACTAGTCAACGCATTCGTTGTTGCCGTTCGGCTTCTTGTCTGTATTCGCCGACCATCATGATTTGGAATGGGACTCTGTTTCCGCTTACGCCGGTGTTGGTGTTGACGGCTGGCCCCTTCGCGTGACCCATTCCCATTTCCTAAACCAACAAGTGAAGCGGAATATGTGGGTTGTGAATGAGAAGACACAACTTCCATAGTATGTTCAACAAAAACTCCTTCATCAGCGTTTTCGAGCTGCTGCTGTTTAGCAGGAATCGTTGCACTCCCTTGTTCTGACTGTTCAATAGTTGATGGGGTGGTTGTGCTATGATTTGGCACAGAAGGCGGAAGAACAGGATGAGTAAAATCACTCATGTCTCTTCCCGGCACACTAGTTGAGCTGCTTTCTCCAGTTTTGGATGTGGTAATCGGCAGCAAGTCAAGTGGCGTCAACGGATGATTCTTCACGTTGTCAAGCGTTGCAGATTTCACCTTTGGATTGGGATTTGGGTTCGAGAAACTAGCTTGACTTCGATTTGATAAAGGGTAATTATTGCTGTTTGCAGAGTACGTTGCTTCCACTGCTCTTAATTGTCTTGATGTTGAAGGATTTATTTATAACCATATACTTTACAATCACATTCTTTAAGGATGTAAGAATTATTTTTTGGATTGATTTAAATCTTTTTATAGAGTCATGGGGCGCCCCGTCTCCGTACCTATGTCGAGGAAATAGAGGAAATTCAGTATAATAATCACGTTCGTATACCTGCTGTAAGTTACTCACTCCTTTTGTTGTTACGGATGTCTAGTTTTTAGTCATGTAATTATACCTCAAGTAACCAATTTATGTGAATACTCGTTTAAATTAATTAGGATTCGGTACCAAAGGATGAGACGCCAACATTGTGCTATATCTTGAATCCTCATGATAAATTGGGTCACAAACGGGATTCTGATGATGAATGGGAAGCCAGCAGCAATCACACTCCACTTCCAGGTGGTAGAGGCAAATCCACATAGCACAACCACCCCATCAACTATTGAACAGTCAGAACAAGGGAGTGCAACGATTCCTGCTAAACAGCAGCAGCTCGAAAACGCTGATGAAGGAGTTTTTGTTGAACATACTATGGAAGTTGTGTCTTCTCATTCACAACCCACATATTCCGCTTCACTTGTTGGTTTAGGAAATGGGAATGGGTCACGCGCAGGGGCCAGCCGTCAACACCAACACCGGCGTAAGCGGAAACAGAGTCCCGTTCCAAATCATGATGGTCGGCGAATGCAGACAAGAAGCCGAACGGCAACAAGGAATGCGTTGACTAGTGAGGTGGTCAACAACGACATGGTTCAAAACACACGAGTGGGTCCTTCTCTGCAGGGAGAAATGGAACTAGGATTGGAACTATTCACAGCCAATACGATTTCTAAACAGAATACAGCATTCACAAATGTTTCCATAGGCGCAGTCAAGATTGAAGCCAACTACGTGGCACCCCCAGACATCAAAACGGAGATCCCTGAAGTACAGGACTCGGATATCGCACATATAGAATCGGAGGAAGATGATGATTAACTTATCCATACATAATTGATTTTTGAACACGAAACTATAAGCCCTTCCACATTAAATGTGGAAGGGCTTTCTTTCACAATTGATTAAAACACCGCCAGTTGTTGACTCTTTACTGGTGCATCCGAAATGGTGGATAATACTCATCCATGTATTAAAACTTTTATGAAACTTCAACTAACTTTAATTGTTTCAAGATAAGATGTTCAGCTGTGTATTTAAAAAGGTTTTAGTTTAAAAACTAATTTGTGGATGAGTATTTTGTGCACTGACCTCAAATAAATAATAATACAAAATTTATTGGTGTTTTTGTGTTTCATTTCATGAGTTTCATCTTTTTAGTAATCAGCTCATTGGTTTACCAAGGCCTAGCCTCAAAAATTTAACTTTGCATGTACATTAGACAAAATTTGACAACTTTACTTAATTACGTTTTAATTTATGCACAAAGGCTTTTAAAATGAATAAAAAAGACGATTTGACAAATACATGAAAACCATGTCCCCATATGAAATTCCCATCATTAAGCAGATCATAAATCGTTTTTATACATTTAAATGCATTTACAGATACTACTGCTGTATTAGTTTACATCTTCAGAATAGTTTTATGTTGCGTAATATTTAAAATGGTTTACTGCTGTCTTAAAAATCAACGCAACGTCTGAAGTTGTGAAGAGCGTCACATATTACCCTTAAAAAATATTACCAAGCATCACTGTGGTTACATTATTACCACTCATCGTCAGGTCAGCTTCATGACGAGAAACATACCTATTAAATAGCATAGCATAAATATGCCCGGAAGAAAACTGTAAATCCGGTTGATTTTTATTTTTATGTCTATACTTCACCTGGTGATCATGATGATTCAGCAAATTATTTTTTTTTCTTTGTTAAAAAATTGAAATCTTTATCTCACTTTTGTAACTAGAACAAAAGTAAATTAATTATCTTTAGAATAGTGTTACATTTAAAGTAGAAAGTTAGGAACTGGAGGTTATGATGCGTCACGTTCAGGCATATTCACTTGTAACTGTAGTGAAAATAAATAGTTACTCATTAGCTCGCGTAGGGGCACCCTGAGATTCCATTCAGGTGAGTGCATTTGTTCCTCAAATATGTCAGATGTAACAATTTTAACAATCGAAAAGATCAAGTACGTTAGTACATTACTGTTTGACTTTGTTTAATTCTGCATGAAACATTTTTGGAACACAGCGCTTATGGGTTCAATAATACAATAATGCCATTTATTTTTACGCTGTAATTTTTTCAGCAGTTCCACATATGTACAATCGTTACCTAAAATCGTAAATTAAATTAAAAATTTTTGTTACAAAACTCAAATGTCACAAACACGCCTTTTGAGTGTAATGTATTTAATGTTGTAAGCCTGATCACCAGTTTAATTCATACATTTATTGTCACAACTCCCCATCTGATGAAATTTAGCAGCATAGGAACGTCAACGTATTTTAATTTACGAATGATTTAGTAATTACGCTAATAACTTTAATAACTACTAGCAGTACGTACAACAACCAAGAGCACAAATTGCGGAAATTATGGCATATTAAAAAATTTTACAAAATATTTAGAGATGCGCAGGTTATGAACTCAAGAGTATATCACAAAGCCAACATAATAAACATACATATAACAACCTATTTTTTAAGTGAAATGTCATACACTCATGTGTAGTAAGCAGTTGGTTTACCATTGGGGTACATCCTGACTTCTTATCGGAAAATTGGTTGAAGAGTTTCTGAAGCAAGAATCTGTCCTAGTTTCTTGAATTGTTTGAAAGGTTAAAGTTTACAATTTTCTTTTAAACATTCTATTGGTCGGTAAAGCAAAAGGTTATTCCAAAGTGAAAGGTGATTTGATTTTGAAAATTTGCAACATGTTCACAAAGCGATTTAAACAAGCCGTTGCATACCGCCTCCATTTGAATAAAATATGCGGATGCTCCTTGTGGGACTGGGATTTCAAGAGGAAGAAAGTTATTTTAAGTCCAAACCATCTGTACTACCCTTGGCTTGGAGCAACCTACTTAAATAATTCTAGTAGTCATCTTATTAATCATGATTCGCAGAAATGTGAAGGTTGATGAAGAGGGTGAGCTAATTCCCATGAGTGAAGGCTTCCAGTTCTTCTTTTGAGTTCTTTTTCCACTATCAAAATAACTTTCCTTTCCACAGTCATAACATTCAACTGTAGAGTAGACTCAGTAAACCAGCTAATTTGCCTTAACTTGAGGCATCCATGTTAATATTAGTTAACAATATGTCTAGTGGATTTACAGTTTTCAAATACGGGAAGGACTTGGAAACCAGGCTAATACCAAACGATAAATATATTTTAGACAATGATGATCAATGATTTTCTTAAATAAAATTTTTCTAGTACAATTTTACCAATAATTATAACACTTTCAATATCCAGTCTTGGAAAATGTGCGGGGTTAGAAAAAAATGTAAGTTTAATGGCTTTGTCTAACAAAATGCTCAAATTGGTCATAAGGAGGCATTTGCTAGTGAGAGAGCAACATTATATTAGTATTTTTTGTGGAATGTTCCAGAAGCATTTGTTCAAATCAATTTTCGATTTTGGTTGTATAATGTGAATGATTATACAATAATTAAATTCATGTCCGGTTTAACACATACATGTACATGATATAAAAATGCATTCATTAGCTATTCGGTTATCAGGAGCTAAATCATCACCCACGCCCAGCAGATCACGGTAATACAATAGGAAGCATAAGCCCGTCATAAAATATTGTTGCACCATTTGGTTATTAAATGTGTTCCAATTACTGGCATAGTGGGGAAGATGCGATAAGGCCTTGAATCGTTAGTACAACATTCGAGATAGTTTAGTTTTGCCAAGTCAGCCATTGTCACTGCCGGACTCCAGTCAGAGAAAAAAATGTCATCTAGTTCATGAAGACCTTTGGCCTGGTATTCGGGGTGAAGTGAGAGGAGAAAGATGTTCCAGCTATAGCGGCTGCGGAGGTTGTATCAGGCCAAACGAACATAAATGTATCTGTACCTTCACGAATGTTCTTGCTCGTTAACTTCATTTCTATATTGGGCGTCGAGGAACAAGTCCAATAAATAAGCCTTGCATCTTCTTGGCTTTCAGTACAATAATCTAGTAAAAGCAAATAAACGCTGAATGACAAATGTCAAGGACATCAAAAGTCATAAGCCACGTCATTCATCCTCATCGTTTTCAAATGGGAAACATACCTACGTAAAGTATCAGCTAGCAACAAAAATGTTCAAACCCTGAAGAAGATTCTAGACCCACCGGATGAGTCATTTTTATGCTAGCATTTCATTTGAGAAAAGTAAATTATATGTACGCCACATAAATTTCACCAGCTTTTACTATTGTGTATTGTGATCTTCAGTGTCTTTAATTGGAACATAGCCATGTCGCTAACGCTGGAAAATATGAATTTCCAAACTTCACCAGCCTATACCTTTCACACCATCGTATTCCCGGCACCAGAACAAGATAAACTTTTCGACAATGCAACTTTCACAAAAGAACTCGGCACTTTCACCCTCACCCAGTTTCATTTCCACTGGGGCCTTACTGATGACGTTGGATCGGAGCATAGCATGCCCTCATTGGTATCTCTTTCTCTATGGAACTGCATTTGGTTCATGTGAACAACAAGTATAAAACCATTAAAAACGCTGTTGATGCTAAGGATCCGCATGGCTTGTTAGTCCTTACAATTTTTTTCAAGCCGTCCCCCACGAACATACTTGCACCATCGACAATATGAAAATGCATATCGAGCAGAACAAGGAGGCTGCTAAATCCAAGAATGGGGTAGTAGTTAATAATGCGGACTTAAGAGACTTTTGGCCATTATGGTTGGAGTCAGGCCACGTTTACCACTACATGGGGTCTTTGACCACCCCACCCTGTACTGAAGGTGTTGTCTGGTATGTGAGACAGGAAGCGATACCTTGCAGTGCAGAAACTATTGTGGCCTTTAGGACGTTTGTTAAAGAGAAGGAAAGTCCTAATACTGACTACCTAACAATGAGCTTTTGGCACGTATCATGGCTTTAAATATACATCTAGAAAACAAATAATCTATTATGTTGTGATCGTTTAAGTGACCAAACATTTGGCTCATTTCACAGGCGGTTGCAGAAACTAAACAACACGAAGGTCAAGTTAATAGAGCTAAATCATGAATACTCAGCGTAAAGGGAAAAAATTGCTTGATGTATTCGTACCCCAACTTTTAAGGAAATGGTAGTTAAGTACGAAATCGTTAATAAAAACTCAATGCGCCATGATTAGTTGTGAACAAACGCATTTTTCATGTCATTATCTTTATTATAGTGATTTACTAGCGCACAGATTTACATATTTTACTTGGATGAAGAGTCTGTAAGAACTTTTTAATTACTCATATGCCCACACCCTCTTTAGGAAACATTTTTTCTCTTCAGAAAATTTCTCACGTTCGTCTAAAATCATATATTCATTCAGTTAAATCTGATTCTGTCTCATGATTACAGTAGCCAAAAAAGAATATAAAAGAAGGGATGAGCACAACAGTGTCATAGTCCGAAGTGGGGTTACACGAAAAAATGATACCTTAACAAACGTGTGATTTCGAAAGCAATAAATATTTCTTGCATACTACAGTACTTCTGTTGCTCGCAATATCAGAATCAGCAAGATTTTTAGGGATGAGACAGGGAGTCAAATCTTGAACGTGCTTTTAAGAAACTGTCAATCGCGCTATCTATAGGAACAATATCAAGGTTTCAGCAGCATCATAACAGGTAACATCATATATTTCTCTGTGTGATTTGGAGCCCAACTAAAACATTGTGAGCTCTTTATCACTATTTTTTGTGCCCGTCTTGGTTCCTCGCAACCCCAATCACTCTTATTCAAGCAACATATTACACGACGAGCATGCTTTTATATACAAGTATATGTACATGGATAGATTCAATGGAGAATGACTCACAAAAATCCCTATCTGTAATACGCCCACCGATGAGCTCATTGCTAAAAGGACGAAACACAAAACACACCAATAATTTTTTTTACTATTACTTCAGTTCAGTGCACAACATCCTCATCCAAATACAAATTAGTTTTTAAACTAAAACCTTTTTTAAATACACAACCGAACATTTTATCTTGAAACAATTAAAGTTAGTTGAAGTTTCATAATAGTTTTAATGCATGGATGAGTATTATCCACCATTTCGGATGCACCAGTAACAGAATCAACAACTGGCGGTGTTTTAATCAATTGTGAAAGAAAGCCCTTCCACATTTAATGTGGAAGGGCTTATAGTTTCGTGTTCAAAAATCAATTATGTATGGATAAGTTAATCATCATCTTCCTCCGACTCTATATGTGCGATATCCGAGTCCTGTACTTCAGGGATCTCCGTTTTGATGTCTGGGGGTGCCACGTAGTTGGCTTCAATCTTGACTGTGCCTATGGAAACATTTGTGAATGCTGTATTCTGTTTAGAAATCGTATTGGCTGTGAATAGTTCCAATCCTAGTTCCATTTCTCTCTGCAGAGAAGGACCCACTCGTGTGTTTTGAACCATGTCGTTGTTGACCACCTCACTAGTCAACGCATTCGTTGTTGCCCTTCGGCTTCTTGTCTGTATTCGCCGACCATCATGATTTGGAATGGGACTCTGTTTCCGCTTACGCCGGTGTTGGTGTTGACGGCTGGCCCCTGCGCGTGACCCATTCCCATTTCCTAAACCAACAAGTGAAGCGGAATATGTGGGTTGTGAATGAGAAGACACAACTTCCATAGTATGTTCAACAAAAACTCCTTCATCAGCGTTTTCGAGCTGCTGCTGTTTAGCAGGAATCGTTGCACTCCCTTGTTCTGACTGTTCAATAGTTGATGGGGTGGTTGTGCTATGATTTGGCACAGAAGGCGGAAGAACAGGATGAGTAAAATCACTCATGTCTCTTCCCGGCACACTAGTTGAGCTGCTTTCTCCAGTTTTGGATGTGGTAATCGGCAGCAAGTCAAGTGGCGTCAACGGATGATTCTTCACATTGTCAAGCGTTGCAGATTTCACCTTTGGATTGGGATTTGGGTTCGAGAAACTAGCTTGACTTCGATTTGATAAAGGGTAATTAATGCTGTTTGCAGAGTACGTTGCTTCCACTGCTCTTAATTGTCTTGATGTTGAAGGATTTATTTATAACCATATACTTTACAATCACATTCTTTAAGGATTTAAGAATGATTTTTTGGATTGATTTAAATCTTTTTATAGAGTCATGGGGCGCCCCGTCTCCGTACCTATGTCGAGGAAATAGAGGAAATTCAGTATAATAATCACGTTCGTATACCTGCTGTAAGTTACTCACTCCTTTTGTTGTTACGGATGTCTAGTTTTTAGTCATGTAATTATACCTCAAGTAACCAATTTATGTGAATACTCGTTTAAATTAATTAGGATTCGGTACCAAAGGATGAGACGCCAACATTGTGCTATATCTTGAATCCTCATGATAAATTGGGTCACAAACGGGATTCTGATGATGAATGGGAAGCCAGCAGCAATCAAACTCCACTTCCAGGTGGTAGAGGCAAATCCACATAGCACAACCACCCCATCAACTATTGAACAGTCAGAACAATGGAGTGCAACGATTCCTGCTAAACAGCAGCAGCTCAAAAACGCTGATGAAGGAGTTTTTGTTGAACATACTATGGAAGTTGTGTCTTCTCATTCACAACCTACATATTCCGCTTCACTTGTTGATTTAGGAAATGGGAATGGGTCACGCGCAGGGGCCAGCCGTCAACACCAACACCGGCGTAAGCGGAAACAGAGTCCCGTTCCAAATCATGATGGTCGGCGAATGCAGACAAGAAGCCGAACGGCAACAACGAATGCGTTGACTAGTGAGGTGGTCAACAACGACATGGTTCAAAACACACGAGTGGGTCCTTCTCTGCAGAGAGAAATGGAACTAGGGTTGGAACTATTCACAGCCAATACGATTTCTAAACAGAATACAGCATTCACAAATGTTTCCATAGGCGCAGTCAAGATTGAAGCCAACTACGTGGCACCCCCAGACATCAAAACGGAGATCCCTGAAGTACAGGACTCGGATATCGCACATATAGAGTCGGAGGAAGATGATGATTAACTTATCCATATATAATTGATTTTTGAACACGAAACTATAAGCCCTTCCACATTAAATGTGGAAGGGCTTTCTTTCACAATTGATTGAAACACCGCCAGTTGTTGACTCTTTACTGGTGCATCCGAAATGGTGGATAATACTCATCCATGTATTAAAACTATTATGAAACTTCAACTAACTTTAATTGTTTCAAGATAAGATGTTCAGCTGTGTATTTAAAAAGGTTTTAGTTTAAAAACTAATTTGTGGATGAGTATTTTGTGCGCTGACCTCAAATAAATAATAATACAAAATTTATTGGTGTTTTTGTGTTTCATTTCATGAGTTTCATCTTTTTAGTAATCAGCTCATTGGTTTACCAAGGCCTAGCCTCAAAAATTTAACTTTGCATGTACATTAGACATTAGGTTATTGAATCATATTATATAAACACGATTTAAGTCAGAAGATCCATTTTACTTAATAAAATTAATACAACAGCACTTTGAGTAGCGATAAGGAGCCAATTAAAAATTCATCGTCAGGTCAGCTTCATGACGAGAAACATACCTATTAAATAGCATAGCATACATATGCCCGGAAGAAAACTGTAAATCCGGTTGATTTTTATTTTTATGTCTATACTTCACTTGGTGATGATGATGATTCAGCAAATTATTTTTTTTTCTTTGTTAAAAAATTGAAATCGATTGTGTAAAGTGCCGACCATCACACAGAAAAGCATTAATCTTTGTGACAACTGATACCCTTTACCTAGCGTAATAGCGTAAAGGTGGTAGCTAATAATAGTAGTAAAATGTCATCATTTATTTCAAAAGGGTTATTTTAAATGGATTTTTGAGTATTACATAGTGATACATGTCTTCATAATATTATCTAGCTTCAAATATAATCGTTTTTCATTATTCGGTGAAAACTCTTTGTGTAGTTAATTAATACAAACCTTTTTTGTGACCAAAAAAACTATTGTTCAGTTTGTACTTGTTTTGTAAGTGTGGTCAACAAAGAAAACTACAAAACTAGCGTTTGAATGCAGCCAAAATATGTGGATATAAGAACAGAGAGTATTCCAGCCGACCCCCATATAAATAGTCCAACTGGTGTCCTAATTTGAATATGATAATGTTTTTCTTCTAATGGTGAAAGTTAATTTTAAGCATGAATTTAAACGTACATCAATTAGACATAATGTTTAAACTCAAGTACATATTGTGCACATCTCTCTCGTTTCTTCATATGTTTCAGAGGAGGAGCTGGAAGCCAAGCTTCAACTTGGTAGGTCTTCAGCCGTTCCGATCAGGAATGTTTAGATACTTGAAGGAAACCAACAGTGAGAAAATGGGGAAACATTGACGCATATTTGGAAGTAATAGAAGAGGATCAAGTAATAAAAAATGTAGGGAAGCATCTTATGTTTTTTTAATTGTAGCTTTGCTTGGATTGTGAAAATTGGTTAACTGATAATTTTTTAATTGTTGCTCCTTGTAGAAACCACGGGATGGCTTATCTGCCTGGGGTACCTTACTGAAATACACAATGTGATGCGTCATGCTCTGGTGATACCTTGGGTATGTTTTCACCATGTAAAGTTTCTTCATGGCTTATTCTATGAGTATGTAAAGCATTTACTTTGGACTTTTATTATTTTACATTTTTTTATATTGTAGGATTGGAATTCAAAAAGAATTTACCAATTATTAGTTTACTTTTGTAACTAGAACAAAAGTAAATTAATTATCTTTAGAATAGTGTTACATTTAAAGTAGAAAGTTAGGAACTGGAGGTTATGATGCGTCACGTTCAGGCATATTCACTTGTAACTGTAGTGAAAATAAATAGTTACTCATTAGCTCGCGTAGGGGCACCCTGAGATTCCATTCAGGTGAGTGCATTTGTTCCTCAAATATGTCATATGTAAAAATTTTAACAATCGAAAAGATCAAGTACGTTAGTACATTACTGTTTGACTTTGTTTAATTCTGCATGAAACATTTTTGGAACACAGCGCTTATGGGTCCAATAATACAATAATGCCATTTATTTTTACGCTGTAATTTTTTCAGCAGTTCCACATATGTACAATCGTTACCTACAATCGTAAATTAAATTAAAATATTTTGTTACAAAACTCAAATGTCACAAACACGCCTTTTGAGTGTAATGTATTTAATGTTGTAAGCCTGATCACCAGTTTAATTCATACATTTATTGTCACAACTCCCCATCTGGTGAAATTTAGCAGCATAGGAACGTCAACGTATTTTAATTTACGAATGATTTAGTAATTACGCTAATAACTTTAATAACTACTAGCAGTACGTACAACAATCAAAAGCACAAATTGCGGAAATTATGGCATATTAAATAATTTTACAAAACATTTAGAGAGGCGCAGGTTATGAACTCAAGAGTATATCACAAAGCCAACATAACATACATACATATAACAACCTATTTTTAAATGTCATACACTCATGTGTAGTAAGCAGTTGGTTTACCATTGTGGTACATCCTGACTTCTTGGCGGAAAATTGGTTGAAGAGTTTTGGAAGCAAGAATCTGTCCTAGTTTCTTGAATTGTTTGAAAGGTTAAAGTTTACAATTTTCTTTTAAACATTCTATTGGTCGGTAAAGCAAAAGGTTATTCCAAAGTGAAAGGTGGTTTGATTTTGAAAATTTGCAACATGTTCACAAAGCGATTTAAACAAGCCGTTGCATACCGCCTCCATTTGAATAAAATATGCGGATGATCCTTGTTGGATTGGGATTTCAAGAGGAAGAAAGTTATTTTAAGTCCAAACCATCTGTACTACCCTTGGCTTGGAGCAACCTACTTAAATGGGATAATTCTAGTATTCATCTTATTAATCATGATTCGCAGAAATGTGAAGGTTGATGAAGAGGGTGAGCTAATTCCCATGAGTGAAGGCCAGAAACTCCGAGTTATATTTGGTTCATGCTGCTTACTTTTCATGGGTTTCATCTCATTTCTTGGTACCATTCTCCAGCAGCATCGAGTCGACTGCAAAAATTTTATCAACTCATGCTTCAAACTAGATAGTCACCTCTCAAGTAACACTTTTCTTATATCCTATTAATTAATTACTCAAGCTATCTTTTCATCAGTTTCTCTTTGCAATTTTTCAGAAATGATTGGGAAACAAGCAAATTATTCTACGGACACTTTGCGGCTCATCAAAATGTTTGATTTTCTATCTGTCCTATCGGCTTCCATGTCCATCCTTTTCCCTCTCCTACTTTCTCTAGGTCTCTTTCACCCTGCTCATTCCGTCTATCTTTTATTTAAAGATTTGTTTGGAATGAAGTCAGGATTTTCTCTACTTAATATCTCCATTTTTTGTGTCTACTATTTGTGGATTTTGTCTATGTCAACTACAGTTACTGCCTTTGCTTTTATGGGCCTCCAGATTATGTTTTTGTCCTTGACCTGGCTTCCTTGCTTTTATTCTATTACGTTTGAAACAGAGAATAACTCACGAACTTTAGTCCTTCAAACGAACCAGCTTGGTCTACAATCAGCAGAAAAAGTACTTTTTATGTACAAATGTCTCAGGTTGCAATCACTTGAACATTATACTATCAAAACTGAGGGTGACTTTCCACTTGGTTCTCATTCATCTTCTGATTGTTGCTGGCTCCTTCATTTTCATTCGACGAGGACATGATCTCTTCTTGCAAAAGGAGTTTATCTTTTTGATACTGGTAGTGGGATCTCTATCCGGTGCATTTATGATGGTGAAACTTGAATGCTTATTTTGTGGGAAAGTTGTCGATAGATCTTCCCAGTTTAAAATGCAGCTGCTAAAATTAAGTGATAGGAAAGGGTTTATAGGTAAAACTGTGCGGTCATTAGTGCCACTTCGGGTAGTCTCAGCCTATCCATTTTTTAATGTGAGCAACTATACAATGCTAGAGTTTCTAAGTATAACTAGTGACAATCTGGCCAGTTTTCTATTTTCAGTTAAGTAAGGTATATTTAGAATTAATAGCTTTAAAATTAATTTGAACATGTATTTAAAGATAATAACAAGTCGCTACATCTATGGGCAGATAGCATTCTCAAGGCAGTTAATAGCAAATGCGTATTGCGCAACACACCCATTAATTAATTAATTAAGGCATACAGATATATATAGCTACCACCAATGTCGTAGATCGTTTTCTGGAGGAAACGAAAAGTTCTATTTGATTATGAAAAGGGTATAAGTACACATCACTGTTTTCTTCAGTGAGCCATGAGCCTCTAAATAATTGCAAATTAACGCAAAGGATAAGAACCAGATACAAAACGCGGTGGAGCAGTAGCAAATTTTTTAGAGCCATTCCATTGCTTCTTGTAAATATACAAACAAAGAGAGTATGATGTGGAGAACCAAACCAATGCTTCAAGCATAGTTGAGCACATGCAAGCTTTACACTAAGGATCACTTGAGCATAATTGTCCAATTGGGATATTCACACATCCGAAAACCTTCCAGTTCTTCTTTTGAGTTCTTTTTCCAATATCAAAATAACTTTCCTTTCCACAGTCATAACATTTAACTATAGAGTAGACTCAGTAAACTAGCTAATTTGCCTTAACTTGAGACATCCATGTTAATATTAGTTAACAATATGTCTAGTGGATTTACAGTGTTCAAATACGGGAAGGACTTGGAAACCAGGCTAATACCAAACGATAAATATATTTTAGACAATGATGATCAATGATTTTCTTAAATAAAATTTTTCTAGTACAATTTTACCAATAATTATAACACTTTCAATATCCAGTCTTGGAAAATGTGCGGGGTTAGAAAAAAATGTAAGTTTAATGGCTTTGTCTAACAAAATGCTCAAATTGGTCATAAGGAGGCATTTGCTAGTGAGAGAGCAACATTATATTAGTATTTTTTGTGGAATGTTCCAGAAGCATTTGTTCAAATCAATTTTCGATTTTGGTTGTATAATGTGAATGATTATACAATAATTAAATTCATGTCCGGTTTAACACATACATGTACATGATATAAAAATGCATTCATTAGCTATTCGGTTATCAGGAGCTAAATCATCACCCACGCCCAGCAGATCACGGTAATACAATAGGAAGCATAAGCCCGTCATAAAATATTGTTGCACCATTTGGTTATTAAATGTGTTCCAATTACTGGCATAGTGGGGAAGATGCGATAAGGCCTTGAATCGTTAGTACAACATTCGAGATAGTTTAGTTTTGCCAAGTCAGCCATTGTCACTGCCGGACTCCAGTCAGAGAAAAAAATGTCATCTAGTTCATGAAGACCTTTGGCCTGGTATTCGGGGTGAAGTGAGAGGAGAAAGATGTTCCAGCTATAGCGGCTGCGGAGGTTGTATCAGGCCAAACGAACATAAATGTATCTGTACCTTCACGAATGTTCTTGCTCGTTAACTTCATTTCTATATTGGGCGTCGAGGAACAAGTCCAATAAATAAGCCTTGCATCTTCTTGGCTTTCAGTACAATAATCTAGTAAAAGCAAATAAACGCTGAATGACAAATGTCAAGGACATCAAAAGTCATAAGCCACGTCATTCATCCTCATCGTTTTCAAATGGGAAACATACCTACGTAAAGTATCAGCTAGCAACAAAAATGTTCAAACCCTGAAGAAGATTCTAGACCCACCGGATGAGTCATTTTTATGCTAGCATTTCATTTGAGAAAAGTAAATTATATGTACGCCACATAAATTTCACCAGCTTTTACTATTGTGTATTGTGATCTTCAGTGTCTTTAATTGGAACATAGCCATGTCGCTAACGCTGGAAAATATGAATTTCCAAACTTCACCAGCCTATACCTTTCACACCATCGTATTCCCGGCACCAGAACAAGATAAACTTTTCGACAATGCAACTTTCACAAAAGAACTCGGCACTTTCACCCTCACCCAGTTTCATTTCCACTGGGGCCTTACTGATGACGTTGGATCGGAGCATAGCATGCCCTCATTGGTATCTCTTTCTCTATGGAACTGCATTTGGTTCATGTGAACAACAAGTATAAAACCATTAAAAACGCTGTTGATGCTAAGGATCCGCATGGCTTGTTAGTCCTTACAATTTTTTTCAAGCCGTCCCCCACGAACATACTTGCACCATCGACAATATGAAAATGCATATCGAGCAGAACAAGGAGGCTGCTAAATCCAAGAATGGGGTAGTAGTTAATAATGCGGACTTAAGAGACTTTTGGCCATTATGGTTGGAGTCAGGCCACGTTTACCACTACATGGGGTCTTTGACCACCCCACCCTGTACTGAAGGTGTTGTCTGGTATGTGAGACAGGAAGCGATACCTTGCAGTGCAGAAACTATTGTGGCCTTTAGGACGTTTGTTAAAGAGAAGGAAAGTCCTAATACTGACTACCTAACAATGAGCTTTTGGCACGTATCATGGCTTTAAATATACATCTAGAAAACAAATAATCTATTATGTTGTGATCGTTTAAGTGACCAAACATTAGGCTCATTTCACAGGCGGTTGCAGAAACTAAACAACACGAAGGTCAAGTTAATAGAGCTAAATCATGAATACTCAGCGTAAAGGGAAAAAATTGCTTGATGTATTCGTACCCCAACTTTTAAGGAAATGGTAGTTAAGTACGAAATCGTTAATAAAAACTAAATGCGCCATGATTAGTTGTGAACAAACGCATTTTTCATGTCATTATCTTTATTATAGTGATTTACTAGCGCACAGATTTACATATTTTACTTGGATGAAGAGTCTGTAAGAACTTTTTAATTACTCATATGCCCACACCCTCTTTAGGAAACATTTTTTCTCTTCAGAAAATTTCTCACGTTCGTCTAAAATCATATATTCATTCAGTTAAATCTGATTCTGTCTCATGATTACAGTAGCCAAAAAAGAATATAAAAGAAGGGATGAGCACAACAGTGTCATAGTCCGAAGTGGGGTTACACGAAAAAATGATACCTTAACAAACGTGTGATTTCGAAAGCAATAAATATTTCTTGCATACTACAGTACTTCTGTTGCTCGCAATATCAGAATCAGCAAGATTTTTAGGGATGAGACAGGGAGTCAAATCTTGAACGTGCTTTTAAGAAACTGTCAATCGCGCTATCTATAGGAACAATATCAAGGTTTCAGCAGCATCATAACAGGTAACATCATATATTTCTCTGTGTGATTTGGAGCCCAACTAAAACATTGTGAGCTCTTTATCACTATTTTTTGTGCCCGTCTTGGTTCCTCGCAACCCCAATCACTCTTATTCAAGCAACATATTACACGACGAGCATGCTTTTATATACAAGTATATGTACATGGATAGATTCAATGGAGAATGACTCACAAAAATCCCTATCTGTAATACGCCCACCGATGAGCTCATTGCTAAAAGGACGAAACACAAAACACACCAATAATTTTTTTTACTATTACTTCAGTTCAGTGCACAACATCCTCATCCAAATACAAATTAGTTTTTAAACTAAAACCTTTTTTAAATACACAACCGAACATTTTATCTTGAAACAATTAAAGTTAGTTGAAGTTTCATAATAGTTTTAATGCATGGATGAGTATTATCCACCATTTCGGATGCACCAGTAACAGAATCAACAACTGGCGGTGTTTTAATCAATTGTGAAAGAAAGCCCTTCCACATTTAATGTGGAAGGGCTTATAGTTTCGTGTTCAAAAATCAATTATGTATGGATAAGTTAATCATCATCTTCCTCCGACTCTATATGTGCGATATCCGAGTCCTGTACTTCAGGGATCTCCGTTTTGATGTCTGGGGGTGCCACGTAGTTGGCTTCAATCTTGACTGTGCCTATGGAAACATTTGTGAATGCTGTATTCTGTTTAGAAATCGTATTGGCTGTGAATAGTTCCAATCCTAGTTCCATTTCTCTCTGCAGAGAAGGACCCACTCGTGTGTTTTGAACCATGTCGTTGTTGACCACCTCACTAGTCAACGCATTCGTTGTTGCCGTTCGGCTTCTTGTCTGTATTCGCCGACCATCATGATTTGGAATGGGACTCTGTTTCCGCTTACGCCGGTGTTGGTGTTGACGGCTGGCCCCTGCGCGTGACCCATTCCCATTTCCTAAACCAACAAGTGAAGCGGAATATGTGGGTTGTGAATGAGAAGACACAACTTCCATAGTATGTTCAACAAAAACTCCTTCATCAGCGTTTTCGAGCTGCTGCTGTTTAGCAGGAATCGTTGCACTCCCTTGTTCTGACTGTTCAATAGTTGATGGGGTGGTTGTGCTATGATTTGGCACAGAAGGCGGAAGAACAGGATGAGTAAAATCACTCATGTCTCTTCCCGGCACACTAGTTGAGCTGCTTTCTCCAGTTTTGGATGTGGTAATCGGCAGCAAGTCAAGTGGCGTCAACGGATGATTCTTCACATTGTCAAGCGTTGCAGATTTCACCTTTGGATTGGGATTTGGGTTCGAGAAACTAGCTTGACTTCGATTTGATAAAGGGTAATTATTGCTGTTTGCAGAGTACGTTGCTTCCACTGCTCTTAATTGTCTTGATGTTGAAGGATTTATTTATAACCATATACTTTACAATCACATTCTTTAAGGATTTAAGAATGATTTTTTGGATTGATTTAAATCTTTTTATAGAGTCATGGGGCGCCCCGTCTCCGTACCTATGTCGAGGAAATAGAGGAAATTCAGCATAATAATCACGTTCGTATACCTGCTGTAAGTTACTCACTCCTTTTGTTGTTACGGATGTCTAGTTTTTAGTCATGTAATTATACCTCAAGTAACCAATTTATGTGAATACTCGTTTAAATTAATAAGGATTCGGTACCAAAGGATGAGACGCCAACATTGTGCTATATCTTGAATCCTCATGATAAATTGGGTCACAAACGGGATTCTGATGATGAATGGGAAGCCAGCAGCAATCACACTCCACTTCCAGGTGGTAGAGGCAAATCCACATAGCACAACCACCCCATCAACTATTGAACAGTCAGAACAAGGGAGTGCAACGATTCCTGCTAAACAGCAGCAGCTCGAAAACGCTGATGAAGGAGTTTTTGTTGAACATACTATGGAAGTTGTGTCTTCTCATTCACAACCTACATATTCCGCTTCACTTGTTGGTTTAGGAAATGGGAATGGGTCACGCGCAGGGGCCACCCGTCAACACCTACACCGGCGTAAGCGGAAACAGAGTCCCATTCCAAATCATGATGGTCGGCGAATACAGACAAGAAGCCGAACGGCAACAACGAATGCGTTGACTAGTGAGGTGGTCAACAACGACATGGTTCAAAACACACGAGTGGGTCCTTCTCTGCAGAGAGAAATGGAACTAGGATTGGAACTATTCACAGCCAATACGATTTCTAAACAGAATACAGCATTCACAAATGTTTCCATAGGCGCAGTCAAGATTGAAGCCAACTACGTGGCACCCCCAGACATCAAAACGGAGATCCCTGAAGTACAGGACTCGGATATCGCACATATAGAGTCGGAGGAAGATGATGATTAACTTATCCATATATAATTGATTTTTGAACACGAAACTATAAGCCCTTCCACATTAAATGTGGAAGGGCTTTCTTTCACAATTGATTAAAACACCGCCAGTTGTTGACTCTTTACTGGTGCATCCGAAATGGTGGATAATACTCATCCATGTATTAAAACTATTATGAAACTTCAACTAACTTTAATTGTCTCAAGATAAGATGTTCAGCTGTGTATTTAAAAAGGTTTTAGTTTAAAAACTAATTTGTGGATGAGTATTTTGTGCACTGACCTCAAATAAATAATAATACAAAATTTATTGGTGTTTTTGTGTTTCATTTCATGAGTTTCATCTTTTTAGTAATCAGCTCATTGGTTTACCAAGGCCTAGCCTCAAAAATTTAACTTTGCATGTACATTAGACAAAATTTGACAACTTTACTTAATTACGTTTTAATTTATGCACAAAGGCTTTTAAAATGAATAAAAAAGACGATTTGACAAATAGATGAAAACCATGTCCCCATATGAACTTCCCATCATTAAGCAGATCATAAATCGTTTTTATACATTAGCAATTTGAATGCATTTACAGATACTACTGCTGTATTAGTTTACATCTTCAGAATAGTTTTATGTTGCGTAATATTTAAAATGGTTTACTGCTGTCTTAAAAATCAACGCAACGTCTGAAGTTGTGAAGAGCGTCACATATTACCCTTAAAAATATTACCAAGCATCACTGTGGTTACATTATTACCACTCATCGTCAGGTCAGCTTCATGACGAGAAACATACCTATTGAATAGCATAGCATACATATGCCCGGAAGAAAACTGTAAATCCGGTTGATTTTTATTTTTATGTCTATACTTCACCTGGTGATGATGATGATTCAGCAAATAATTTTTTTTCTTTGTTAAAAAATTGAATTCGATTGTGTAAAGTGCCGACCATCACACAGAAAAGCATTAATCTTTGTGACAAACTGATACCCTTTACCTAGCGTAATAGCGTAAAGGTGGTAGCTAATAATAGTAGTAAAATGTCATCATTTATTTCAAAAGGGTTATTTTAAATGGATTTTTGAGTATTACATAGTGATACATGTCTTCATAATATTATCTAGCTTCAAATATAATCGTTTTTCATTATTCGGTGAAAACTCTTTGTGTAGTTAATTAATACAAACCTTTTTTGTGACCAAAAAAACTATTGTTCAGTTTGTACTTGTTTTGTAAGTGTGGTCAACAAAGAAAACTACAAAACAAGCTTTTTAATACAACCAAAATGTGTGGACATAAGAACAGAGAGTATTCCAGCCAACCCCGATGTAAATAGTCCAACTGGTGTCCTAATTTGAATATGATAATGTTTTTCTTCTAATGATGAAAGTTAATTTTAAGCATGAATTTAAACGTACATCAATTAGACATAATGTTTAAACTCAAGTACATATTGTGCACATCTCTCTCGTTGCTTCAGATGTTTCAGAGGAGGAGCTGGAAGCCAAGCTTCAACTTGGTAGGTCTTCAACCGTTCCGATCAAGAATGTTTAGATACTTGAAGGAAACCAACAGTGAGAAAATGGGGAAACATTCACGCATATTTGGAAGTAATAGAAGAGGATCAAGTAATAAAAAATGTAGGGAAGCATCTTATGTTTTTTTAATTGTAGCTTTGCTTGGATTGTGAAAATTGGTTAACCGATAATTTTTTAATTGTTGCTCCTTGTAGAAACCACGGGATGGCTTATCTGGCTGGGGTACCTTACTGAAATACACAATGTGATGCGTCATGCTCTGGTGATACCTTGGGTATGTTTTCACCATGTAAAGTTTCTTCATGGCTTATTCTATGAGTGTGTAAAGCATTTACTTTGGACTTTTATTATTTTACATTTTTTTTATATTGTAGGATTGGAATCCAAAAAGAATTTACCAATTATTAGTTTACTTTTGTAACTAGAACAAAAGTAAATTAATTATCTTTAGAATAGTGTTACATTTAAAGTAGAAAGTTAGGAACTGGAGGTTATGATGCGTCACGTTCAGGCATATTCACCTGTAACTGTAGTGAAAATAAATAGTTACTCATTAGCTCGCGTAGGGGAACCCTGAAATTCTATTCAGGTGAGTGCATTTGTTCCTCGAATATGTCATATGTAAAATTTTTAACAATCGAAAATATCAAGTACGTTAGTACATTACTGTTTGACTTTGTTTAATTCTGCATGAAAAATTTTTTGGAACACAGCGCTTATGCGCAATAATACAATAATGCCATTTATTTTTACGCTGTAATTTTTTTAGCAGTTCCACATATGTACAATCGTTACCTACAATCGTAAATTAAATTAATATTTTTTGTTACAAAACTCAAATGTCACAAACACGCCTTTTGAGTGTAATGTATTTAATGTTGTAAGCCTGATCACCAGTTTAATTCATACATTTATTGTCACAACTCCCCATCTGGTGAAATTTAGCAGCATAGGAACGTCAACGTATTTTAATTTACGAATGATTTAGTAATTACGCTAATAACTTTAATAACTACTAGCAGTACGTACAACAATCAAGAGCACAAATTGCGGAAATTATGGCATATTAAATAATTTTACAAAATATTTAGAGATGCGCAGGTTATGAACTCAAGAGTATATCACAAAGCCAACATAATATACATACATATAACAACCTATTTTTTAAGTGAAATGTCATACACTCATGTGTAGTAAGCAGTTGGTTTACCATTGGGGTACATCCTGACATCTTGGCGGAAAATTGGTTGAAGAGTTTTGGAAGCAAGAATCTGTCCTAGTTTCTTGAATTGTTTGAAAGGTTAAAGTTTACAATTTTCTTTTAAACATTCTATTGGTCGTTAAAGCAAAATGTTATTCCAAAGTGAAAGGTGATTTGATTTTGAAAATTTACAACATGTTCACAAAGCGATTTAAACAAGCCGTTGCATACCGCCTCCATTTGAATAAAATATGCGGATGCTCCTTGTTGGACTGGGATTTCAAGAGGAAGAAAGTTATTTTAAGTTCAAACCATCTGTACTTCCCTTGGCTTGGAGCAACCTACTTAAATGGGATAATTCTAGTATTCATCTTATTAATCATGATTCGCAGAAATGTGAAGGTTGATGAAGAGGGTGAGCTAATTCCCATGAGTGAAGGCCAGAAACTCCGAGTTATATTTGGTTCATGCTGCTTACTTTTCATGGGTTTCATCTCATTTCTTGGTACCATTCTCCAGCAGCATCGAGTCGACTGCAAAAATTTTATCAACTCATGCTTCGAACTAGATAGTCACCTCTCAAGTAACACTTTTCTTATATCCTATTAATTAATTACTCAAGCTATCTTTTCATCAGTTTCTCTTTGCAATTTTTCAGAAATGATTGGGAAACAAGCAAATTATTCTACGGACACTTTGCGGCTCATCAAAATGTTTGATTTTCTATCTGTCCTATCGGCTTCCATGTCCATCCTTTTCCCTCTCCTACTTTCTCTAGGTCTCTTTCACCCTGCTCATTCCGTCTATCTTTTATTTAAAGATTTGTTTGGAATGAAGTCAGGATTTTCTCTACTTAATATCTCCATTTTTTGTGTCTACTATTTGTGGATTTTGTCTATGTCAACTACAGTTACTGCCTTTGCTTTTATGGGCCTCCAGATTATGTTTTTGTCCTTGACCTGGCTTCCTTGCTTTTATTCTATTACGTTTGAAACAGAGAATAACTCACGAACTTTAGTCCTTCAAACGAACCAGCTTGGTCTACAATCAGCAGAAAAAGTACTTTTTATGTACAAATGTCTCAGGTTGCAATCACTTGAACATTATACTATCAAAACTGAGGGTGACTTTCCACTTGGTTCTCATTCATCTTCTGATTGTTGCTGGCTCCTTCATTTTCATTCGACGAGGACATGATCTCTTCTTGCAAAAGGAGTTTATCTTTTTGATACTGGTAGTGGGATCTCTATCCGGTGCATTTATGATGGTGAAACTTGAATGCTTATTTTGTGGGAAAGTTGTCGATAGATCTTCCCAGTTTAAAATGCAGCTGCTAAAATTAAGTGATAGGAAAGGGTTTATAGGTAAAACTGTGCGGTCATTAGTGCCACTTCGGGTAGTCTCAGCCTATCCATTTTTTAATGTGAGCAACTATACAATGCTAGAGTTTCTAAGTATAACTAGTGACAATCTGGCCAGTTTTCTATTTTCAGTTAAGTAAGGTATATTTAGAATTAATAGCTTTAAAATTAATTTGAACATGTATTTAAAGATAATAACAAGTCGCTACATCTATGGGCAGATAGCATTCTCAAGGCAGTTAATAGCAAATGCGTATTGCGCAACACACCCATTAATTAATTAATTAAGGCATACAGATATATATAGCTACCACCAATGTCGTAGATCGTTTTCTGGAGGAAACGAAAAGTTCTATTTGATTATGAAAAGGGTATAAGTACACATCACTGTTTTCTTCAGTGAGCCATGAGCCTCTAAATAATTGCAAATTAACGCAAAGGATAAGAACCAGATACAAAACGCGGTGGAGCAGTAGCAAATTTTTTAGAGCCATTCCATTGCTTCTTGTAAATATACAAACAAAGAGAGTATGATGTGGAGAACCAAACCAATGCTTCAAGCATAGTTGAGCACATGCAAGCTTTACACTAAGGATCACTTGAGCATAATTGTCCAATTGGGATATTCACACATCCGAAAACCTTCCAGTTCTTCTTTTGAGTTCTTTTTCCAATATCAAAATAACTTTCCTTTCCACAGTCATAACATTTAACTATAGAGTAGACTCAGTAAACTAGCTAATTTGCCTTAACTTGAGACATCCATGTTAATATTAGTTAACAATATGTCTAGTGGATTTACAGTGTTCAAATACGGGAAGGACTTGGAAACCAGGCTAATACCAAACGATAAATATATTTTAGACAATGATGATCAATGATTTTCTTAAATAAAATTTTTCTAGTACAATTTTACCAATAATTATAACACTTTCAATATCCAGTCTTGGAAAATGTGCGGGGTTAGAAAAAAATGTAAGTTTAATGGCTTTGTCTAACAAAATGCTCAAATTGGTCATAAGGAGGCATTTGCTAGTGAGAGAGCAACATTATATTAGTATTTTTTGTGGAATGTTCCAGAAGCATTTGTTCAAATCAATTTTCGATTTTGGTTGTATAATGTGAATGATTATACAATAATTAAATTCATGTCCGGTTTAACACATACATGTACATGATATAAAAATGCATTCATTAGCTATTCGGTTATCAGGAGCTAAATCATCACCCACGCCCAGCAGATCACGGTAATACAATAGGAAGCATAAGCCCGTCATAAAATATTGTTGCACCATTTGGTTATTAAATGTGTTCCAATTACTGGCATAGTGGGGAAGATGCGATAAGGCCTTGAATCGTTAGTACAACATTCGAGATAGTTTAGTTTTGCCAAGTCAGCCATTGTCACTGCCGGACTCCAGTCAGAGAAAAAAATGTCATCTAGTTCATGAAGACCTTTGGCCTGGTATTCGGGGTGAAGTGAGAGGAGAAAGATGTTCCAGCTATAGCGGCTGCGGAGGTTGTATCAGGCCAAACGAACATAAATGTATCTGTACCTTCACGAATGTTCTTGCTCGTTAACTTCATTTCTATATTGGGCGTCGAGGAACAAGTCCAATAAATAAGCCTTGCATCTTCTTGGCTTTCAGTACAATAATCTAGTAAAAGCAAATAAACGCTGAATGACAAATGTCAAGGACATCAAAAGTCATAAGCCACGTCATTCATCCTCATCGTTTTCAAATGGGAAACATACCTACGTAAAGTATCAGCTAGCAACAAAAATGTTCAAACCCTGAAGAAGATTCTAGACCCACCGGATGAGTCATTTTTATGCTAGCATTTCATTTGAGAAAAGTAAATTATATGTACGCCACATAAATTTCACCAGCTTTTACTATTGTGTATTGTGATCTTCAGTGTCTTTAATTGGAACATAGCCATGTCGCTAACGCTGGAAAATATGAATTTCCAAACTTCACCAGCCTATACCTTTCACACCATCGTATTCCCGGCACCAGAACAAGATAAACTTTTCGACAATGCAACTTTCACAAAAGAACTCGGCACTTTCACCCTCACCCAGTTTCATTTCCACTGGGGCCTTACTGATGACGTTGGATCGGAGCATAGCATGCCCTCATTGGTATCTCTTTCTCTATGGAACTGCATTTGGTTCATGTGAACAACAAATATAAAACCATTAAAAACGCTGTTGATGCTAAGGATCCGCATGGCTTGTTAGTCCTTACAATTTTTTTCAAGCCGTCCCCCACGAACATACTTGCACCATCGACAATATGAAAATGCATATCGAGCAGAACAAGGAGGCTGCTAAATCCAAGAATGGGGTAGTAGTTAATAATGCGGACTTAAGAGACTTTTGGCCATTATGGTTGGAGTCAGGCCACGTTTACCACTACATGGGGTCTTTGACCACCCCACCCTGTACTGAAGGTGTTGTCTGGTATGTGAGACAGGAAGCGATACCTTGCAGTGCAGAAACTATTGTGGCCTTTAGGACGTTTGTTAAAGAGAAGGAAAGTCCTAATACTGACTACCTAACAATGAGCTTTTGGCACGTATCATGGCTTTAAATATACATCTAGAAAACAAATAATCTATTATGTTGTGATCGTTTAAGTGACCAAACATTAGGCTCATTTCACAGGCGGTTGCAGAAACTAAACAACACGAAGGTCAAGTTAATAGAGCTAAATCATGAATACTCAGCGTAAAGGGAAAAAATTGCTTGATGTATTCGTACCCCAACTTTTAAGGAAATGGTAGTTAAGTACGAAATCGTTAATAAAAACTAAATGCGCCATGATTAGTTGTGAACAAACGCATTTTTCATGTCATTATCTTTATTATAGTGATTTACTAGCGCACAGATTTACATATTTTACTTGGATGAAGAGTCTGTAAGAACTTTTTAATTACTCATATGCCCACACCCTCTTTAGGAAACATTTTTTCTCTTCAGAAAATTTCTCACGTTCGTCTAAAATCATATATTCATTCAGTTAAATCTGATTCTGTCTCATGATTACAGTAGCCAAAAAAGAATATAAAAGAAGGGATGAGCACAACAGTGTCATAGTCCGAAGTGGGGTTACACGAAAAAATGATACCTTAACAAACGTGTGATTTCGAAAGCAATAAATATTTCTTGCATACTACAGTACTTCTGTTGCTCGCAATATCAGAATCAGCAAGATTTTTAGGGATGAGACAGGGAGTCAAATCTTGAACGTGCTTTTAAGAAACTGTCAATCGCGCTATCTATAGGAACAATATCAAGGTTTCAGCAGCATCATAACAGGTAACATCATATATTTCTCTGTGTGATTTGGAGCCCAACTAAAACATTGTGAGCTCTTTATCACTATTTTTTGTGCCCGTCTTGGTTCCTCGCAACCCCAATCACTCTTATTCAAGCAACATATTACACGACGAGCATGCTTTTATATACAAGTATATGTACATGGATAGATTCAATGGAGAATGACTCACAAAAATCCCTATCTGTAATACGCCCACCGATGAGCTCATTGCTAAAAGGACGAAACACAAAACACACCAATAATTTTTTTTACTATTACTTCAGTTCAGTGCACAACATCCTCATCCAAATACAAATTAGTTTTTAAACTAAAACCTTTTTTAAATACACAACCGAACATTTTATCTTGAAACAATTAAAGTTAGTTGAAGTTTCATAATAGTTTTAATGCATGGATGAGTATTATCCACCATTTCGGATGCACCAGTAACAGAATCAACAACTGGCGGTGTTTTAATCAATTGTGAAAGAAAGCCCTTCCACATTTAATGTGGAAGGGCTTATAGTTTCGTGTTCAAAAATCAATTATGTATGGATAAGTTAATCATCATCTTCCTCCGACTCTATATGTGCGATATCCGAGTCCTGTACTTCAGGGATCTCCGTTTTGATGTCTGGGGGTGCCACGTAGTTGGCTTCAATCTTGACTGTGCCTATGGAAACATTTGTGAATGCTGTATTCTGTTTAGAAATCGTATTGGCTGTGAATAGTTCCAATCCTAGTTCCATTTCTCTCTGCAGAGAAGGACCCACTCGTGTGTTTTGAACCATGTCGTTGTTGACCACCTCACTAGTCAACGCATTCGTTGTTGCCCTTCGGCTTCTTGTCTGTATTCGCCGACCATCATGATTTGGAATGGGACTCTGTTTCCGCTTACGCCGGTGTTGGTGTTGACGGCTGGCCCCTGCGCGTGACCCATTCCCATTTCCTAAACCAACAAGTGAAGCGGAATATGTGGGTTGTGAATGAGAAGACACAACTTCCATAGTATGTTCAACAAAAACTCCTTCATCAGCGTTTTCGAGCTGCTGCTGTTTAGCAGGAATCGTTGCACTCCCTTGTTCTGACTGTTCAATAGTTGATGGGGTGGTTGTGCTATGATTTGGCACAGAAGGCGGAAGAACAGGATGAGTAAAATCACTCATGTCTCTTCCCGGCACACTAGTTGAGCTGCTTTCTCCAGTTTTGGATGTGGTAATCGGCAGCAAGTCAAGTGGCGTCAACGGATGATTCTTCACATTGTCAAGCGTTGCAGATTTCACCTTTGGATTGGGATTTGGGTTCGAGAAACTAGCTTGACTTCGATTTGATAAAGGGTAATTATTGCTGTTTGCAGAGTCCGTTGCTTCCACTGCTCTTAATTGTCTTGATGTTGAAGGATTTATTTATAACCATATACTTTACAATCACATTCTTTAAGGATTTAAGAATGATTTTTTGGATTGATTTAAATCTTTTTATAGAGTCATGAGTCCGTACCTATGTCGAGGAAATAGAGGAAATTCAGTATAATAATCACGTTCGTATACCTGCTGTAAGTTACTCACTCCTTTTGTTGTTACGGATGTCTAGTTTTTAGTCATGTAATTATACCTCAAGTAACCAATTTATGTGAATACTCGTTTAAATTAATTAGGATTCGGTACCAAAGGATGAGACGCCAACATTGTGCTATATCTTGAATCCTCATGATAAATTGGGTCACAAACGGGATTCTGATGATGAATGGGAAGCCAGCAGCAATCAAACTCCACTTCCAGGTGGTAGAGGCAAATCCACATAGCACAACCACCCCATCAACTATTGAACAGTCAGAACAAGGGAGTGCAACGATTCCTGCTAAACAGCAGCAGCTCGAAAACGCTGATGAAGGAGTTTTTGTTGAACATACTATGGAAGTTGTGTCTTCTCATTCACAACCTACATATTCCGCTTCACTTGTTGGTTTAGGAAATGGGAATGGGTCACGCGCAGGGGCCAGCCGTCAACACCAACACCGGCGTAAGCGGAAACAGAGTCCCGTTCCAAATCATGATGGTCGGCGAATACAGACAAGAAGCCGAACGGCAACAAGGAATGCGTTGACTAGTGAGGTGGTCAACAACGACATGGTTCAAAACACACGAGTGGGTCCTTCTCTGCAGAGAGAAATGGAACTAGGATTGGAACTATTCACAGCCAATACGATTTCTAAACAGAATACAGCATTCACAAATGTTTCCATAGGCGCAGTCAAGATTGAAGCCAACTACGTGGCACCCCCAGACATCAAAACGGAGATCCCTGAAGTACAGGACTCGGATATCGCACATATAGAGTCGGAGGAAGATGATGATTAACTTATCCATATATAATTGATTTTTGAACACGAAACTATAAGCCCTCCCACATTAAATGTGGAAGGGCTTTCTTTCACAATTGATTAAAACACCGCCAGTTGTTGACTCTTTACTGGTGCATCCGAAATGGTGGATAATACTCATCCATGTATTAAAACTATTATGAAACTTCAACTAACTTTAATTGTCTCAAGATAAGATGTTCAGCTGTGTATTTAAAAAGGTTTTAGTTTAAAAACTAATTTGTGGATGAGTATTTTGTGCGCTGACCTCAAATAAATAATAATACAAAATTTATTGGTGTTTTTGTGTTTCATTTCATGAGTTTCATCTTTTTAGTAATCAGCTCATTGGTTTACCAAGGCCTAGCCTCAAAAATTTAACTTTGCATGTACATTAGACAAAATTTGACAACTTTACTTAATTACGTTTTAATTTATGCACAAAGGCTTTTAAAATGAATAAAAAAGACGATTTGACAAATATATGAAAACCATGTCCCCATATGAACTTCCCATCATTAGCAGATCATAAATCGTTTTTATACATTAGCAATTTGAATGCATTTACAGATACTACTGCTGTATTAGTTTACATCTTCAGAATAGTTTTATGTTGCATAATATTTAAAATGGTTTACTGCTGTCTTAAAAATCAACGCAACGTCTGCAGTTGTGAAGAGCGTCACATATTACCCTTAAAAAATTATTCCAAGCATCACTGTGGTTACATTATTACCACTCATCGTCAGGTCAGCTTCATGACGAGAAACATACCTATTAAATAGCATAGCATACATATGCCCGGAAGAAAACTGTAAATCCGGTTGATTTTTATTTTTATGTCTATACTTCACTTGGTGATGATGATGATTCAGCAAATTATTTTTTTTTCTTTGTTAAAAAATTGAAATCGATTGTGTAAAGTGCCGACCATCACACAGAAAAGCATTAATCTTTGTGACATTAATCTGAGCATTAATCTCTAATAGCGTAAAGGTGGTAGCTAATAATAGTAGTAAAATGTCATCATTTATTTCAAAAGGGTTATTTTAAATGGATTTTTGAGTGTTACATAGTGATACATGTCTTCATAATATTATCTAGCTTCAAATATAATCGTTTTTCATCATTCGGTGAAAACTCTTTGTGTAGTTAGTTAATACAAACCTTTTTTGTGACCAAAAAAACTATTGTTCAGTATGTACTTGTTTTGTAAGTGTGGTCAACAAAGAAAACTACAAAACTAGCTTTTGAATGCAGCCAAAATGTGTGGATATAAGAACAGAGAGTATTCCAGCCGACCCCCATGTAAATAGTCCAACTGGTGTCCTAATTTGAATATGATAATGTTTTTCTTCTAATGGTGAAAGTTAATTTAAAGCATGAATTTAAACGTACATCAATTATACATAATGTTTAAACTCAAGTACATATTGTGCACATCTCTCTCGTTACTTCAGATGTTTCAGAGGAGGAGCTGGAAGCCAAGCTTCAACTTGGTAGGTCTTCAACCGTTCCGATCAAGAATGTTTAGATACTTGAAGGAAACCAACAGTGAGAAAATGGGGAAACATTCACGCATATTTGGAAGTAATAGAAGAGGATCAAGTAATAAAAAATGTAGGGAAGCATCTTATGTTTTTTTAATTGTAGCTTTGCTTGGATTGTGAAAATTGGTTAACTGATAATTTTTTAATTGTTGCTCCTTGTAGAAACCACGGGATGGCTTATCTGCCTGGGGTACCTTACTGAAATACACAATGTGATGCGTCATGCTCTGGTGATACCTTGGGTATGTTTTCACCATGTAAAGTTTCTTTATGGCTTATTCTATGAGTGTGTAAAGCATTTACTTTGGACTTTTATTATTTTACATTTTTTTTATATTGTAGGATTGGAATCCAAAAAGAATTTACCAATTATTAGTTTACTTTTGTAACTAGAACAAAAGTAAATTAATTATCTTTAGAATAGTGTTACATTTAAAGTAGAAAGTTAGGAACTGGAGGTTATGATGCGTCACGTTCAGGCATATTCACTTGTAACTGTAGTGAAAATAAATAGTTACTCATTAGCTCGCGTAGGGGCACCCTGAGATTCCATTCAGGTGAGTGCATTTGTTCCTCAAATATGTCAGATGTAACAATTTTAACAATCGAAAAGATCAAGTACGTTAGTACATTACTGTTTGACTTTGTTTAATTCTGCATGAAACATTTTTGGAACACAGCGCTTATGGGTTCAATAATACAATAATGCCATTTATTTTTACGCTGTAATTTTTTCAGCAGTTCCACATATGTACAATCGTTACCTAAAATCGTAAATTAAATTAAAAATTTTTGTTACAAAACTCAAATGTCACAAACACGCCTTTTGAGTGTAATGTATTTAATGTTGTAAGCCTGATCACCAGTTTAATTCATACATTTATTGTCACAACTCCCCATCTGGTGAAATTTAGCAGCATAGGAACGTCAACGTATTTTAATTTACGAATGATTTAGTAATTACGCTAATAACTTTAATAACTACTAGCAGTACGTACAACAATCAAGAGCACAAATTGCGGAAATTATGGCATATTAAATAATTTTACAAAATATTTAGAGATGCGCAGGTTATGAACTCAAGAGTATGTCACAAAGCCAATATAACATACATACATATAACAACCTATTTTTTAAGTGAAATGTCATACACTCATGTGTAGTAAGCAGTTGGTTTACCATTAGGGTACATCCTGACTTCTTGGCGGAAAATTGGTTGAAGAGTTTTGGAAGCAAGAATCTGTCCTAGTTTCTTGAATTGTTTGAAAGGTTAAAGTTTACAATTTTCTTTTAAACATTCTATTGGTCGGTAAAGCAAAAGGTTATACCAAAGTGAAAGGTGATTTGATTTTGAAAATTTGCAACATGCTCACAAAGCGATTTAAACAAGCCGTTGCATACCGCCTCCATTTGAATAAAATATGCGGATGCTCCTTGTTGGATTGGGATTTCAAGAGGAAGAAAGTTATTTTAAGTCCAAACCATCTGTACTACCCTTGGCTTGGAGCAACCTACTTAAATAATTCTGGTAGTCATCTTATTAATCATGATTCGCAGAAATGTGAAGGTTGATGAAGAGGGTGAGCTAATTCTCATGAGTTAAAGCCAAAAATTCCGAGTTATATTTGGTTCATGCTGCTTACTTTTCATGGGTTTCATCTCATTTCTTGGTACCATTCTCCAGCAGCATCGAGTCGACTGCAAAAATTTTATCAACTCATGCTTCGAACTAGATAGTCACCTCTCAAGTAACACTTTTCTCATATCCTATTAATCAATTACTTAAGCTATCTTTTCATCAGTTTCTCTTTGCAATTTTTCAGAAATGATTGGGAAACAAGCGAATTATTCTACGAACACTTTGCGGCTCATCAAAATTTTTGATTTTCTATCTGTCCTATCGGCTTCCATGTACATCCTTTTCCCTCTCCTACTTTCTTTAGGTCTCAATCACCCTGCTCATCCCGTCTACCTTTTCTTTAAAAATTTGTTTGGAATGAAGTCAGGATTTTCTCTACTTAACATTTGCATTTTTTGTGTCTACTATTTTTGGATTTTGTCCATGTCAACTACAGTTACTGCCTTTGCTTTTATGGGCCTCCAGATTATGTTTTTGTGCTTGACCTGGCTTCCTTGCTTTTATTCTATTACGTTTGAAACAGAGAATAACTCACGGACTTTAGTCCTTCAAACGAATCAGCTTGGTCTACAATCAGCAGAAAAAGTACTTTTTATGTACAAATGTCTCAGGTTGCAATCACTTGAACATTATACGATCAAAACTGAGGGTGACTTTCCATTTGGTTCTCATTCATCTTCTGATTGTTGCTGGCTCCTTCATTTTCATTCGACGAGGACATGATCTCTTCTTGCAAAATGAGTTTATCTTTTTGATACTGGTAGTGGGATCTCTATCCGGTGCATTTATGATGGTGAAACTTGAATGCTTATTTTGTGGGAAGGTTGTCGATAGATATTCTAAGTTTAAAATGCAGCTGCTAAAACTCAGTGATAGGAAAGGGTTTATACGTAAAACTGTGCGGTCATTAAGACCACTTCGGGTAGTCTCAGCCTATCCATTTTTTAATGTGAGCAACTATACGATGCTAGAATTTCTCAGTATAACTAGTGACAATCTGGCCAGTTTGCTACTTTCAGTTAAGTAAAGTATTTTTAGAATTACTAGCTTTAAAATTAATTTGAACATGTATTTAAAGGTAATAACAAGTCGCTACATCTATAGGTAGATAGCATTCTCAAGGGAGTTAATAGCAAATGCGTATTGCGCAACACACCCATTAATTAATTAATTAAGCTTGTTAAGAAATAACCTTGAGCTTTACATGCGTCATGAACACTTGTGATAATTGAGGTAATTAAATTTCAGCTAAATATCTGTATATGGTAAAACGAGGATGAAAAATGAAATTCTATTTATTAGCATGATATACATATATAAATACATCTGTAAGTATCCCGAGTGACCTATTCCATGCAAGTAAGTGATGGTGGAGTAAATTGCCTTCGGTTGGCATCTGAAGAAATGCAAAGTCAATGCTATAATATGCTCCTTTCGAATTGAATATGTGTCGAAGAGACCAAGGTTTGGTTTATGCTCCTAAATCAACAGTATGACTAGCTATTCCGTGGAATCTTTAGCGCAGCTGCAGACTTTGGATCATAACATTTTGTCAGCAAACACTGACTTTTAATATTCATAGTAATAAAATATTGCAGATAATATTGTTAAGTAAAATTGGACAATAAAGTATATCATAACATTAGAGCTGGAGTGGCACGGAGCCGTTTCCTCCCGTTCATTTTGTCGTAGTACTCACTTCGACATCATCTCTTCAGTGTTGTCTGTGTCGATATCCTTCACCGGAATTGTGGTGGGGGCAGAGAAATCTTCTCGGCTCCAATCCATCGGGAGTGGAAGATTGACTGGAAACTTTTCTGCTTAAACATTACAACAAAAGTAATACAAAATCCATAAATAAGTTTACCTAAAGCTCATTATATGTTTATCTCATTTGTCCATACTAGGGAGATTGTTAGGGATCAGAGTTGTAGTTACTCCTTTAGAGTTTCCATTAGTTCCATTAGCTGTTCCAGGATTCATCTCGACAACCTTGCTCCCTGAAACAATAAAATAGAGAAGAAAATCCGCTAGTAATCGTCAGTAATTTGTTCAAATTTATATCTCAGTTTACCATTATCCCTCTGTGACGTGATTGTGGGTCCTCCTGAGTTGTTCTTATGGTTACAGAACACGTGAGACGGGATTGCCAGTGGACCTACGTCCCCTACTGAAAGAATTCATCACAAAACAAAATTTAGGAATAAATATATGTGAATAAGTTTAATAATGTAAGGCCATCACCTTGGCGTCTGTCAAACTTCCATAGAAATCCGGCTACGGCTAGCAGTACTACCAGTAACATGATTAATTTTATCCCCTTCCAGACGGTTTTGGAATCCTCTAGAGCTTTCCTAGATGGGATGATCGAACCAAGAGCTTCGGGGTCTTGGGGTTGAGGGGTCGAGGGAACCATCTTGAGTCGATGTTGAAGTAGAGAGTTTTTGAGTCTTCAGGATGCGGATGGGGCTTCTCTCACGTACTGATAAATAATTTCTTGCTGTAAAAAACGACGACTGTGTCTTTATGAGGATAATTAATCATTTATTGCCATTGCGACATTAGCCTTTAATGTCTTACGCAATTACAGTTAATTAAAGACTAACGAGGCAATTAATGCAGAATGCGTTGCAAGTTGTATTCTTATTATATGAAAGTGAGCTAAAAAATTTGAGCTATTTGCCATGTTGTTTGGCTTCTACTTTAAAAATACGTTGGATGTGAACAAACAAAAAAACAATAATATCTTCAACCCATTGTCTACTATTTAATGCTATTACTTTCACCCCTCGTAACACATACTATGCTTTTTCTTTCTCCAAGGCTGTCTCACTTTCAAGCTAGCAAAGTTTTATGCATATGATGTACCAACCATAGCACAGCACAGCTTCTTCTCTAATCCTTTATTGCCTGTCTGCTCCTTTCCAATCTTTCCTTTCCTACTACTACCACCTACGCGCTCATATAGCTCCAAACGGAGACGAACTTTTAGATGAAACCATGAACATCTCCTCCCATTCTTTTTCTACTTCCCTAGCTTTATGAATGAATATAATAGTTATTCACAAACTTTAATGCCCAATTTAAATAGATATCTGTACAATTTTAAAATTTTTAGCGTTTTAGCTGACCAAAAATGTGTTTTCTTTATTTCTTTACTACTACATACATGACACACATTTAAAACGTGTGTGTATATATATATCATCAACGAGTTATAATCATGAAAATTCATGATGCTTCTTCATCACCTCCCGAGAATGAATTTCCATTATTGTAAAATAGAATATTATCATCTTCTTTTTTACTTTTGTTTTTTGGATAGCTTTTACAATATATTCTTCATGGGAAGAATATTCTTTGTATATTTGTAATATATAATTCATATACTTAAATTGAATTTTCTTAACCTAAATTACATTGCTTTAAATCTAGAAACTTACTTTTCTATGTACACAATAGTTAAAACAGCATTTCACTTCAAAACACAACTTGTTGAGAGAAGGAAGCTCCCTAAGCCACTTAGCTACAATAATATCTGTACTTATTAACTATAGCGTTTTTTTGCTACGATAAAAACAAGAAACAAGATTGATTTTAAAATTTCTTTCTCAAGGAAAAGTAAGACGAAAGAAAGTTAAAAGTTGACGATAAAATTGTAAAACAAAAACAAAACAATTGAAAGGTTGCGCTAATAATTAAAAGGCTCCCAAAATATTACCGACCAAAAAATAGTAAACTTTTCTACGAGAAGGAGGTAAAAACATTTTAATATTCTTAGGGAATATCTACGTGCGTATATTATTTAACCATTGTCATATATATAGATATTTATGTTATATATATAATTATTTTTCGTACCCTTTTTCTTCCTCGTGTATGTGTGATTTTTTTCTTAATTCAAAAAAATGATTACCGGACTTTGTGTAGTTTGCATTATAATATTGCATCACCAAAAAAATACAGGAAAAGAGAAGTAAAGCAAACGAACGACAAAAATAACGATACATTTTTTATACTCATGATGATTTACGCATGTTTGACTACTACCCGAATATATATTTCCCGACTAACAATAAAATTAGTAATAAAATACAACTGACTTAACAAAAAACTGTTGAGAAAAAGAGGAAAGAAAGAAAAAAATGGATTTAGAGGGGCAGAAAAGTAGGTACATTATCTTCAAACTATCAACTATAAAAGAGGAGAAGTTATGTAAATGCTGAAGAGGTTTTCTTTCAGGTTGCTCTTTGATCGCAATTTAGATATTTTCACATCTTCATCTCAATTCATGTTCAGAGTTGATAATTTAAATATAAATTTCATTATAATTACTGGCTTCCGCTTTCATATGCTCTCTAATTTACTTGATATTTTTGTAATAACAATAAAAATCTTCCTTGTAGATTATACTTGGCTTGGATTGGACTTGGAGTGTACCCAAAATGGGGAAATTCAATAAATTGGCAACTCAACCTAATCGATTTTGTGATTTTATATGTTAATTTGTAGTTTCCTTTGTATTATATAACATAGTGAAAATTTTGTGATGTGGTAATTTTTTGGATACTATGAGAATCCAAATATTGCTATATATTTGAAGTGCTCTCAGTTTTGTACATTTGTTCGTACGTTTTATATTACAATATATTATAAAATGTGCTTTATATGTGCAACATTATTGTGTGATTTCTTGCCAATTTTTTGTTTTCCACCATAAGTTGAGTGACATTGTGTATGGTAATTAAACATAAGTACCAATATAATTGATATTTATTATATATTGCTATACTATCTAAGTATAAAGATTGAATGATTAAGCAGAGTGAGCAATTAAATTGTGTGGAGATGATGTAAAAGTCTACCTTTGTCACTAATCACTACTATCGAAAAGAAGAAAAAACACTATTTAAGAAGGAATGAGCTATTACCATCAGTTTTTCTACGAACTAGATTGTATGTATGTAGTAAAATGTTTAGCTTAACAAATAGAATAGACAATTTAGTAACAACGACAGCACATGATAAAATCGAGAGGACACCACCAGGCGCAATCACCACGACCACCATCATCACTACATCACGACTATAAGATCACAGTAGTGATGATGATGGGTTGCAACAGCTAATTTTGTGGATGAAGGAGCGGTGGTGGGAGGTGGTGATAGTGATGATTTGAGGGTAGAATCCCAGTTGCACTATGTTTGGCAGACACTGCCTGACTCCTTAATTTCTGATGCTCAATGAGGGCGGGAGGAGCAGGATTTGACGTAATCACACTTCCTCCCCCATGGTGAAAGTTTTTCGGCGCAGCAGTTAGCACCGGAGGTGGTGTTAGATGCTGCTGGAGTGAGGTTGCATACAAGGGACGAGCTGATGACGAGCCATCCAGGTTATCTCCGTACACGGTCACGTGTGATAATTTTGTGTGGCTGCGGCTGTTGTTGAGAGGTTGTTGACGATGATGATGACCTGTAGAATGAGGCAGAATTTTGTAAGGCAACAGTGGTGGTTGGCAACTAGCTGGAACACTGAGACCAACTGGGGTGAGAACTGAGCTTGAATTTGGAGTTGTTGACGGGGTGCTAGTCATACTGGAGCTCTTAGCACCTCTCCCACTACTACCGCTACTCCTCCGCTTCCCTTCCCCTTTTGACTTTTTGTGTCGGGGACGGGAGGTCGGGTCTTTGCTCTTGGTGCACTCCTTCTCAAAACTCGGAATGAGAGGAGGAGGAGGTGGAGGCACTGTTGTGGTCGATGCTGGCGGCGTCGTCAAACATGGCAACAACGGGGGTGGCGGCGGAGTCCCACGTAATTCTTGTAACAGGATCCCCGTCGGCTGCAAAACTGGGGGTTTTAGCTCATCATCCCGGAACGGGGAGGACGAGGAGAGTTCAAGAGTTGTGGAGAATGACATGCTCAAGTCTGCTTCCTGTTTGATGGCGGAGCTCATGCTCAATGGGGAGTCGAGCATGGGAACAACACTGGATGAGGTGGGCGATGTCACTCTGCCATTCGACGCCCTCTTTTTCTTCTTCTTTTTCTTTTCAACCTTGCGTGCTGAGCCATCTTTTGGCGCCGGCCTTTTCTTGCGTCGCCTCTTCTCCTCTTTGCAACGGCTGCATTGGAAATGGTTTGGGATGTTTGAGCGACGAACTTGCTCGCAACTCATGTGATACCAAACCAAGCAGTAGTCGCATTCTATCATCGGTCTCCCGGCAAACGGCTTTCCACACCAGCATGATACGCTCTCATATGTCGCCTTGTCAACTGTAAAACGAAAAGGATATTGTTTCATTTCACCTACTCCAACCCTATCTCTCTCTCTCAATCATAATTTTGACACAACTCACCTTCCTCTGGATCAAGTTCAGCAAGAACAGAGTCCGTGCTTGAGGTACTGGAGCGAGTGCTTTCCCTGGCCGACTCACCAACACTGTTCAATGGGCTGGATGAGGCTCTATCATTGTTTAGTATATTTCCTTTGGATTCTTCAGAGGAATCCGCCTGCTTCAAATACAATATGCTCCGTATGACTTCCTCTACATTGGAATCACACACTGGAATTCGGCACTGTGTAACTATAAACTTAGAATCCACACTTACCTCATCATCACAAGGCTCTAGAAAGGCATGTGGGTAGTTAACGTGCTTAAGAACAATATCACAAAAAAGGAGCAATCGGTTGCTTTTTATCGACCAATTTTGTGCACTGCCAGGTCCCACGGATGATGATCGGGAAGAGGATGTCGATGGATGGGGTGACGACAAGTCCTCAGGCTGCGCAAACAAGAGACAAGTCTTAAGAAGGGGAATTAAAAAAAGAGTGTCACAATCAATTCAATCCAATCCAATCCACACAACAGAAAAAGGCGATCCCTTAATAGTTTGAAAATATATTGTAGTTTCACTTTCAAATGGAAAAAAAACTCACCTCCGTTTGAATGGGAGAAGGGGATGGGATTCGGTTTGTAATGTTCCTGTACATCACCACATCTTTTATTTCCAAGCCCCCATGGAAGTCACTGAAGCCTTGTAATGATTTGGTGACTCTCCCAAAAGTGAACTCCAATCTCAAACTATTTAATCAAACTTGTAACCTGAGAAGGTGTGTTTGTTAAATATATTTATCCTAAAGAATCTCCAAACAATTTGCTTCCTGTAGTCGCTAGATGAGAAGAAGAACAGAACAAAAAAAGGAGAGAATCAGTATTAATTACACAACTGGAGCACAAAAGTCAAACCAAGGTTAAAGTCAAACTAATTAAACTGTTTTCCTACATCTCGACTCATAAAAACTCAACAAAACCAAAATGGAGACTCAACTCTTTCGTAATGTAAATGTAAGTAAAATCCCAGCTATATTTAGACTAGGAACAAGAAGGGGAAGCCCTAACAAAATATTTAGGTAGATTTGCGCGTGAATTTTATAGGACTGTAATAATTTAATGGAGCCGTATCAAAAATATTCTTTGCAAAGGTGTTTAGAGAACCCCATTATTATATTCATGTTTAATTGCCTAGCGTCACCAATACCATACCTATCAAAGATTGCTACTCCCAACAACTCGGCTCAACCAACCTCTCCAAATGAAACTTGACTTTTTCCAATAAAATCCTTTTTCCTCCTCAAAAAACTTTTCCCTGCTTGATAAACCAAACTTCTCACATTTAAACAAAAATCTCTTGAAATTCTCTTTGATCCTGATCCTGAATCTCAATAATCTCTCTCACTCTCCTCCATGTAAGATGTAATAATGATATACCTTCAAAAAAAAGATTTGTACTCTCTCTCCTCTCCTCACTCTTTCGCGTTGAGTTGCCCACTTTACTTTAATATATGTGCTACTGCTTCTACTACGTTTGTGACCAACAACTAACATCATCACCAACCATCATGTTGAGGATGATGATGGTGATCGTCTTCGTCTTCTTCTTCTTTAATTTCAATCTATCGTTATAACAATAATAATAATTAATATTATTGCTCTCTCTCTCTCTATCTATCTCTCACTCAACTCTCTGATCAAAAACTCTATTCTCTTCTCTACTTTTTCATCTTGTACTTCACCAAAATACACTATCAACTATCGTATGAGTAGAGTGAGTAGCCCAAATCATACACACAACTTTTTTCAATCCAATCCAATTCAACTGAACTTAGATCTGCAGCAGCAGCAACAACATTACATTATATTACGGATGGAGATGAAAAAAAGATGGATATCTCATGCAATGAGAGTAAAAACATAAAGCAAAGCCACATTTGCTAAACACACAAAGTAAGACGTACACATAACTTCACAGTTTTACATGTCGTCTCTCTCTCAAAAAAACTACCTTTGTAAAACATATAGACCGATAAAATGGGATAGATGTTATAGGTAATATGTGTATATCTTTGTTACCTTTTTTACCAATCTACCAATTACCAAACATGATCGTTATACACAAACACAACTACAACTCAAGACAACACACACTCACTCTCACATAGTGATAGAAACAAGTAGTAGAGGAGTAGTACCAAACTACATTTTCTTCAAGTACAAAAAAGGATTGGAGAGGAAAAGAGCAAAGAAGAAGTATTAAATAGAAGTATATATCCAATAGATATATATACATATGTTTATATACTCCACAATAGCAATACGGATATGTATGTATATCCCTATATTTTTATATGTATACTTTTATATGATCATCCAATGAAGTGAGCAGTCAGCACAGAAGTAGTAGATATGCTTTTGGCATAATATCACTAACATATATACTTAAGTCAGAGCAACTTTATCCATATCCATGAAACAAACGGACTCATAAAACTCTTGAGTATTCAGTTGTTCACTATATTCCGTATCCATCTACGTACGTACAACTTCTCTCTCTCTTTCTTTCTCTGGCTGAGCACAAGAGCAACTCTCATCATATCATCACCATCATCATCATATTCATATTTCATACGGAGAAATACACAGGATAGAAAAATCTATTGAAATACCATTTTTATAAGGGCACAGACAGCAGTACTTTGGGGCAGTCTGCTTACTTGCTTACACGTACAATACATTATACATACATATATTTCTCTCTCTCGGGTTATACACATGATGAATGTGAATGAGTAGGCTAACTTTGCTTGCGTACATGTATTTCTTATGAAAATTAGATGTCCACCGACGGTGGCAACACTATATAATATTCCTTATGCCCACAGTCAGTAGTGTTTTGTTGCAAAAAAAATGCACGGAGGACGGTGGCAAGAGCAGCAGCTATATAGTAAATACTCATGATAGTGATGATGATTAGTGAGTGTGGATTGCATACGTTGATTTGATGATGATGATGATCATCATCATCATGACGGACCATTGCATTGAGTAGTAGATGGACACCAGCCAGAGGTTATCATTATCGTCATAGTTATTCAATTGGGTTCCCTTTTTGTCTTTCAGTTTGACTGTTCGTTTAGGGAAAAAGCGAGAGATAATTATACAATATGATGGGACGTGATAGGATATGATGATGATGTACCTTGTGTATTTTAAATCAATTCATTTGTATTTACCAAACTAGCAAACTCAAGTCTATAATAATATATGGCCTTTGTATAGTATATGTATTTCTACTTAAAACAATCCAGAGTACACATTAAGGATTCAATCTGTAGATGCATATGCAAGCATAATGTTAAAACTCATATATACAAGTACTTAAGTACGGCAAATGCATTACTTTTAGGTTTTTCAGTTTACATAAGTATCACTTGTGAGGTTTTTGGTGAGTCTGAAAGTCAGAAGAGACGAGAGAAGCTTTTTTAGCTGGTGAATACTTGTGTGGATGCTTCTTTATATGCCTAAATAATATCTAACCAGGATATGGTATTTTTGTTACATTGTATTGTATTCCAATCCAACACTCAAAATCAACATTAGGAACGGATCTAGTAGAGTTGTATAGCTAGACAGTGTATTTAAATGTTACTATGTAATGCACAACCATCAATAACCACTGTGTGAATCCACACATATTATATACCGTTTGCAGCTTTCGTTCCTTGTTGCCAACAAGCTGAGGAAAAAGTAAGTGACTATTTTTCATGGGGGGAGACCATAGCTTGAAGTTTATGTGTGTGTAGATCTGGTCTGGTCTTTGGGTGTACAATTTTTAGGGAGAATATACACACATATGTATCAAGTCAAGAGAGAGGCTCAGTCTGTCATACTCATATTGTTTGGTGCTCAATATGTTGCTATGTATAGCCCACATAGATTCATTTCTCACTCACATTCAATAACAGAAACCACATGGGATAGAAGTAGACTTTTGCTGACTGGAATGGAATAAAAAAAACTTATACCCATTGTCTTTCATGGATGACATAACATCACTCAAAGGGGAAAATTATAGTTTGGGGATTTTTTTACGTTGTTGTGTTCTTTCCTCATGGTTGAAAAAGCACCGAGTTTTACAGGACTAACTGGATTGGCTGCATGAATACTTAATAATGTGTGTCAGTATTATAAGTATGTTGTTATATAAGCGTGTGGAGTTCCAGTAAGCTACACTCTACTACTACTACATAGTTGTTATTGCGTAAGTTGAAAAATGATTGAAGATGTCATACGTGGAACCTCAAATTATAAGGAAATGATGTTGAATGTGACGGAGCGAGAGCCAAGTGCTATAGATAGAGAAGAGTTGATGGTTGGCTGCTGGACTAAAAATATGGAACTGGGTTTGTATTTCACTATTTCTAGCACTTGTTCAACTTGACGGTGGTGGTGAATGAGGAAAAGCCGGTACTGGTATCTGGTGTTCCAAAAGAGTGTTGAGTAGTAGAGGATTTGGATCTGTTTTAAAAAGCCAAAACCAAAGCCAGTCTTATCAGCTTGAGCAGCAGCAGCTATCAGTCAAGGTTGGTAAAGTGCAGTTGTATTTACTGATTGATTATCATTGTGATTTTACTTATTTCCCATGTTATTGTGTCTACTCTCTACCATATGAAATGATATGATAAGCAGTAGCAACTAGTATGTGTGTTACAAGACCATATCACTTGAGCCACTTGAATTTTTATCAAACCATATTTTCTTTAACTTTTGTTCTCGGTTTTTAATAGACTGCTGTCATTATGCTGACATCCAAAGGAATCCTAGTGATTGGGTCCAAATGGGGAGGGATCCTGAATCAAGGGGCTGTCTCCTTCTCCAATAATCTTACCACCCAGAGGAGGAACAAGGGAACGGGGATTTTAATGCTGAATATGGGTGGACCAAGGAATCAGGAGGAAGTGGGACCCTTTCTTTTAAGACTGTTTCAAGATAAAGACATTATGCAGCTCCCTTTTCAAGAAAAATTAGGAAAGTGGATTGCGACAAGGAGAACTCCTCATATTCAAGCAAAGTATGCGGAAATTGGAGGCGGATCTCCTATTTATGAGTGGACTGTTAAGCAAGGTGCCGTATCTATTTTTAATATTAATTTAATGGAACAGGAGCAACGAAATGAATCGTGTATTGATTGATATATATCGTTTGTTATTTTCTGACAGGTGAGAAGATGTGTAAGGAACTGGACAAGATTTCACCGGAGACTGCACCACATAAACCGTTTGTGGGATTTAGGTATGCAGCACCCCTCACAGAAGACACGCTGGATGAAATGGAAAAGTTAGTTAAAGCTTGCATTTTTATGCTTAAAAATTAAAAAAGGACATTGATATTCTAGTACTAGTTGTTGACAGTGCATAATATTTTTTTAAACTCAATAGAGCTGGACTAGATCGAGCTGTCGCGTTTTCTCAGTACCCGCAGTACAGTTGTGCTACGACAGGCTCAAGTATTCACGCCATTCATCAGTACTACAAAAACAGGTAAGTTTTTGCAACTCTGTCGATGCTGCTAACTTATAGTCAAAAGTTCAGAGCTCGGTTTTTAGTGTGACACAAACATGATAACCGATTTACACAGTATTAATTTTGTGCTTAAAATTTTTTCAGAGCGCCTTCAATGAGATTAACTGTAATTGACCGATGGTGCACAGACCGGCTTCTGGTAGAAACAGTTGCCCTCCGCATTCAAGAGCAGCTTGCCAAATACGCCACCGACAAGGAGCGCTCCCGAGCCGTCATCCTATTTTCCGCACATTCCCTACCAATGAAGGCTGTGAATCGTGGGGATCCATATCCTGCGGAAGTTGGGGCTACTGTTCAGCTTGTGATGGAGAAGCTCGGATTCTCCAATCCGTATCGATTAGTTTGGCAATCCAAAGTAGGTCCTGTACCCTGGCTCCAGCCTTCCACTGAAGAGGCAATCAAATCTCTCGCCAAGAAGCATCTAAAGGACATCATTCTCGTTCCTATTGCATTTATCAATGAACACATTGAGACTCTCCATGAGATGGATATTGAGTACGGCCATGACCTAGCTAAAGAGGTACGAATGTTTCAAAAACGCTCTCTATATTGAAAAAAATTGTTATGATCAGTTGTTTTATGTTGATGATTCTCTTTAATTTTTAGGTGGGAGTAAATATTAAGCGAGCTGAATCTCCAAATGATCATCCTCTCTTCATCAAATCGCTAGCAGGGATAGTAAACACTCACTTGAAGAGTGGGAAAGTTGTGAACCCCCAGCTTTTGATGACATGCCCTATGTGTGACAGGGAAACTTGTAGGGAGACGAAAAAGTGGCTCTGGGCCTTGAGTAACAGTCAGCAACAAAGCGATTCCAAGTCAACGACTGGTGCTGTTAAAAAGTAGGCATTCCTCTTGAACTAGTTTGGTACCAACCATTTCGGTAGTATTTCATTCTGATAAGAAAAGGGTATATAATCAATCTACCTGTAAACTACCCTATTATATGTAAATTGTAAGTCTTCCATAAATACAATATTATTTATTGCAACAATTGAGTGCAATTTGTAGTGATACATCAAGGTGCTCTTATCGATCTACTTGTGATTCGTCCCAATTGACAAAAAAAAATATTTTACTGAATGGTGCTTTAATAGCCCGCTTTAATCAAGCCATTTGAAAGAAAGTATATTTATCATTGTTGCGATTGAAAAATAATATGTGTGGAAAAACGAAGTTCCTTGTTGAATGGAATAAATTATAATGAAGTAAACTTTAGTGAAATGCAAAATTATTCATAGTATTTATTATTATACTTTTAAACCACAAATACAAACTTATCTTCGCAAACTTTAGTACTTCAACCAAGCAATAGCTATTTCAACACAAGTTAAGTTACTAACTCAGGAGATCCTATCATAAAGGTATTATGTGTAAATTCATAACATAATCAAAAACTTAAGGAAGGCAAGTAATTGATTAAGCAATATAGATCCATGTTTCCACTTAATTAAAATAAGCGTAGAAATCTGAAGTTTTGATTTTCTTGAAAGCTTTTCACTCGTACTCCTCCGGAAAATGATGACCTCTCAAAGGCTTGACTCCATAGTTTACAAGCACAACATCCAAGGCCAACAACACAAGGCGCTTAGTCTGTCTCAAAGCGCATTCGGACCACAGACGACCACATCCATCCTATTAGTAGAAACAGAGTACGAAATAAAGTGGCGTGGCAAAAAATATTTTAATTGCTATAATTAAATGTAACTTTCACCAACCTCTTTGAGCTCCTTTTCAATATGATACTTGCATTCCAAACTGGGACAATCAGCATACTCCATGCTTTTCAAGTAATTAGTGACTTGTTTTTCGGACAAAAAGGCTCCCAAAATGATACTGGGTTCTTTTGTGAGGGAGGGTGCAAGTCTTGTCACCCTTTTTAAGGTCAGGTAGGACTCCGATAAGATGGACTTGAATCCAATGGGTTTGACAGTATCCGGAAGACAAGAAGCCTTACTGAATGTGGTGTAGGCGGAGACGTCCGAATACCCAGCAGACTTTAGGGTAGTCACAACATCTATCAATTGTTTCCCTTCTGCTTTCGCCAAATTCTGCAAGCCTCCAATTGACATTACAACCACCAGCTTTTCCAATGAAAGGATCCCATTGAGCCAGTGGTCCTTCTCTTCACTAATTTCAATTCCTGTAAAGACAACATTTTTAGTAATTAGCAAAAGCTGGCCATTTGGTTATTGTAAGATTTAAATAACATATTTGACATCACTTGCCTGCTATCCCATACAACCACTTCATTCTATACGTTACTGCGTGTATGGAATCCTCCAGACAAAACACAAACGGCGTGCTCGTCTTTCTTAGGCAGTGCTTGATGGATTAACAACCATTAGCATTAGCAAGCACCAAATTATTTAGCTACGCAAGGAAAATGAACAGAAAACTAACCTGATTCACAAAAGTCTCAATGTCCCCCAAAATTTTTTGGCAATCCCTTGCCAAAGGAACTGCAACATTCACAAAAAATAATGTAGTTTTATTGAGTGGTGGTATACCTACATTAGTTAAGTAATTTAAAAAATCGCCAAGTTACATTGGTATCGATAAATTATCACTTACTAGGATCCTCAACAGCAGAGTAGTTGTTAATGATCCCACTCTTTATGGAGAAGGCTGTCAACCCAATCTCTCTTGTGAAGTGATTAAAGTGAATCACGATTGCAACCTGTTCTTGACCATGTGGATAGCTCCACATTTGGCAGATTTGATCCTCGTCCTGGTCCAGCTCAAGAGGGGTAGTTCTACAGAAGATATAAAATATGATAATGATTATTGATGTAATTATCACAATGAGACTATATCTGGAATAGATTTTACGCATACAATAACCCTACAAACTCCACCGTTTCTTTCATCTCGGCATGAACCTTTCTCCTACCATCCTCATCCTTCCACATCTCTGCATGCTTTGCAGCAGCTTTCTTGTCATATTGTGTGGATATTTCCGTCGGCAACAAAATCTGAAATTAATGTAAAAAATAGTTCAAATTTTTCTCAAAATTATGTCGTTGTACCCAATTATTTTTATCGTGTTAGCTTACACGCCACCTTTCAATTAGCGATCCCATAACTCTTGTCCAGTCATGATGCTTCATGTCCTGAATGTCCGGACATCCTTGCCGTTGTTCATCAATGAAGATAAAAAATCCATTGAGTTTCATCTTCCTTGACATCTTAGAGCCAAGTGTCTTGTCATCTTTGAGCTCATGCTCAAAGCATAAAAGATTCTCAAACTCTTGTTTAGCTGCTAACCTTGAAAACTTCTCAATAAGAAGAACCCTAAAAGCATAAAATGGATCATACTCAGTTAAAATACAGACATATAATGGAATAAACAAGTTTACTAATCATTAATTATCATGTTTCGCCATTACGGTTTGTGTGTAGTTTCCGTTTGGACTGCAGAGGTGCTTGGATTAGAAGGAGAGCCACTAAAGGCAAGTTCTGGATAAACAATGCTAACGTTAGAAAATCCTAATGTCAAACGAAAATTATGGAAGCCCTGGATTACATTTACTGCTGCTAAAAATCAGGATTTAATATAAACCTACCGCTGCCCTTTCCCATTGACACAGTTGGGGTCAGTCGCCTCAAGACATCGTCCTCTGGGATTTCTACAGATGTCACAGGTGAATTTTCAAATCCCAATTTAGGAACTTGTGATGAAACAGCTTTACCTATGCCACGACCTCGGCCGCGGGTACGCGTTGGTAGAACCTGTTTCATGAGTCACGTTGTAAATCTTAAATAGGCAACCTAACTGGCATTACCACGTTTTTTAGAAGTCCTTTATATCGTGTTTGTTTGTAGTATTTATTGCGTTAGGTTGTTGTGCAAAGTGTTGGTTATTACATGAACCCATGTTGGAAATATAGGACTTTCAGTTTTGAAGTAGTACATTTGGTTATGCCGTGTTTATGACGAAACCACTTCATAGATTTTATGAACTAATTTTTATCGGAAAGTCCATTAAATTCTACGGATGAACAGGATATTTTAGATTTTTTAATTTGATATATGATTGTCGCAGCAAATGCCAATTTGCTGCGACAATAAAAGCATCATTAAAGCTGTAGAAACAGGTCCCTGCTCTGGATAGCGACACAAGATATAAAGATTTCTAATGCCAGTTAGGTTTGGTGATTAGTTTCCCAATGTGATTTTTAAAATCCAACTTAGAACATCTACAGTCTGATAAAAAAATTTAAAACGTCCACTGTACCTTTTTAGATTCATTCTCTACCTCGTCGGCAGTCTTCCACATAATTCCACTTGGACCAATATTAACCTTCATTGTAGATTTTTTTATCCGACTCAGATGTAAATTAGTCTAAAACACCTAATGGGACAGTGGGTGGGTTAAAAATGGAAATGAAATGAAGTATTTATATGCATCTGTTGTGTAATTTGTAAATATGTCCACGTTATTATCCTTAGAGCGCTCACTCGACAGTGTGTGTAACAAGGACAAATTGCATGTTAATGTACCTAAATACTTCTAACATAAAGAATCCCGGTGATATCCATAACATCTCATGCAACAGCTAGCCAGCCACCAGGGTCAATGCTGAGGAATGGAAGGGTGGTGTGAAATAAAGTTTCATGAACTATATCTGTATTTTTTATACATGCATTTTCATATCATATCCCAAGCAAGTTGGTTTGATGTTACTATTCAACTTATCATGCATCTTGGAGAAATTCTAATGTACAAACCCTTATCCTTTAGTTTTTTATAGTCTGATAGTTAAAGTATATGTCCTGTTTCTGGGCTTCAGTTCCTTAAGTAAAAGGCTATCAAAGCTTTCAGGGAAATCATTCTGGTTTTTACTACATTTACCAATAAGCATGCATTGTGAGGCTCCAATCAGATGGATATTGATTACGCTCATGACTTTGCCAAATGATGTTACTTATGTTTATGAGAAATATTCTTTTCGATGCAATATTGGCTTGCTTTTTTTAATTTGTTGAAGCTTTAGGTTGCATACACCAACTTAAAATTCATCACTCTGAAGAAAAGGTTTTGACCTTGAAAAAAAATATTTCTACCAGATATTGCTACAAAGAAAGAAATACGATTACAATTACTACAAGCATATTGAAAAGTTGTGTTAGCCTTTATGAGTTATCAACAACAACGCCAAATTTGCAGATGCAATATTTAACATCATATTTGTGTACAAAATCGGGTAGCATTCCAAAGGCATGAGTAAGTATGACTTGTTTGAATGAAGGTAATGAAAATAGTAACTGTCGTGCGCTTGGGTTTGTTTGGTAGGACGCATAAGAAAAATGAATATGGCATGAAATTACTGTTCAAAAATTAAATATCACAGTCACGGCTACCAGGAAAAAGTTAATAACTGTTTCATTACAAAGGACGACGGTGTATTTCTGGATTTGCGTGTTTAAGTTTGTCACATTTATTTTTATCCTGTGCCACCACGCCAGTTTATTGCTATCAAAACAAAATCATAAAGCATCCTCGTATCGAAGCGTAAAATGGTTATTGATGTATTGTTTTTTTTATTCTACTGTAAAATACGTCATGAAATCCTTTAGGGAACGTTTGAACTAGTATTTGTAAAGATCTGTTTTGCTTCATGACTATCACCTTGGAAGAAAAATCTCCATACCGCATGTTTCTTATGGCAAAATATTCCATTTTTAAAAACGCATACAGTTTTTTTTAATCCGCTTGCTTGACGTTTGATCAGTTTTCTTACGCGGTGCTCCAATATTAGCCAACTTAATAGGAAATTGATACAGATAGAAAGTATGAGTCATAATAATGGAGTGACTTCCCCATGCTTTAACTATGCACGTTTTTTTCCTCTCCACTTTCATATCCCTTAGAATAACAGATACATAGAAAAAATAAAAGCAAGTTTACTGGGCTAAATTGAATGCTTCTCTTTTGATTATTGCCTTTTTTATTTCATTTCACAAGTCCATTAATGTATTTTAGACGTCAACAATATGTCATTCAAAATTACACGTACATGACGTTATGACGCATGAGTAAAGTTATGATGCCACGCAAATGATATTAAATTATTAGAGGTCGTCCGTCCCTGGAAACCAGTTGTAATTAAGTACTTAGCCCGTGTTTTATTTGCTCATTGTCAAACTTATTAAAGCTCTGTCGTACTTATTTATTATCTGCGTCACACTCACATCAGTTAATTTCCGATACATCAAAACGGTATAAAATATTGGAGATTTACGAGCAAGTGTCTGAAGTTCACTTGAATCATTCACATATTTGATACCAATCAGACTGGTTAGGAGAGCTTTGTCTCTGGCATTGGCATTGTAGAGTGCATAGCTGATCTGTTGTTGGGAAGATCTCTGCTTTGCTTTGTACAAGTTCTTTATCCTTCAAACAATATGGTGCTGTTATTTAAAATCATCGCGTTGGTCGTACTAATTAGCGTGGCTACGGAAGCGCTTAGTGCCGAGGTATGGATATAAAGTTAAATATTAGGATTGCCAACTTTTTTAAAAAAAACATTGAATACAAACATGGAAATTTATATTCCTATTTTAAATTAATTTAATAAATTCAGCAGTGGGGTGAAAAGGTTGCCAAAGCAACTAACGACCCTATCATAAACTCCAATGAAATAGAAGGCCGAGGCTTTCTATCAAACATGAGGTTGAAATTCACTGGGGGGTAAGTACCCAAGCGAAAAGTATATTTCATATTTTAAATAGTGTTTGTTAAGTAACCCCGTTTATTTAGGCCTTCGGAAGGACAACTTAGGCCAAGCAAAAAGAAAAAAGCTGAAGCATACCAAAAGTACCAAGAGAAGAAACTCAGGATGAGGAAGGACGATGATGATGACTATTATTAGGACGATGAATAAGGAACAATACTTTCATCAACATGTTATTAATTAAATTTACTTGAGGATGTTGTGATGCATCAAAATGTTTAATGTCATGAAATAAAGTTTTAAAAAATGAAAAGATATCAAATGAAAATTACAAAGGACAATTTGTTTATTTGAAAACGATAAAACTTGTTTTTCAAGTATCAGAGCATCATTCTCATATCCAGCAGACTCTTTAATTGTGGTACACATAAGCATATTCACTTACAAATTATATTTATAATCATACGAAATGTAACAAAAAAAGAGGAATACATAAGTTGTTGTCGACTGTGTGTAATAGTAATTACTAATTGCAAAAAAATTAATTGATTATTTATTTAAGTCTTATATTTTTACAGTCAAAATTAAGTTAGTCGACAAGCAAATGAGGGTTTTCTACAAACTATCAGTATTTATTTATCTATTCAATTACGTCAGTAAGTAAAAATTCCATTTTAAAAGTAAAATAGGACATGGGATATTAACTCTACCGCAAAATGCAATGGGATAAAGTAAGCGCTTACATAATAGTATTATGCTCATATTCGGTAGCAGGTCTAATAATAATACACGAATAAAAAAATCTAAAAAGCTAACGTCAATTAAAAGTCCTTATGATTATTTTAAGTAATTACGTGTTAAAAGTATGTAAATCCATGGTCTAAAAAAAGTACACACGTGTCAAACATGTTAATTGTGATCCAAGTTTACAGTTAAGTAGATCGGTTGATTAAAAAGTTGTCAGTACCCTCTTCAAATTTATGCATATCACTTAATTTGCTCAATTTAAATCAAATCACAAAATGATTTTAAAAGTAACATAGTAACAAATTAAACTTTTCGTGTCTTTCATCATTACCATCTAAACGTAAATACTCGAGTACATTTTGTCATCATAAAAAGTATAGATGTTGTGTTAGTTGTAATTAAAAAAAATGGTTTATCAATCATCAGCTGATTTGATAACGAATAAAAAATTGACTAGTCTCTAGAGCAGACATTTTCATAAATTTCCACCCTAAATCCAAAATGAGTCGTTTCCTCTCCATAATATTCAGGTTTTTATTCCAGAGGAGGGTATCAACTTGAGAATTTTTTGTTACTAACAAATACATAGCATGTATTTTTTTACATTGTAGATTAAAAACGAACTGCTAAACTACTAACATTATCTGCATTGCCAACTTGATAAATATTACAGCTCCAGACGACTTGATCATCATAACCTTATCATCTAATAAAATCAAAAGCATTTATAAGCTTTCCTAATTTCTTTAGGAGCAGAGCTTTGTGCTAATTTTTATAAATCTATTTAAGTACAAAGTCTTGCTTACTCCATATACATTACTTAATCATATCACTTCTCCTTTTTTTTAAATTCTTGGTTGATGAAGATGACTGATCAACAAGACGAATTTTTTTTGACTAATATCACATATCGTCATCATCCATCTCAAAAAAGTATTTTGTGTCTATCATACAAATAGTTTATCTACTTAAAATATGTATAGTAATAGTGAATTATTATATTTTTTACATGAATGTACAAAATTGATTGCTTTCTCCGGCCCACTCTGGCTACCGAATAATTGAGCACAAGAAGTGAACATATAAATGCTATTTTAAAAACTATCTATAAAATATTTGTTTATATAATTTTATGCTATTATTACAATAAAAAGTCAAATCCATAATTACATCTTTGAACGTACGATCTATGAATAAATTTGATTTGATCTACATACTTTTTTGTAGCTTAGCTTAGCTATCACAATCCTGTGTATACAATATACATACATTGATCTACAATATAATATAATGCAATATGTATTATAAATGTAAAAAAAAACAAAAATGGACAAGCATTTTTAAATCATATCATTAAATATCATACACGAGACGAAGTTTTGAAAGAGGAAGGAGCTCTTTTTTTTGTGGAAAGGCAACGAACGAAATAAAAAACTAATGTGGAAAAAAAATGTATTTTCGCTCAACTCTAAAAAAATTTGCATTGAGAGGAAAAGACAGGGATAAAAAAATTAAAAACAAGACATGTAAAATAAGTATTATGCAGTTAAATATATAATTTGGAGAGCAGAGGTCATCTCTTTCGAATTGCCATATAACTTGAAGGATCACTAACAGGAGAACTAAGCGTGCTGGTTGGAGTTGACGGGATGAAGCCAAGGTATCTCAGCACCCGCCCTGCTCTCTCAATCAGAGCATCTTTATACTTCCAAATGGTCGTGTCCAGCAGGGAATTACGTCGGTAGTCTTTATCGCAATTTTTTAAGGCACGGACACAATCCGCCCTGTAATGCTGGAGTTGGGCCAACTCCGTTCCAACAGGGTAGGAAGTGCAGCTGCCGTTAAGGCATGCAAGCGGGAAATGATTATGGAGAGTGATAACCCGCTCTGGATTATGGAAGCATTTGACGTATTGTCCAGGCTTGGTAAAATTGCGAGATCTGTAGACATGCTGAAGCATATGGAGATATTTTGGCATGCCGGGAAACCAAGTGTGACCATGCATCATGTCATCCAGAAAGTAAATGTTGCGAAAGTTGTAAGAAGCCCGAGAATCATTTTTGCTCTGACGTGACTTCTTATCCACTTGAATCATAAGTTCTTTCCATGTATTTACTTTCATTGGCATGATAACCTCATCAATATCTAGGAGTGCGATGTACTCATAGTTGTACAGGTTCCTGTATAAACAGTCGTTATAAGGGATGACTTCATTTTGCCTCTTGTGATTCACCTTCTTTCCCAAGTAAATGTGGCGAATGCGAGGATCGTTGGGTTGACCTCCGGGAAGTGTTAACGGAGTTACATCAACTTGCCCCGTGGTTTGGTAGTAGCGAAGCACTTTGGTGATGTTGGGATGAACTGCGAGTTCATAAAAGAAGATTTTATCCGCTCCCAATATCCCCAACAGTTCAATCCATTCTACGAGACGGACTGAAAGATCTTCATGAAGGAAGTCAAGTCCTTTGACGCAAACTGCGAATCCTTTTTTCTTTGCGGGCTTATCAAATTGTACCCGCATATTGTTGTTAGCTGCATGACAGGGCTTCTCCACGACGCTCACTGATTTGGGGACCTTCCCATGATGATGTTTTGGAATTTGACAGGCGAGCAGGTAAGGCTGGAACACACCTTGTCTATAATTGCCCCATTTACTGAACCAAATGTACTTGTACTCTAGTACCTAATGGAAGAAATTAAACAAGTTAACATTTTAATTCTGAGTAATTACATGAAAATGTGAAGTAAATAAATTTTTATTCTAACTCACCTTGGCAAACTGAGGCTCCTTCTCTTTCTCAAACCAAATTTGGCAATAGGTAGATACATTGGGTTCTATCCTGTCCATCATTCCCAATATTCGGAGGGATGGTCCTAATCTATTCTTTGCACGGATGTCGTAGTACGCTCCGTAAAAATGTAGCGTCCCATTCGATGTTTTTAATGTCTGTGTAAATACAAACGTAACGGTTAGAAACATATTGCATCAAAGATTCAAATTTAAATCAGAAAAAAATAGTTATGCTACAATTATTTTACCTGCCAGTATGTGTTACTAAATTCAATGTCATAAATAGTTGGGAAACGGGCACAACTAGAATTCTTGTAAAACTTTGGTCCATCCTTCTGTCCCAATATATAAGGGGAAGTTGGGATGTTTCTGATTGTCTCTGCAGCCTCTAAAATGAGCTGTTCCACAGTCTTAGTTTCTTTGTCGACCAGAGGCTCATCATCAATCCAAGGGTACCTTGGTGTGATTGTTGAGGAGGCGCCTAACGTCAACGCCAAATTCCCACTGAGGGCTCCTCCATTTCCTCTAACAGCAGATGGCAATGAAGATGCCCCCAACATTTCCACAGAAGATGAAGTATTAAGAGCTGGACCCACTGAGTCAGGTACTGCAGCCGGAGATGGTGACTGTGGTGGCATTGCCCCAATTTTAGCTGCAACTATTGAAGATTGAAACAGCTTCTTTTGATCTGCACTATCAAAAATTTCATTTTCATTGGGGTGAACAGAAGCCATTGTGAGTGGGGCCACTCCAAGTCGTCCAGGAAGGGCTCCTTCCAACGCAGCCATCCTCGGAGAATCCACGGTGGTAGTGTCCTTCACCGCCCAGTGAAAAACCCCATATGCCATGCAAAGCCAGAGGAGCAACAAAAGTGCTCGGCGACAAGGCCTCGCCACAAAACGAAACATGGTTGATCCGCCACCCGTACCATTTAATGAAATACTCATGGTGAAAGTTTTATTTTTTGTAGTATTGTGTTGTGTTGAGAAGCAAAACTTTATTTTATAAAAAAAAACTATTGTAAAATTGCACTGAAGCCTGATTTCAACAAAACAGGAGAGGACAGTCCATCAGTCAGTCTTCCTTTTGATTTGAAAACCAGTGACAAATTTCAATATTGTCACACTTTCTCACTTATAAAGTCACTTATCCTCTTGGGCACGCAAGGTCTCTTGTGTTCCATTGTAGCATTTTAGTATCCACAACTGAGTGGATATTTCTCACTTCCATTCTGTTCTCCGCCTGCGTAACAACAAAACCAAAAAGTTTTAGAGATTTCAAATATTAACCAAGTTTTTTTTCACCAATTCGTCGCTCAACCTATAAAAAAAGTTATGTTCTATTGCAACATTTTTCTCTTGCTTCAAAACCAACCAGCTCGGGAGTTAAATAAGTCTTTCGATGGAACTTATGAATATGTTTTTATTCAACGAGGCATGAACTTGACACATGATTTGTCCGTTGTGGGGTGCTAAACTACTGCTAACCATGTTCACACTTTATTTAATTCAGAGCTCCATCCTAACTTTATCCTTCATACATGATTCATATTTCTCCAACTCAATTATCAGCATCATCATCTCGAAAGGAGAGAAACGACAGTTTGTAGAACCCATTTTTTATGCATGCAACTATGAAACCGATGAAGACTTCTCGTATAATCTTTCTCATATGTATATAAAAAATAAAAATCCCATAAATATTGCAACAATCCATGGATATTATCAATGGCAATGTATTCCTGATCAATTATGATGAATTGGCAGTTTTGAAATTCTAATCATTTCCTTTTTTGTATCCTTCTTTGGAAGATTCTCTTATCCCAAAGAGAGAAAAAAATATACAACGCAATTATTTAAAGTTTTAAGACTGAGATTAAGCTATAACAATAGGGAAGACGAGGAACAAATCGAGCATTATTGTTCTTCCTCCCTCATCAAATTCATCATGATCATCCTCACTAATTTCATTAGCCAAGGCAATTAAACGTGGAGTAGTAGTTGGTTTGATAGTTGATGTCTCCATTGCCAAAAAAAATTTTGCTCAGCAACCAAAATGAACTTTTATTTTCAAGGTGGACATAGTGAACAGTGACGCTGTTTGTAGCAGAAGGGATTACATTATGTTATATTATGCTTATAGGGAAAAAAGGTAATAGCCAAAAAATAATAAATTCGATATGATGACTATATCATCTTCATTTATTTCCTTGACTAGAGCCACTAGTAGTAATACATATAACAACCAACCAAGAACGAAAGCATCATAATATTTAGTGCAAAAGTGACCTTGAGCAAGACGTTCCTTCTTCTCCTTCTCATTTCTTATACACATGCTCAAAAAAAATTTCCTCTTGTTCTCTTCGTCACCATTATTTCATACGCTTCTTCAATAATCTTCTTGTTGTCGTGTCCATTCTTTGCTCTTCATCATCATCATTTTAACATCACATCACTATTATTACTATTTACTACAATGGGCTAATGATGAGTAAGTGGACAGTGAAAAAACAAGCCCACTTATTTCATTTCACTCTCCTCTTCAGCAAACAAGGGTTTAAGACAAAAGACGCAAAAAGGATCTTACTGCCAAGAAATCAAAGAGCAAAAAATAAATATGAGCACCTAATCTCTGCAGCATCCACATCAGGAGCTGCAGAAGCTGCTGATTTCGTTACACAAGGAATTATCTCAGGTGCTATTGGTTTTGTTTGGTAGTTTGGTATGGTATGGTATCATCATTATCATTGAGAGTAAAAAAAGATGTTAGATTTGATGATTTGATAGTAAAACTGGATAAAAAGCAGAAGACCACATGCAATATTTCACTTGTTAATTTTAAACAAACACGCCTCAGTTGGTTGGGGGATAAACTCACAATAGGAAGATTAAAAGTTGAGAAAAATCCTCTTGAGACTTGAAATGACAATAATAATACTCTTCTTCTTTTGTTTTCAACAACTGCCACATTATACACTTGACTCACATGTCCCTTCACTAAATCACTCACAAAGTTTGGCAACTGCAAAAATAAAATGATTTCATCTTATAACAGTCTCAACGACGCCATGGAATCCATAGGCTCCATACCACCCAGCTCACTTGCTGAGAAGATGTAACTATAAAAAAAATGCAAATGCAAATAATATGTATCTCTCTCTCTCACTAGCTTCTAAAGCCAGTGGCAAACAACCATTAAACTTGTATGCCTCTTGTTATTTGCAAAATGACGCATGGTATGCGTATGCGTATTCACATCACATCTAACTCTAGCCACGACCAAAGGTACAAAGATGAAGTTGCAAATGAGTGACCGCAAAAGAGATGAAGATAGTATTCATTCCGCACATTGTGTGTGTGTTTAGCCATGAAAATGATAGGAAAAAGATAGCTTCATCATCATCTTCTTCTTCTTCTCCGTCGTATTGCATAGCTTCGTCGTGATTGTTGTCTGAAAAGGAGATTCAGCTTCCTTTTCCAATCTTCCTTACATCATCATCATCATCATCATCATCTTTATAATACTTATTGATGATGATAGTCTCACTGAATGTGAATACTTATTATTATCATCAGCATCATCATCATCATTTTATCCGACTCTTTTTGTCATCATTCTTTCTTGGGATCCTTGGAAGAAGAAACGATGAAGAAGACGAAGAAGAAGCCAATCATGTCATGTTTTTATATATGTATATCGACTCTTTTTATGACCACAAGAACATAACGTTCCTAAATGTCTAAATGGTATGCATGGAATGATAATTTCATATTCATTTTTAGGGATCGGACGCGGCTATCCCTACAGCATAGTTTTGGTTTTGCCATCAACATCATTTTGATGAACATTATTCATACTCAAAGTTACAAAAAAAATGCTGAGGGCCACGGTCAATCGTGACTTTGGTTTGTCTTCAAACAAAATATGTATATCCATGGAGAATTGTGAGTTTGCAGAAATAATTGACATGTACAAAACTGTTCAAACTGTGGGAGAGATTGAAGAAGATGCATAGATAATATGTTTTCAGGCCCAAGAAAATTCCTGTGGTTTTTAGCTGAGAGGATGAGAGATGAAAACGAGCCTATGAAACGATGAGTCGTGTTTCTATCCTGATCTCAGCAAACAACAGTGTTTTGCACGTGTCATTCTGAAAGAGTGACATCATCATCATATCACATCACATCAGGAATAGGAATATATTCATAAGTGCACGTTAGTGAGTTACTAGCAGAGTTTTTTTGAGGAACAAAAATTGTAAATTAAATTGGAACCCAATCACAAATCAAAAAATATCCATCATTGTTGGTTACATCATGTTTGAATAAATTAATGATAAAGATGGCTACCTAGATACCTACCTAGCTACCCCAAATAATGGAAATTTTAAGGAAGACGAATCTTGAATCATTTTTCTCTTAAAAAAAGTTAAAATGATGATGATGATGTGTCGGAAAACTACACAAGGCAAACTTCCAATCAATCCATGAGTTTAATAAAAATGTGTTATTTTTGTTAATGATTACACGAGCCGTGTCTTTGTCTTGTTTACCAACTTTAGCTTTTAGGTTGACGAGTGTGTATGGTGCAGAATTTAAAATATTCATTGCTATTACCATTCCCTCATCAACTAATTATCATTCACATCTTCACATCTTGCGTCGATCATAAACAACAAATTATATGTATTTTTAATTGATTCAATGTACAAAGTACAAAGGGGACGGTGTAGTGTTGGAAGTAGGTAATGTGATGTGATGATGATGTGACGCTTGTTACTGCAAATAAGAACAAAGTGTGCAAGCACTCTGTTTGAATGAAGCAATAATTAATCTACACGATGAACTACGTAATCGTTTTCTCTCCTTGTGCCCATCGTCAAATCCACATCCCAATCTCTCTTAACAAAAGGGAGAGGATTTTGCAATTGTTAGCACATTTTTTAAGACCTCTTTGTCCACTAGAGCTTAAGCATGGTCTCATCATTATTGAGTAAGAGGATGTAATAATAAAGTATAAATATGAGGGAGCAAGAGCATCTCATTCTCATCCCGTACTTAGTTTTATGTAATTTGTTACATAGTAGTATTTTCCTATGCTAATTGCTCACTGCTAATTGCCTTTCTTTTTTGGGCTTGTTGGTGATGTGAGGTGATGATCGAGAAAAGACAAAAGGGGGATGAAAGGATGTGCTCTTGCTTGACGATTTCATTTCGCCAACATTAGCAAATAAACTCATTGAGGAAGGATGAAGGAAGGCTAACAAGTTGAATACTGAAAAATAATAATAATAATAATATTATCTCTCTTTTTGAGAAGACACTTTTAATACTCTCATTATGGCAGGTGGGTTGGATATATGTACATACTTAAAAACAAAACACAGGACGGTACGTACGCATGCTACTCTTTTCTATCTTTGAACGGGAGTAGTCATAATAGAAACAAAAAGTATTAAAAAACTCATCATCTTAAAGCCATTAATAGTCGGTGTAGGCGGTGACTAAGACAGTCCCACTGAAACTTAGCTCTTCTTCCATGGATGACATGACTTATGAGCATTCAACCGATTTACTTACTACACATACCCATTTCAAATTCGCACTGGTATATTATTCTGCAACAAACTTTTTATGCACGTGGCATGGATGGAATGGCTCAAGAATCAACTGAAGAAATGCACCAGTTTCCATTCTCTCTCCATTTACTTTTTAATTTTATAAATGTAGGTATTATGCACATTTAGATAGAAATATTAGTCAAATTCATTTTCCGACTTGCACAACACTCATCTCATCACTCACGACGGTGATTGGTGTTTAGTCTTCTGATGTGAGTGTGATGAGATTATCGGTGAAGAATGTTCATCTTCTTCCCCTCTCTTGTCTTCACTTCCTTTCATAAAGGAGTTTTTTCTAATCCCTTTTCCTTCTCAACTCATTTCTCCCTATGAAACTAACATTCTAGTACTAGTACTTTTTTATCTTATTATTATTATTGTGACGCATAATGTAGCAACTTGAACGAAAAACATTAGTAGCCTCACATATTATCCACATATGTGCCTTTTTCCTACCATTAGAGCAAACCATCATACAATAATAATAAATATTATTATGCAATTTTTTTTCTCGCAAAGTACTTTTAAAACATTGTAGAAAAATGTAAGAGTCTTCAAAACAATCTTTTCCATTACATCCGCATCACGTTAGAAATAGAATAACATCATCATCATCTCATCACAGAACATGAATGATCATCAAGCTAAAAGATAATGTCAAGTCAACGTGCCACCAACAAAGATATCCCCATGCTGATGATGGAAACAAGGCTAAAAACAAAAGCTCAGATTTTAAATTGGAATGAGCATTATATTAGAGAGGCTGTTAACAATAGCATTGTAAATTATAATTGTAGCAATTGGTCAGTTTAAAAAAGAATAGGATGATTTCACAAGGAAAAAAATGTGCAATATTCTCTTCTATTGAGAGTCGAGAGAGAAGATAAGAGTTGATCTTATTCTGAAAAGAAGAAGTATTTATCAAGGGAAACAAATGATAGGGAATGATGATGATGATGATGATGATGATACTTGAGAGAGAAAAAAGTGCAATCTGCCTTCAATATCCGCTTTACATGCTACACATCACAATGAAATGTAATGTTCATTCGTACACTTCTCCCAGATAAGCTTGAACAAGGAGCTCTAGTGCTTGAGTAGTCGGCTTCAGGTATGAACTATCAAAGGAATTGTTACATCATATTCATGAGGAGGGATTTGAAGCACCAGTAGTTCCCTTGTTCATTGCTCATTTGAGATTATTTGTAGCAGAAAAAAACAAAGTGGATGCATAATATACAAAACAAAACCAAACCAAACCACCGGTTGAGTTGAATGAGTGAAGTGAACAAACCAATTCTTTTCTCTCCTTTCTTGCCACTTCCAATCCAACCTCCGCTAGAATAATGTTTTTTCTCTCTAATATACATGCATTCATACATGAGCATGATATAATGTGCGAAAGGGAAGGAAAAATCTACAAAAAAAAGGAAGTAATAGTGAGGCTTTTTTCTAGTATTCAATTGACGACTTGACATGGCTGTAGCAACCAGCACCAGCAGCCAGCCAGCCTCATATACATGTACACATATGCGCATGTTTCAGTATTTTAGACAAGATAAACTTTTTATGCAATACACGATTCTAAAATGATTAAATGCAGACATATGATGATAGTTAAATTATTCATACTGGCTGTTTAGCTGTTTTACGTGCATTCTAAAGAAAAATTAGGTGCCTATTCATTCACTATTCCTCTTTGTAATAATATTATTGCTCTTTGTCAGTTAGTCAGCTTCACTCTCACTTTTAGACTTTAAACTACTCAACTTTATTTTTCCCCCGACTCATAAATGAATAGGTAATAATACTCAATAATACTCTCGTTGTAATATTCATAACGTAAAATTTTCAGCTTGTTTGCATCTCTGCACCAAAAATGCATTGCAACAATATTATGCATGTTAACAAGGAGCATGGCAGAAAAAAAGAGCAAAAAATCATTGTTGCTTGACATGTTTTCGCACATGATATGGATATATGTGGATGCGTGTGTGGTTTGGTTTGGTTTGGTTTGGATAGATGTTCAAAAACTCAAGACAAAAAAAAGGAAATTTGTGAATGTGTAGAACTACCATTATCTCCTTGTGGAGGGGTGGCTGTACTGTATTGTGGCTTTAGGGATAATATTTAATAACACCCAAAAAATACAAGTTTTCCTGGAAACATCTTGTTAATTTAATCCACAACTAATGTATTCGTATTATGCTCCCTTTGTGTTTACAACAAAACAAGGTGTAAGCAACAAGTTCTGTTTTTGGCCGATTGTCAGAACATAAAAAATTGAGATTCTATCAATAATTCGTTAAGTATTATAATGTGCTATATTGTGTTGTATTGTAATGTAATGTAAAGCATGGTTTGGTAGTTTTGCTCTAATTTCCGCACAATTGCGCATGTTCTCTCTCCCTTGCTAAATTGAATGAATGAGGTAGGGGATGATGGTGATGCCATAATAATAATGAAAAGATAAAAACCAACAACCAACTCCTTTGTGTATTATATTATTTTATATTATATGGCGCTCCGTCATTATTCATCAACTCTAACTTAATCTGACGTTTTATTATGGGCTTTTCGTGGAGTCGGATTAATATCTAAATCTGAATTGCTTTGGTTTGCTAGCCATTCATTTCTTATCTAAAACACAAAAAAATAATATAATGGAATTGGGGGAGTTATCTAAGGTTTTAAATCGTGTACCAAAATTAATAACTATATTTTACTTATGAATTCAATCCTCCCTTTTGTTTTACTACTACTGTGGTGGAATGGAGTGGATTGGAGATGTAATCAGCTTAATAAATTGGAGCACTTCCTCTTTTTTTGTTTAGAGATTACATTGCATTGGACAAACAAAAATATTTTATATAAAAAAACTGATTGTTTCTCTTTGAATAAATAGAATTTAGCCGGTTGCCAAAAAAAACAACTCATGCCGACTGGTGAACAACGAGTGTTATTCTTCTTGGTAGGGAGACCAGTCAACCGACTATTATTTAAAGAATATAACAACATGATTACAACTTGACATATCCATGTCAACCACAAGCTCCTATTTTAGAGTTGCAAATGAAGGGAAGCAATCAAGTTGGGATTTTTTTTGTGATAAAACAAAATCATCCATGTCACATCCCCGTGAGTACTTACTTACTGCTCCCATTTTCAAATTAGAATGATAGAATGATGATGATGATCACATATGCAATACTTAATTTGGATGCATTTGCAATAATGGTAATGCACTGCACTTTTATAAAATCCCAGTTTTTTTCTCGTCTTGAATACAAGGAGTGCATTGCCGTAGTTGTTGTGCTAACGTGAAACGTCGCTAATGAAATCCGCCAACAAATTTTTCCTTGTCAAACATCCATCTACAAGTTGAATTAGTGCCAGCAGAGCACAAGCCCGTTTGGCTATTTAGCCTGATTGAAATTGCAAAGATTGTCTAAAGTGTGTCTCTAAATGAAAAATGGATTGGTTGATAATAGTAATAATTATGGAGGTATGAACATGACATGTGGAGCCATTGTACTCTCCTGCTGGTTGGTACGCAAGGACAATAAATACCTGTGAAGGTACCATAAGTATCCCTCATCTCTCTCTCTCGTCTAATTTCATAAATGACCGACCACATCCAAAGCACCCGACCCCAACGAGACAACCACTTGGTTAGGTTTGGTTCGTTGACCACACCCAACTAGCCTCAAACGCCCTTTTCGAATCTAAAAAGTGTCTCTCTCATTTCTCTCCTTGCATGCATGCGTGCAAATATGATAGTTATGCATTTTAAAATCAAGAAGGATAAGTATCTTTTTTTTCAGAAAAAAGAAAAGAACTAAAAAAAATGATATGCACTGTTTATAAGACAATAAAGGCATGGTGGGATGGTATGTATGTGAATGTCCTTTCACTTTTTGAGATCACATTGAAGCTCCCAAAAAAACAAAACTTCCTCCCTTTGTCACAAAAATAAACTGCTCTAAATACGGATGGGCAATGCAATGCAAAGCATGTTGAATCGTTTTAGGTTATTACGTACACACTATAATTATAATGAATGCTAAGCTAAGTAAGTAATGGGTGAAAAAGAGGGATGAAAATTTCATGTCCTCTAGTAAAAATGTTTACTTTAATCTGATGATGATTGTTGATGATGATGATGATTGTTGATGTTGGTGATCTTCATTCTTTATCATGGCTACATTACTTTGCACTTCTTTTTTTATACCCTGCTTTGGTTGGATGAATGGGATCAGCAACTTATAAGTATATGCATAGTGATATTTCATTCAAAAGTTTAATTTTTTTGCCTTCGAAACATTTTTATATGTGAGTCGGCGTGAAACGATAAAAGGTGGGTGGTTGTTACTAGCTAGTTATTATATAATGATCCAATACAATGATAAGATTAGCCTTGTGCTCTACTCTCTGTAAAATTGGTTGTATTGCCTACAATATCATCATTATTATCTGCAACCATGTTTTTCAATCCTTGCCATTCCACTTGACTCTCCTATTATTAGATTCAAAGGCTAATATATTTTTTCCCCTTGCAATAGAGCCAACACCTTACGTAATAATAGGATCAATTATTTTTGCTCCTCTCTTTTTTGTACCAACAATCAAAACCAAAAACCAACTTTAGCATAAACACAACACGCATCACCGGCATCTTAAAAGAAGGAAGGTAAAGAAAAGCTAAGGTCTAGCTGCCATCAACAAAAGAAAATGCACCGCACCAATTTTCTTATTGCAGTTTATATTGCACATAACTAACAAACAAACAAACAAAAAAATTGGAGTCCTGGTGCACTTCTCTTTATTCTCCTGTTATTATATTCAATTGCAATTTTTTTTTGTCAATTCAACTGCACCACCTGCACTAAAGTAACGGAACATTTAAATTAATTTTTGGTGGCATTGTACTTGTACTGCACTTGCTTTTGCTCTTGTTCTGCCCATTTTTTGCATATACCATGTCTACCGTAATCCTATCTACAACCACCATGAAAATTAAATTGCGCCGGCTAGGGATTTGCCATTAACATTGAAGACAACGACAAGTCTAGACCAAGACCGTTGCATTTCATTGTGACTTGTGACTATAAAAAAACAAACGTAATTGGCTTGTCCTTGCTAATGATATGACGGTAATGCATGTACTTCAAGTAATTTCATAGTTTTAAATTTAATTAAGTCAACAGAGCACGCATACAATCGCAATAGTTTTCCCCTTTCTAAACAATTACCGTTGGATTAAAAAAAGAAGTCTGCTCCAGAAGTTTGTGAGGTGAGTTTATATTCATGTACGTCACGTCAATAACACTTTTGTAGCATTGACTTTTATGGGATTGAGTATGGGAAATTAGTTAAATGGCTATATCATTTATTTTTACTTTCCTCTCATTCTGTAGAGTTGCCAACACCTACCTGACAATTCCGTAGGCAGAATTGAACTTGAAAAAGAAATTAAATGGCTTGCCTTTTTTATATCAAAAGGTAAGGATTATATTGCTAAGGTACAAAGTACAAATGCATGGAAGATTGACAGTTGCCGGTGGCATATCTAAACGTAGAATGATATGATGAAAAGGTGGAGGCTTCACTTAAATCTACTACCTATCTATCTATCTCCGTCTCCTTCTCTTTTCTCACAAAGTCAAAGTATTCTAATGATCATGGTGGTGGTGATCAACACGATAAATCATAATATATGCATTCAAATGTTAATGATGAGGACGATGATCATCCACACATGCAATCATATGATACGAGGTGAAGTTCATGATTGACTAGAAGAACGTTTCTCCTTCTTTCTCATTGCTGAATTCTCAAAGATCAAGTAATACTTAATTGCAGGAGAAAAACGAGCGAAGGAGAAGGAACATGATCATTTGTAATATTTTTCGATATGATTTTTGCTCTGTTGATGATGATGATGATGCAAGGATGGGGTGGATCTTGGGACATTGCACTTGATTCCTGTTTCCATTTCTTCCTTGCATGAGCTTGAACTCCGAAAAAAACATTACTGTAGGTTGCTTCGGCTGCTTGCCTTGCTACTCTAGGCAATAAAACATTAAAAACTGCTAGTGTTGGATTTTTTTTTGAGAAAGATAAGCTATATCCCTAAACGCTTTTCAAAGACAAAGAGCAGACCAGACATTCGTTTTCTGTCGCAGAAATTATGGGAGATGGTAATGTGATGTGATGAGATGAGGCTTAGCTAATAAAATGGGAGCATCCAACAACGGACTCTTTCGTTTTGCAACATTGAATTCAATTATGTGTACAGTGTACATATTTCGTCAAGGAACATAGAATGACGACAATTTTTTTTGCAAAGTAATGCATCCACCAGCCATTCAAGTATGACTCTGACCCGTGAAGTGAATCTATTCACTGTTCAATTGAGGATAAAACGTGTTCTCTTTAAACAAGTACGCAACCTCCGCATTCCTGGTCGTCACCCGTTCTTTGCATGTCATATTCTTGTATTTGGGGTGTAGAATACACACAAAGTACGAGCACTACACAAATACAAACATCATTATGATATTACAAGTTCCTCGAGGTCCAACTTTAATGCAAAGAAAACTAGTGGCAAAACTGACCGGGCCACTTATGCACACCATGTCATGATCCTCTGCCATGCCATGCCATGGCTTTAGAGCTTGCCTCTTTATGTACGTAACTTATTACGGTTGTTTATTGATCCTTCACTTCACAAGTCACCCGAAATAATTAGAAAAGAAAAAAATAAAGAGTAATAATACTATGAGCACGAAAAAGAAGATCCACACTATTGTGCTTAACTTTCAATGTCGATACTATGCAAAAAATGATGTCAATGACCTTGAATTTTTTTCCAAAAAAAGGTACAAAAAGGGTGGTTTGCTTTGATAGTGGACATTATTGCAACACAAATGATACCGACATTTTAGCAAACGTCACACATGTGTATCAACATCAAGATCTTGGCTTTTGCTTTATTTCCTTACAAAATATCTTTTTATTTAACAGTGAAATGAAACTAATATTATATTATGAATGAGCAAAGAAAAGGGAGTGTAGGAAACAAGGTAAAGACAAACTAAAGGAAGAGAGTATAAAAGTAAGTGCAGTAATGCATATAAGAAAATATGGCATGACGGCGGCTGACGACGCCGTGACGCATTTTCAAATTTGCTGGATCCGCACACGAACAATGTCGTGCTATGCATAATATTTTTGCATGCATCCCATTTTTTCTCCGCTCTGGTGTGGTTCTTTCACAAGACCAGACCAGGGTTTTTAGTAAGTGGTGAGTAATGCACAAAAGAAAAATTACATATGCTCGGGGCTTGTCATTGTCATATTCTCCCGTTTCTAATTGTAGTAATTAGTCAAAACATGCATGTACTTTGTGAATGTGTGTGTGTATTGAATTCCTTGTTTAGTCACCTTTTACATAAGCTGTTAAAAATTGTAGCCTGCTGTCAACTCTTCCGTTTACTTCATTTCCTCAAACCCAGATAAGAAATCTGTAGTGTCCACCCGTTGAACTCCAACTAACTTCTTTCCATTATCTAATCATTTTTTTTCTTTCTCAACTTTTTTTTTACTAAAGTGAAATGAACGCAGAAAATTTTTCCTAGACAGCACATAATTTTTGTACATCAAAAGAAAATTATGAGTGCGTCTGCAGGCTTTTGTACGTGCGCCTTGCATGCTTGCTGAATAATGCTCAAGTTTTGAAAACATGTCCGAACCGAAGAGCACGTAAATGTAAGGGCTGCAATATAATATTGATATGTTATACCATATAGATATATTTTTTTTCTTGAGTGGTCTGGTCTCTCAAGTGAAATAGAATGATGGTAACGTAACACAACGTGCAAATACTCACACCAAAAACATCAGACATCATCCTCATATCTTCTCTCCACTTCAACTCCACCTTTGATATATATTGTAGATTCATACAAAACATACCCTTATTTGCCCATGAAATCTTTTTTTTTGTGGATTTGCTCTTGTTGTTCAAGATGAAGAAAAGAGCAAAATGCAAAAACTCATTTCCCGTTGCATTGCCCTTTCTATCTCGCTCTCAAACGACGAGTTGTACCAACTACCAACACCAAGGATCATGATGATGATGATGAGGATGAACGTAATGATGAGAATGATGGTTGGCCGGCTTCCACAACAATGAAATGCAGGCAACCAAAAATGCAATCTTTTTTCTCTACTTTTCGTTCAAACATTATAAATCCTTTGCTATCATTTTTATATATACCTATGTACAAAAAAGGAGCTGTAGCCACATGAGAGTTTTACCCCTTCTGGTTTTCTACCTTTTCCCTGTTTCATACATTTTTTTTTAAATGTACACTACTATCCTCATCATTATCATCATCCCCTAATTCATCATCATATCATAAGTATCATTAATCAGAAATTACAAGAAAGAAAAAAACATGCATTTTTCTTCTTCTCATGTTTGAATTTTTTTGGATTGGAATTTAGTTAGAGATGATCTAGATGCCCTAGCTGAACAAATTGATCAGTTAAAAATCATTTATGATATGGGTACACAAAACAGCATGTTGTTGTAGTTGTTTGGGAGGAGGATGATGATGATGCCATCCCCCATGTATGTCAGCCAATTTGAATGAGCCATATAATAATGTGTTTTGATGATGATAAAGATGATGTTGATTGGGATATTTTTGTGGCAAAAAAGGAGAAAAAAAGTAAATAAATTTTGAAAAAAACGAGGGCATCCGATAAGAACAAGACAATCAGCAGGGAACATAAATATAATACGTAATTGTTGGCTCAAGCTTCATTCAAAATGTAAATAAGTACCTAAAAATCAAATGTAATGAAATATATGAAAATAATAATTTGGTAGAAATAATCATACCTAATTTTGGAGATGCGTTTTGATGTGATGGAAACAAACATTTAACTAAGAATAACAAGAAGGGAAAAAACACTTGAAAACTTTAGTTATCATGTCCCATTGTCACTTTTATTCGGAATGATTCACACTCACAGTTAACAGTTTAATATGTATTCACTAACACTCATTACCTCACTTCACTGTCATAGTCAATGAACTGGAATTTGCTGAGAAACGGCAAAGGTTCTGCATTGCAATCTGCATGTCTTTCTCATTACGACTATGCCCCGATTGCATTAGCTGCTTATTATGCTGTAATGTAGCTGCAGGAAATAATGGACAAAGCTCTTCTGCTCTGCAGTTGAAATGCAAATGTCATGGAGTAAACAGTATAATGCTTGGCTTAGAGCTTTTCTTACTTTTCTCAAGAAAAAATGTTGATGTTGCATGGAGCAAGCAGTTGTGGGATAAGACTCGGAGCTCAAATTGTTTTTATCTTGGTTTGTTGCACTTTTGCCAAACACACATCATCATGGCAGTGAGGATGATGATGATGATGATGATGAAAATAATGGAACTTGCATTGTAGTTTTATATCGTAGCTTAGCTCTCTACACTTGCGGCAACAATGTGATCATCCTGATGATGATGATGATCTGACTGAGAAAAAAGTTTCAGAGGCAGCAGGAGCCTGCCAACTATGTTTGTATATATATACGTCTGTATCGTATTGTATTATGCATATAAAAAGTTGGACTCAACTTGTGTGTGTGTTTGAAGTGAGTGACCAGCAAAAGAAGAGTTTTTTTTAAGAGTTAAGAATTTTTTGGTGAATCTGGTCTTGGTCTGGTCCTCGTTGAACGTTTGAGTTTTGAGGAGTTCTCATGATTTTCTTGAGAGTAAACTAAGTCTTGGTTTGTAAGAGCAGGAGCGGTAGCCCTCTCCTCCTCGTCTTGTTTGCAACACTAGTACGGCAACAATCCCAACAGTAATAATAATAACAAGTCTCCTCGTTACAACCAGCAGCATAGTCATAAGAATGTTGCTGGTGCTGATGGCCAGGAGGTTGAACAAGGCTTCTAGGCTCATCCTCATCATGTGTTGCTGCTGTTGTTATTGTTGGCGATGATGATGATGATGATGACGACCGTCTCTCAAGTTGGTGCTGGCTGAGCATCAGCAAAAGAAAAGGTTGCAGTTGGTGTTGATGATGATCGGAGTCCAAGTCCATTATCCTCTATATGCAAAAACCCTGGTTCTTCTGGGTTCTAAAGAAGAAGTAGTAGAACTAATCGTAATGGTGGTGATGATGATGATGTTAAGAAAACCCAACATTGTACCTATACCTATTACACGCTTATACACTAAAAAGTTTAGTAAAGATACCGATTGTGAGGCTTCATACCCCTTTCTTTAGATGGAAAGCAGTAAATGCCAGTCAGTGCCAGTAATAAATTCAACAATGTAATACTAAGTAAATACGGAGGGATGCCAACACCATGCTAACAACCATCACCCTAAAAACCATCCAATTCCTCGCTCTACCTTGCCTACTTCGTTGCTTACAGATTTTTTTTGGTGGTCAGACCCAGCACAGCACTCTTCACTTAAAAATATAATATGCAAGCTATTTGTATGGTCACATACGGGGAAGCCTCACAAAAAAATGGTACAGGTGTATGAAAAAGGGTTCCATGAAATAAAGAAGGCTCAACACAACACAGGACGGTATAATATTGTCTATCTGCACGTCAAAGAAAACCCTTTATTTCTAAAAAAGATTATGATGGAGATGGAGCATGCTAGCAAGCTCCTATCCTCCAAGCTTCTAGAGCTTCATACCAACTTGTGAAATAAAACCAAAGCATTCTCCTCTCTCATTTTCTTACTTAGAAGCATTAAAAAAAGGATGTTTTCTATGAAATGAAATGACCACGGAGCCCAAGCACATATCTACTTTGTAACCACTACTGCTCATTCATACTAAGAAAAAGGGAATATTGTAAAGAAACTCTTAACAATCGAAAAGAAATACATGGTAAGGAATAGCTTGACTTGACGGAGCTGCATTCCATTGCCAAACCTTTTTCAACAAGTGTTTCCATTGTTACAACCACAAACAATGCAGCATGCAACCTCTGCTGGCTATAACTAAAATATGATGGTATAGATACCATTTCATATTGAATTGCATTGCATCGCACACCATGTGAAAAGCTGTCTGGTCTGCCTACACGCAACTAAACAAGTCGTAGCTCGTAGCAAACGCGTTGAGAAAACTTACATTTGGATCTTTCATTTCATTTCATTTTTACTTAGCTGACGCTGATATACAACGCTTATTATTTTTTGGGAAATGAATTTCAACGCATGCGTTCCTTACATACCATATATGAAAGAATGTATCAGAATCAAGACAAAGTCTGCCCTTCCAATTCCAATAATGAATTGGGAAAAAAATGATATCATTGTTGAGAAGCAGCGTTACATTAAGAGTCTTGAAAATTTGATGACGCTGCTGCTCTAGCTCTACAGGGGGAAAATGTGTATGCTCTTGCATATTCTGATTCAATCGTCCATCTTATACTTTAATGCATAGCATTAATCCTTTTACATTATATTAAAGTAATCACATCACAATGTTAAGAAAGCTAGCATGACTTGTTCAAAATAGAAAGGCTATCTGGTTTATATGCCTACGAATTTTCACACATCTACACAAAAATATCTTCTTTTTTTGTGGAGGCAGCAGCTTTAGCTTTTGCTACTCATTATTGTTAGGTGATACAAAGTGTTCAGATTCAAACAACAACAATTCTTTCCTTAAGGTACTACTACTACTCCTGATGCTGCGGTTAACACCACCAACGCAACGCTATGCTAAGCAAGTATGCAACAATGCGATAATCTGAAAAGTACACTCGTTGCATTTTTCCTATGAAATTTTCCTATGAACATGATGACAACAACGTTTGCAATGTGGAGAGTTGGAGTGGATACTTTTTTTCTTCTGTTCACTTAGAATTTTTGGCAGTGGAGAATCTCTACTACCACACAATATGATTTTAATGCTTGCCTTTTTGCTGACATTCAGAAGAGATGGTAGAAATACTACTACTTGATGCATTAGATGTATCTACACATAAGAAATATTTTGCACGTGAGTCTCGAGACTCGGCACTTGTGCTTGGCGATATGATTGGAGTTTTATACTTCCTTTTCATTCATTCACAATTCAATTCTTGAGGATTAGTTAGCATTGCAAAAGTGCCAATCAATCAACACTGTCATTATCATTATCATCAGCAGCTTTTAGTCACAACAAAAGTCCCTCTCATCTTTGCAAATAATAAAGTGACCGCTTATGAGAAACTGCAGTAGTGGAAGCATTATTCCTACATTTACATCACATTACATACGTATATATCCATCATATCCTATTTTAATCTAGCAGAAAAAAAAGTTGTGTACTGTTTTCTAACTTTGATATAAGAAAGTAAGAATTTAGCATGCATATTAATGAGCTATCAAAAAGTTTTCCTTTTAATGTATGTACAACATTTTTTTATGATAAATTTCAAAAAACGAGGAATAAAAGTTACAAAACGATTTTATGACAAACATTATCATCATCATCATATCATCATGATTCTAATTTTTAGCTTGGTTAGTATAAAAAAAATGGAGAAGTAAAATTGCACAAAAAATCAAGCAGAAGAAAAAGAAAACTATTAAAAATCCCTACAAGACCAGCTAATGTACCTATGTGGTTTTGTAATGTAATGTAATGATTGATAGTTTGACGTGCCTGAACTAAAAAAATATATACGTATTTAAGGGTTGGAGGAGGAAATAGATAATTCTTGAAAAGCTACTGATGTTTTACAAAAGTTTCCGCACATTTTTATTGCAAGCTGACTGAACATCCAACAAAACGATGCTCTTGAGAGCGTCAATACCACACGGATATTAAAAAAAACAATTGCAAAGGCTACACAAAAGTGGATTCAAATCATTTAAAAAAACAAAGTTCGCTTATTTTGATGCATCAAATCATAATCAAAGTGATTTTGCATACAACGCAAGGGAAGGAAAGGCATAGACCCATAAGTACCTAAATATAAGAAGAAGGATTATTTAGGCACGTTATAGCTCAGCTCTCCCCTGCCTTTTTACCTTCAAACGTGCATAAAAATGAAAATTGAATTTGAGTGCTGTGCTGAACATCAAAAACACGGTCTTAAAAAAGTAATAATGGGAAATGAAACAAAATTGTGCAGTGTAAAGAATGGTAGCAACCAGCAAAAGGCTCATATACACATAAACCATATATATATAACATCAAAAATCACCAGCTAAACTGTGCTATTATCCACATTAGCTTAAAATAGTTTTTTTCTTACTTTCAGCACCATATAATAAAAGTAATATTTGGTTTCTTATGGTGATGGTATTATAAAATATGCTCTTGGTATTTACTAATGTTGGCGGTGTGGGATACGATATGATGCGGCTTTAAGATTTTATTTTAATTTTTTTGTAATCCTCCGTGATTGTTGAGTGCCCTTGCCTTGTGCTTCTCTGTGCTGGCTTTGGCTACTGTGCTTACGCACTGACTCTTTGAGCAGCTAAGTGTACCTACGTGTTGAGAGATGAAAGCTTAAAAGTTCATAAGGTGCCAAAAGGTAACAAAGTCAAGAAAACGCTATAATATGCGTTTTACACATGTACATACATGCATATTTTCTACAAAAAGTTCAAAGGGTTTTTTATGAAAAAGGTACAAAAAACTGAGAAATATTTGGCGAGGAGGTGTAGAATTCTAACTTGTTTTTAAATTTTTTAATCTATTCTAATTGTGAGTTTTCAACCATGTCATTGTGAAGTTTATTTTTACACGCCAAATTGGAGCACACAGCCAGAAAATATGTGTACGATATGGAATTTTGTAGCTAGTTATTTTACACTTGTTTTAACGGCATTTGAACAAGGGCTTTGAGGATTAAATTTACAATCTGTTTTTGTAGTTGAGGGGAAAAAGGATTTCTTCTTATACAATTTATATTTTAATAAGGAAGTGGTTTGGTTTGGTTTTGGAGTTTTAACCTTAACCCTGTCTCACCTGCTGCTTTACAGCTGTCATCAAAAGTCAATGTGGCTGGGCTTACTGTCTCGTCCTTGGGAATGTTTTCCTGTGAGAATACCTCTTTGTATATTTATTATATAGCCACTATATAATAGCTCCATGTATTTTTCTCCTCCATTTAGTACCCGTTTTAGAGATATCACTAAATTTTGAGAAGTACATAGGTATTTCTCATGATTTTTGGGACACCTATTTTTTATCCTTTCCTCTTCCGGCTTTTTGAGTATATGTATACCTCTTCAACCTTCAAAAACCAACGAGATAAATTATGGAAATGGAAGCAAATCTCCAAAAAACAACAACCCCACAAAGTGTAAAAATAATCACAGTGCTGTTGTCTGCTCATTTTCACCTTGTTAACGGTTGATAAAATTTAGATGAACTTCGCAAGAACTTGAGGACAGACAACAATTTAAAGCTAGAGCAAATCCTCCTCACTCAGAAAACATTAAAATCATATACAAGGTAATATTGGCACAGAGTTTTTACTGCAGACGCATATCACATGATACACCATTTTAGCTAGTATTCGATTCCAGGAGTTCGTTCATCTAAAACGTAATTGTATTTCATTCCCAGTTTGACGTCATCTGATTACTAGGTTACGTTCTTCTACAATTGATCAATTACGTCGCTTAATTACTGTCAATAGTATTATCAACCAATACACCCTCATGAAATATGAAGGCTTTACTTGATGCTTTGAGTGCAAAATCGGCTTATGCGCATTGTGGTAGGGAACAAGTCATGCAGATCTGCTCTTTGATTGCTTGTGCCATTTAAAGGTAAAGACAACGAAGAAGTTTAGTATTTTGTTCGAAAGATAAATGGAGGATGTAAATGGAAATTGAGACCTTGATTAAGCCTAACCTTGAGGTACACTTTGGAATTCCCGTGACCAAGAAATAAATAAATTATTTGAGAAGTTGAAAACAGATGCAGCTGGCTTGATCACCAATGGCACCAAATATGTATGTGTGTAAAAAATATTATTCACTTTTAAAATGCAAACTAGAAAAAATAGAAGCGAAAAATGTTAGTGATTTGTGATTTCCAACATCATCGTCGTGATGAAAGGTTTCAGCTCAAACTCTTGTATATTTTTCGGTTCTGTGAATCCACTTGGGAGCTGCTGTATGGTCACAGTCTTGTAGTCACGTTTTGTGTATGCTCATCATGTATAGTCATTGGTCGTCATGAGTATCATCATCATCATCATCATTATCTAAACCATCATCGAAATTTTGATTCAGTATTACCACCAATCAATCAGCATTTATGTTCAAGGTTGGTAGACCCTAAACTAAACATAAATAAATATATAAAAAATCGAAAGTAGTAAAGCTTTTGGTTTTAGTACCTTTTACGTCTACATTTCAAAATATTATTATTAAATCCTCATTGAATTTCAAATATGCATCTATGCTTCTTGTAACTTATGATAATTCTTGCCAACCAACCAACCTCCCTCTCTTTAAATATGGAATTATTATAATGATTTTCAAAAGAAATGAAATGATCTCTCTGCTCCGAAGAAATCAGGCCCATTAATCAAACATAAATCCAGGTTAAATGACATTAATGCATTAACATCTTGTGTTGAAGTACTTAAATTCTTCACTCTCCGCTAATCTGACGGAGTTCCTCTCTCAAATCTAAATTTTAAAAGGGAATCCAAAGCATTAATAATTCATGGTGCTTTGCCGAGAGTTGAGTTAAGATCAATAAAAGTCATCCATAATTTTTTAAGGATTTCAAACTCAGAGACAGAACCTAACGCAGCTGAACAAAACATTGCAATAATATGTCTTGGCTGCGCAAGTAGTCCAGTCAAGTAGCTCATCATCTGAATGAATTCAAGCGAACGTCATCACAAAAAGTAAAAAAAAACGATGTATACATAACACATTCATACAGTTACAGCCTTCCTTTTATAAGCACGCTTTGAAATCCCAACCATATCATAATCATCGTCTTCAACATCATCAGTCAAAACTATTTAAAAGAAAATTGCTTTCGTTTTCAAGCTCACTCACGTCATAATTTTTTAGTAGTAACCTCCTGTCAACCTAATTCAATTTCACTTTGCTACACCATACCACTTGGCGTCCTTAATCAATTTGTCTTCTTCTCAGATTTATTTATGTTTTACCTTCCCTGCCAGTTAACTGTCCGTGATGAGGGAGAACAGTGGTAAATTATAGATGCGTGAACCGTGCTTAAATCTAATTTGCATGCGTAATATATTTACCTTCTATTACGTACTTCAGCCACGGCACGCCATATCCCACCCCAACCCATGTCACACACAAAGGGAAAAAATTAAGAGTGATTTTTAAAAACGCATTAATATTCTCATAAAAATCCTTCCTTTAAACAAAGTGGGATTTTTTTTGTTAGCACTGACTATACTCAAAGCTGAATATTTCATTATCGTCCTTTTGTTGCGTTTTTTTCATTTGACACTTTTTCAATCTACCTAGTAGCGAGTTTCTTAGGTTCGTGCCGCACTTTACTGTATATGTACTCCTACTCACATGCAAAAAAAATTACATCATCGTATTAAATCCTCATCGAATCGACATAATGTGTATTTTTAGCAGTTGTGTGGTCATCATTCATTCACACAAGAGCTTTTTTGAGTAATACTCTACTCAACTCCCTCTGCTTTCTTAGAAGAATCATTATAACAATAAAAAAAGGATTGAAATCTTTTCTTTCTTTTGAGATCTTTTTTTTTTGAAAATGTAGTGACCAGTGAACCGATGAGGGACTCCGCTCTCCACTCTGCAATTCCCCTTGTTGTTTATCATCAGCACAATTTATTTTTAGGACAATGGCAAATTCCATTCAACCCATTCATCCTAATTCTTACTTGGGTATAATAGACACAAATGGAAAATCCCTTTGATCAACTTGTGCTTGTGCTAGTTACGCAATATAATCCAAAGTGATGGATTGTGGTCCTGGTCACTTTTGTCATTTCTTTTCTTTATCTATTTTTATATTTCTACTGTGAAGTGAAAAGATTAAGGGTAATGTCAAAATGGCTATGAAACTTTGCAGAGTTTGAGCACTTGAAATTTTGATTAAAAAATGGGATCCCCTATTTATTAGACATGGACAATAATGGAATAGAAAATATTACCGTCATAATTCTCATTTGCAAAAAAAAATATCTATTTTTTTGCATTCATACATTAAATGTTCAGTAGCCCACACAAAATGGTAATAAATATGGTGGGATTCGACAGCTAAAATGCTTCAGAGACACGTTTTTATATTACAATGTCAAGCGATCAATGCGCGTAACCTTGGGAAGTTGCAATGGTAATAATAATAATAATAATAATAAAATGTTAGAGAGGATAGAAAGAAGTAGGTAAATCACTAACTGTATATCATTGCAAACATGCAATATGTTATTACATCGATACAAGCGTGTGCACAGTTGCATATTATGTTCTTTTTTATTTTATTGCTTGAACCTCAACTTTTTCTGTCAATAGAGAGAAAAAGTGCGTGAGAAGGGAGTGGAACTATGAAATGATGAAAAGAGAGAGAACCTTCTTTATTCTAATTTTACAATTTTATAATCATTCCCCATTCCTAACACCAATTCACGGGCTATTAGTTTGTCTAACGATAAAAGTGGGACCACGAATATTAAAACGCACCTCTTCCTTTTTTCCAATTTTTTTAGTACATCTTCTTCTTCTCCAATCAAATAATCGACATCAATACCAAACACAAAACGTGTGAAAACGTCAACTCTTCTTTAAGAGCGATCAAAACTAACCAACTGAAGGGAATCGTGAAAATGTGCGTAAACGAATGATTGAATCATCATCATCATCATCATCAATTCATATTGTACTTGGTATCTCAGCTCGACTCATCTTTCATTCATCTTGTTGTTTTGCTCACCGTCAACCGTGTCGTGTGCGTTTTGGTTCATGGCTACATACCAAATAAAAGTAGAATATAACAACCGAGTAGTATTTGATTGTGTAACCAAGCCCAGTAACAAAAGGCGCTGATATAACAACGAAGGATTGACCCAACCATCAACCAACAACCAACATGGGCTTCAATTTGCGATTGACAATGATGATGATGAGCTTCTCTGTGTCTTTGAATAGATTCATGAATATATACTAAATGCCATGTTTTTTCCATAAAAATAGCACCATGTTGCATTGTCGCTCCTCATGTTTAACTTACTTCTTATCTCCACCTTTTCACTTTTAGGCATTTTTTTTTATTTCGATAGTGATGTCTGGCTCTGGCTCCGTCCTTTTTATTGTTGGTTGCTAAAAACTATGATAATAATGTAATATAATGTCCGTTTCTTTTTAGTGTCAGCAGTGAATACGATTACGATTACTTTGTTTGAACAGATCAGATAGACCAGACCAGACCACCGACAAGACAAGCTATTTGCTATTTAAAGGTATAAAAATACAAGTACATTTTTTTTGGAGTGGATTCTTTTTTTCGAAAGATTGACACATGATAATAATATGATGACCATCACGGTGTGGGCTTGGGTTTTACTTGTTGTCCTGTCAGCGGTGTTTGCTGACCACTGTTAAACACACCATTTAGCACAATATTTTACAACAAAAGAGAAAACATTTTTTTATTATGAGTTGAAAAAGGTGTTGCGTAACACCACCACTACCATCGTACACCGTCGTCATGTCATTGATGCTTTTGTGAAGTTTGGCTTGTGATTTGACTGTTGTAAACTCATTTCATATTATTATTATTATCGGAGATTTTGTCATTTGTGATGTACTTGTAGTTTTACTCTCTTGTCGTAAACCATAATTGCATCATGTCACTTTTTGTGTCAATACTTAAAGGAAAAATAACTAACTAAATGTGAGCATTTTGTGTTTTCTTTCTGCCTAATTCTGCTCCCTACAGGTGTTCATTAATGAAACGACAGGTTGGTCATCATGATCATCATGAAGAGTCTCAAGTAAAAGTACACTTTATTAGCAACAGGCTGTTTTTTTTCACAGAGACCTCCACCTCAATATATTAGCTTATTGATGAACTCAAAATGGGCAAATAAAAATATGGTGATTGATCAGCACAAATTTGTTGTCAAAACCCATTGGATTGCATGGTTATTATGTGAACGTGCTGAACATTGATGTTTTCACCTTTTCATGTTTTGCATGAAGTTTAATGCTCATATTTATGAGTCATGAAAAAATGTTCAGATTCTTTTTGATGGGCACATACATATAATATGGTAATGAAATCTATGTAAGTCGGAGAACGACTCCTTTACAAGCTTTGCAGTACTGCTTTTCGTATTCTTTATTATTTGGAGTTTTCTAAATGTAGACATTTCAAGTCCGTGCCCAATGATGATAATTGCTCAAAACATATATTTTGGTAGATATTACTTACTAAAGCCAGTTTATCCCTAATGGATATACGCACCACTTTGACTGATTGTGAGAACCAATCGACTTTATAAATAATGACAACACCTTTTGAACACAAAATGTATACGCAGCACTTGTACACTGATGCAGTATGCATTTATATGGCTGTACATGTATGGTTTACTACCAGAAAAGTTTGGCTGGAACACTTAGAATTCATTGAACTGACGACGGATTGACCATTTTTACCATACTGGTGCTGTTGCCCTTTTAATGACTTGAGAAAAAAAGAATAAAAAATCCAGTAGATAATAATGCTGTACGAGGAATAGGACTTTAACCATTATTGTCAAGACAACAGGTTTTTTATGATTATGATGATCGAGAATTTAATTAGAATAATTTAAGAAAATGGAGGAACAAACTAAGCTTGATGAGTCAAATGGTTTTCCAGAAATACTACAGAATGGTTGTCGAACTATGATTGTAGATGCTTTGAAAGTTTGTGATCACATTCCAACGAGAAGTTTGTTCCCTAATATATAAAGTGACAAATATTGTGCCACAACGTGGCATATGAAACAATGAATAATTTGTGAGCACACAGATCATACAGTATGTGGTAATTAGTTGTCAATGAAATTCGCATGGTAGTGATGCAATCAGGTTAATTTTTTCTTCTTCAAAATTTGGTAAATTTTCATGGTAAAATAAATTATAGAACTATTTTCCATTGATCATTGGCTTGTAGCTCATCCAAAACATTTCTTGTTCAGTTCATCTGCCTGCTTGCCAATCTCAACCTCACTATTTCCGTTCTACTACAATCCGTTTCTGAGATAAGTTAAGGATACTTTTTATAAAATAAAATGCCATACTGTGTTTATTTCATACTTAGAACTCTAGAAGACATGTTGATTTTGATTTTTAATATCGTCATATTTGTTTATTTAAATGCATAATTGAATTATTGATGAAGGAACCCCTTCATAACAATATAAAACTAAGTTTCTTTTCAGTTCTACGTGTAATAGCCTAAAAATGCTTATTTAAGTATACTTTAAGCTTCCATTTTATAAGCTTCACTGTCTGTATATCATCTCCGTATTGAGCGTTTTTTAGAATGGTTAACTCATGATGATCATGATGAGTTAAACAATGGTTCTGGATACGTGACACGTCCAATAAAAAGCAAGGCTCCCCTTTTGTAATCCCAGATGAGAAAAATAAAGGGCCTGTTAATCTCAAAAAACTCCCCAATTTCTCCAAACCTCTCTATTCCTGATGATGTTGCTGCCGCCCCTTCCGTCCCCTTTTCGGTTACTTCCAAATGAACCTTGTGAGCCATTGCTGAGACGGCTAGCTGAGTGTTGGTTGACATTCGACTGAGGTTAGCTCTTTGCGGATCGAATAAAGTGACGAGCCCCATGCGACGAAGGGTATCTTCCAAAGCTGTGCTGTGTGACACTCTGAAACGTGGCATTCGTACGTGAACAGTTTCTTGCTGAAAAATTGAAAGGGAAACGAGATTATTTAACATTTAAAAATGGAAATATTATGATGAATGGAAATTGAGAGTATAACTACTTACTGTCAGAGAGGAAAATAATTGCTTGAGTGTATCCGAATTGAGAGATGCTTCAAGACGTCTCAAACTCTGGGAGGGATCATCTCCCGTCTCCTCATTCGGAAGTAAAAGGAACATTGAAAGTCGTCGTGCTTTGAATGGCAATTCCAAAAGTCTACAACCTAATTCATGACTCTCACCAAGGGACACCTGGAATTTACCAGCCATCATGGGGATCTCCAGCTTGGACTTTGAATTGAGATGAAATATTCCGTTTGCTGCTGTCATCGTGGGATCAAAACTATGTAGCCAATGTGCATCCAACACAAGAGCATTTACAATCAACATCCTTGTTTCTTGTGATAATGGCTTATCAATCAATGATGAGATCCTCCCTTTGGTTTGAGTGGATACCCATTTGTTCACGACTCTTTGTGCACTCCTTGTTCCACTTCCTGGAACGGTGGTAAAGTCAACTGTGTTCACTGAGCTGTTGTAAAAGTGAGCGAGATCCTCTTCAAATTCCTTTCGTAGGCTCACGCCTTGCTGAAGAAATATTCCATTTGCAATGTCCACAACAGCCTACAAAATAAATAACAGAAAAATATTGTTAAGAAAACGATCGCACAAAATTCAAAATTGGAATTGATCTTTCCGCTTCTCACGTTAAGATCACTGTCCGTGATCCCATAATTAGAAGGATGGAAAGTTTGATGAGCCTGGGCAGGGGTTAGGCCGCTGTCCCTATAAAACAATACTTTCTCCAGTTGTCTGTAAGTAGATGAGCCAGCTCCGGAGCCAAGCCAAAGCTGGGATAATACGGATGCAATACTGTCAACTCACAAGAAAAATTTGGAAAATTGTCAATATTTTTGAATTTCACATCCATAATATTTGTTTCAGTGGAGAAACCAGAGCATAAAAACTATGGTTATATTTACTACCTGTGTGGTGAAATGACAAGATTTTCAAGGGGTCCTAAGTCACTTGCCAACCGCTGATAAAGTGATAGTGCAAACTCTAGGTGGGCTCGGGAAACACGTTGAACCGTGCTAGCCCCAGTGTTCCCATTGTCACCTCCTTTCTTAGCTGCTTCCAAACAGCCAGCTAGGCTGATTAGCAACAGAATACGGATGCAGTTCACTCTGTTCATGTTTGTGACTTTACAATTTTTCTAAAAAATACTGATGATGGTACTTGTGGTGGAAATAGTAGTGACAATGAAAATAGCATTTTAAACTCCCTACATGATTTTTGTTAGTTGATACGAATCCTGTTAAACAACTAAATTATTTTTACTAAACTATAAAAATTAAACTTTACTTTACATCTTTGAACCCAAAACCTGAGCTGCATCTGCTTTGTGTTATTCGGAGGAGTATCGCAATGTAAACTGATTGTGAGACACGTCTTTGTGAACGTATTGTTGTATAAACCATCACCATCTTCTCATCCATGATATTATTTCCACTCTTATGCATACAATGATGTAGTTGTGTTGTGCAAGATGTGAGAGAAAGGGTAAGATGCAAAGATGAGATGAAAAGAACAGGCAAGGTTGAGTAGGACTACAAGAGCTGCATCAAAACAAGACGATTGAACCCTGGTCGAGGCCATTCATTGTTGTCTTTTTTCATCAGTTCATTGTTACACCATCATATTATATACATAGATATAAGTATGTATACATGAAGTTTCAACTAGAAGGAAAAAAAAGTAGACAAGATTTTCGGTTCGTGTTACTCTCCTCCTATTACATATTATTATTATTTTAGAATCCCTTCTCTCTTTCTCCTTCTGCTATGCTTCACAGAATATTTTTGAGTTGAGTCCAAATCCAAGTCCAAGCTAAGGTCTCGTATGTAAAACAGAATGCAAGGGAAGAAGACAAGGATCAAACTATGCATGCAACAAGCTATCCTTGATCTGATAAAACAAAGACAATCAGGTAGATAGGGAGAGGCTAGGCAGGCAGCAGGAGTTCAATAATATTTTGTAGTGCTACAGATCAGTTCATGAGAGGGAGCACAACGTCAAACTCAAGAGGCTTGACTTGGTGTTGGTTTTGGCTTTGGCAATGTTGTGGCTGTCGTGTTGGCTTAAATGTTATCGCATTCTATATCCAAGTTTCATCAAGATATGATTATGATATGAAAAATTATTGGGGCATCACGAGATCTTTCATAAGCCCTAATGTTGAATGTGATACCATTATTATTATTACTAAGTTGCCAAAAAACATGCTGCTTTATTTTAGATGTAAATAAAGGTATACAATTATCCTGAAAATGTTTTTACTTCATTTTTCATTCGTACTTGTCGTTTATTAAAACTTTACGAAACAAAACTGTTTCTCCCCTCTCAACACAACATTAAAAATTTGACAGGAATACATGTTTGGCTATTGATTATCATGTTGAACAATATAAAACTGTGGGGGTAGACCTATATGAGCTTGCGTTGAGTCACACAACAATAAATTCATACAGTTCATAAATAACATAATAATATTGATTAGAGAAATAAATAAAAAGGAGACACTGATATTCATGATAATGATGACAACGTAATAAATACAAAAACATAACAGCTTAGAATATGGCAACAAAAATGTTTTTAAGAACACTGCTCATAAAAATTGTCATGAGTGGAAAACAGTAAAAAAACACAGGTTAAAAAATTAACAACAAAGACAGGTTTCCAATAGTTTCAGGAATATGCCATATTTTATATATGACACTGCGTCGGATAAAAATATCATGATTAAAAAAGTCTCTTTTGTTTAAAAATCGAATTACAAAAAGTCGCAATTAAAAATCCAAAGTATCCAAAAAAAAATGATGAATAACGGGCTAGCTCTACACTAAAATACTATAATATAATACGCACTACTAGTAAACTAATTATGAATAACTTTAAAAATCACAGTCTCAAAAGATTTCAGTATTTTGTTCTTGTCTTACAAGCTACATTTCACTTGATAAAAAGTTTAGCTTATTTTAAGTAAATATAAATTACAAAATTGCTTATAAATTTAATAATATTGATAAAATGATTGCCAGTAAAAGGAATCATTTTATTTTTCATTCCATATATTGCATACTACAAAATAAATAATGTTGTGAACGGTAAAAATATTTTTACAAAATGTACAAAAAAAAACAGGTTGAGTCAAGAGATATGGAAAAAGAGAACTGCAAATGCTTATGAAAGAAAGGTACATTTTGTTCATAAGTTTGAGTTATCCTTAAAAACATTAAATTAAATAGATAGATACATGGATATTATACAGTTTGATGATGATTACTTATTTGCTTTGGTCGACAAGATTTTACTTATAACTAACTAACTACCTTAAATCTAATTTAATATGAACTACTTGCGGAATTCCGAGTCAGAGGAACTGGAGTAGTTTTGGTGGTACTGGGAAGTACGAATCACAGCGTTGGTGGAAGCCCCTCCGAGTGGGGATATGGACGGAGATCGGTTAGCAAGTGGAGAGAGGGCGGGTGAGAAACTCGGGGAAATAAGACCGGATGCGAAGGTACTATCGTGAGAAATGGGGGATCTGGGAAGAATGTGCATGGAAGGGGGAATACCGGCATGTCTTGCTGCAATGGATGAAGAGGGTCCACTTGGTCCCCCACCTCCAACCATCATTCTTCCACCTGCTGCAGCTATCACTTTCCCTTTGAGATGACTACCACTTTTCCTTCCATAACTTTGTTCGGAAAAGTGGGGATTGCTAGCCTCAGAATTTGAGCGGTCACTACAACTCGCACCACCACCACCAACACGGGAATTAGTTTCATCTTTGAGACAAGCAATCTCAGAGAAGACATGAGCTAAGGGTTGATACTGAGGACCCCAGTCAAGCAAGTAGTCCCAGTTGTAGCTTCCCGTCAACTCCTCCTCATTATGTACTATTGAGCTAAGGGAGCCGTTGTGATGATGAGCTCCTCCTCCAGGTGTGGAGTAAGTTGCCCTTGACTCGTCCATCATTTCACTGTCCGTGACGTCGTCTGCGATTTGTGCGTAAATCAAATTGGATATGTCTACGGGGTCAGAAGAGCCGCCAGCTCCTCCATTAATACTACTACTAGAACTAACACCACCGCCACCACCACCACCAACACTTCCACTACTACCACCACCTACGTCATCCCCATGATACATGTTACTAATACTGTCTTGACCATGAAGTCTCATTTTTGGGTCTGGATGCCCATGATCCGGGATCTTTGGACGAATTCCCAACCTCGCTAAATACTCTTGAGTGTTCTTTGCGGAGGACTGGGACACATTGTCCTCATCCTGTATTCCTGAGTCGGGAATCCCTACACTATCACGGAACTTGTGTTGAGCGAGCGTTCCCTCATTTATCATACGAATCTCTTCATCTTCCACTTCCTCTCCGTATTCTGCAGAGCCCCTTCCGCTTGATGCGGAATTGCTTTGGTCGGAGATTTCAGAAGCCGTGTTGTTGACGCCACACCGTCGCTCTCCCACTTGCATATCCACCATGTCACTGTACTGCTGATGATGACTGTCGTAAAGGCTCCCAGGCTGGGAACTGTTGAGCACCATCGTTGACTGAGCTCCGTACTCCAGAGTACCAAAGTTGGAGGCACTGTTGAATACTTGAGCCTTTTCTTGCTTGCTCTGCTTCTTGTTTCGAAGGTGGAGCACAAGAAACACGGTGCAGCATAGGAAAAGCACCAGCAACGTTGTAACTAACAAACCAAGAACCCAATCAGCTACACTTGAGGTTGTGAAAGCAGCTTCAAGCTCTTGTGAAGGAGCTCCAACCGTGATTTCTAGGAGAGCTTCAGCAACTCGTGAGTCTTCTTTTCCAGAACTTGCTACGATTGTCATGCTAATATTCCTGTTTTCATGAGCTCTCAGGGGCCCCCTCACGCTTATAACACCCGTCGTTCTATTCACTTTGAAGGGCCCTTTGAAACTGTCCAAGGATGATGAGCCGGATGTAGAAAGCAAGTGATAGCGGACAAGCCCATCCCTTCCCATGTCTCTATCTGTGGCTTCCACTCGACCCACGCTGTACTCCTTCCCGGCATTGATAGGAACTAAAAATTTGTAAGATTTTTGAGCAAACTGTGGAGCAAACTCGTCCCGAGACTCAATTTCAATGACAAACTCTGCACTACAGGTTTTCCCTCCGAGGTCACTCGCACTGATTTTCAAGGTGTATCTATTTTTACTCTCGTAGTCAAACACAGCATTAGTTGTGACGACGCCGGATTGAGTGCCGATTCTAAACTTGTCCTTCCCATCTCCACCAAAAATGGAGTAGTTGAGTTTCCCATAAACTCCCTGGTCAAGATCTGTTGCTCGTGCAGTAAATACTGAGGTACCAACTGGCTCATTCTCTCCAACAAACTCGAGGTAATTTGGGAAGAGGAAGAAAGGCTCGTGGTCATTTTCATCTTTAACTTCAATATCAACTATGGCGAGAGCCCAGTGCCTGGTGTGGTCTTGCGCTCTAACGACAACACGATGCATAGGCTTCGAGTCAAAATCAAGGGATCGCTTCAGTGTCATTCTGCCAGTGTATGGGTTCAACTCAACGGAGCCGTCTTCATTTCCAGATGTGATGGAAAAGGAAACTGTGTTGTTGTCACTGGATTGATCATTATCATGATCTTCCTCCCCATTAGCAAAGGTGAGGGGCTCAAGCTCATTCAAAAGTTGGATAATGTTTGTACCCACAGAAGCACTCTCACTCACTGACACTTTGTACTCCTCTTGAGGGAACCGAAGGGACTGGCTTGTGGCTTCGTTCACGTGAATTATTACTTCCGTGGTTGCCATGCATTTGGCTTTGTTCATGCAGTCCACAGATACCCGCTGTTTGTACTCTTTCTCTGCTGATTTCTCCAATGGTCTTGCTAGCAGGATTTGCCCAGTGTGCCTATTTAATCAAGAAGAAAAAAAATCATATTTTAAAATTTTCTCCTATCAAACATAAAAATTCATTGCAATAAAATAATATTGATTATAATTAGAATTATTGAGACTTACGTTCCAATAGTAAAGTAGTTATCTGCACTGCCAGAACTCATTGTATAATGGAAATGCAAATTCTTGCACAAGTTCTTCACACAATCTGCTTTCACTTGAGTTAGCACACTTCCTGGTTTTGTTCCCCTGCTAATTTGCACATTTTGAATGGAATGTGAAAACCTGAGGAGACTTGACTCAGAAGAGCTAACTTCAACCCAGAGCGTGTTCCTCGTGGACCTTGGTGGCTCTCCTTGATCAGTTGCAACCAAAATGAGGACAAAGAATGGATTCTCCTCCCTTTTACTCATCGTGCTATTTGTGTAGATGATTCCGGTATCCTCATCAATTCGAAGGAAGCAAGGCCCTCTCAAATTTGAATCCTTTGGCACTTCCAAACTATACTTGATCTTGGCATTCAATCCGAAATCTTTATCCTTTGCCACCACTTCAGCAACCTTTGTTCCTGATTTCATCTCGTCCGATAAAGTAATTCTGTATGGATCCTCTGCAAAAACAGGACTGTGGTCGTTGGCATCCACCACATTCACAGTTAAAGTGGTTGACGCCGTGTGAACAGAGTCAGAAACTTGGATTTCCACAGCGTGCACCTTCTCCGCTTCATAGTCCAACGGTCTTGCGAGCGTTATACGGCCACTATACTTTCCAATAAAGAACATTGGATTTTGTTGAGCTTTTGAGAAGGAATACACGAGGCTAGGATTGGTATCAACATCATTGGCCAGGACGGTTGTGATCCACGTACCAACTGGCACGGACTCGCTAACATTTATAACAGAATGTGGAGGAAACACCGGGCTTTGGTCTTGAATGTCAATAACATTCACCTGGAGATAGCAAGTGCCTGTCATTTGTGGTATTCCTTCGTCAGTAGCAATAATCGTGAGCCTGTACTCATCTGTGATTTCCCTATCCAGAACAATATTCGTTTTGACAATGCCAGAAAATGGGGGATCGATTAGAAACGCGTTATCATTGTTTCCATCCACAATATGGTAAATGAGACTGGCATTGGTGCCCAAATCATTGTCTGTAGCGGTGACTTGGGTGACAAACGTTCCCTTGCTGTTTCCTTCCCACACGGAGGCGAAATAAGAGTTTTGAGTGAAGCGGGGCTTACTATCGTTCACATCTGTAAGGTTTACATGAACAACGGTGTGAGCGTTTAGACCATCACTATCATCTGCTTTGGCTGTGACAACCAAACGGTATTGGGACTTGACCTCACGGTCCAACAGCTCCTCATTTTTAACACTAATTACACCCTTTGTAGCAGAGATTTCAAAAGCTTGATCTTCATTTCCGCTCACAATCGTGTAGACAATGTTGCTCCGACGGCCGTCTGTCCGGAGGGCAATCACTTTAACAACGGATGTACCAGTTGGTGCGTCTTCAGGAAGGCTCCGAATGTATTCAGACTCTTGGAATGTGAGCACATTCCCAATATCCCCGATCCGGATCACCACCAAACACGTTGAGGTTTGGGAAGGAGCTCCCTTGTCTTTTGCTAAGACGGTTAAATGATACACATTCCCTCCGTCGTTTGATAAGCTGGTGACTGCAGAGATTTGACCGGTTTGAGACTGTATGCGGAAGCGAGTGTCCGTTCTTTCAAGGCTGTAGGCTATTTGAGCATTGATCCCTTCATCACTATCGGTTGCTACCACTTGAGCAATACTCTGCCCAGGTTTTGTGTAAACTGGAACATCCACTACAACTGGATTTGTTCTGAACTCAGGACGGTTATCATTTGTGTCTGTGACGGAGAGGTGGACGAGGGCAGTGGCTGAGCGGAAGTCATAGGTGCCTCCGTCTGTAGCGGCCACTTCAAACATGTAGTCTTTGATTGTTTCCCGGTCCAGTTGCCTGATAAAAATCAATAAATAAATAAATTGAATTCCAATGAAATAAATGTATTGATAGTTTATTAAGTATTTTCATTTATGGTGTGTAAAAACCTACCCAGCAGTGACAATAGCTCCGGTCGCATTATCAACTGAGAAATGCCAGTGACTCTCATTATTTAATGCATAGCGAATAGCAGAGTTGATTCCAATATCATCATCTTGTGCAGCCACAAATAAAACTGTGGTTCCCATTGGAATATCTTCAGGGATGGAAGCGTAGTAGGAAGGCTGTCCTGAATTGCTCTCTTGAAAAATGGCTTCAGAGATGTTATATGGACTGAGAGCTGATGCACTTTTGTTTGATGACATGAACACAATCGGCGAGTCATTCTCATCATCCACCGTCACAGTCAAGTTGCACTGCGTCTTTTGAGGTGGAACACCTTGATCTTGAGCAACAATCACGAGATGGTAAAAAGCCCTTCTTTCCCTATCCAAAGGTCTACAAGTGAGCCTGCCACTGTGCAAGTCAACGGTGAACATGTTATCAACATTTCCTCCCGCAATCGTAAAGCTAACATCCCCATTCCTTCCGACATCAGGGTCGACGGCCGTGAACGTGTGAATAACTCCCAAATCACTGTTCTCCGGAACCTCCAAGTCTGCACAAGTATCTTCAAAGTTTGGCTTGTTATCATTAACATCCGTCACCTTGATAACAATGGCGGTCATGTCAAAAAAGGAGAGGTAGCTGCTGTCATGCACATACACAGTAAGTTGATACTCACTCCTCTCTTCTCTGTCGAGGACGCCAGCAACGTAAATTGTTCCAGAGTTCTTGTCAATAGAGAACTTTCCATTAGCTGCTCCTTCAGGAATCAAATATTCAAGTTTTTCAACTTGAGAGCTTTGCTCACCAGGAAAGGCGGTGATTTGAAAAACACTGGAGCCAACTGGTGTCCCTTCTTCCACACTAACTTCATATTTTCTACTTGAAAACTGGGGTGGAGAATCCATCACGTCTTTCACAGTGACGGTGAGAAGTTGAGTAGAACTCTTTGATGGTTTTCCATGATCTTTGGCCGTAACATTGAGAGCAAACACGCCAACTTTCTTTAGTGGCTTCAACAAGCTCAACTGTCCTGTTAAGTTGTTGAGAGCTAATTCGGAATTTTGATTTCCTCCCGTAATCTCATAAGACACTATTCCATTGTCACCCGCATCCTTATCAAAAGCCATCACTGTGTGGAGCACTGTGTTAGCTGGCTCCCACTTGTACACAACAATTTGAGAGGCGGAACTAAACTGAGGTTCATTATCATTCTCATCCCGTACTTCCATGTGCACTGTCACTGAGGTGGAAAGACGATCACTCACTAATGGGGATTGATCGACGGCTTCCACAATGAGAATGTAGGAACTGCATGTTTCATAATCAAGAGGGGATTGAAGATAGAGTGTGCCGGTGAGTGTATTAATCCGAAACTTTTCTTGGGGTCGTTGCTCACGAATGGAAAAGTGGATGATGCCATTGAGACCTCCATCTCGGTCTACTGCTGTAAAATTCCAGACTGGAGTCCCAACTGAATGATTTTCTGAAACGATCACGTTCATTGGGTCTTGGGGGAAACGTGGGGCTTCATCATTAACATCTAGTACTTCTATATCCAGAGTTACAACTGCGTCTTGGGGATTGATGTCAGAGTCAATGGATACTTTGACTTCAAGCAGGTAATGGGAAGTGGTTTCGTGGTCGAGGGGCTGCACCACTAGGATGGCACCGGAAGCTCGATTAATTTCAAACCTCCCTTCTTCATTTCCCTTAATTATTGTGTAGGTCAGACGGGAATTGCTGTAGTTGTCTTCCATCCGTACCATAATGCTTCCAACTAGAAAGCCGACGCTAGCGTTTTCAGCAACCTGAATTACATACAACAAGAATTTAATTAATTTAAAGTCAATTTTCGTAAGATGAAACTATATGTTAATTTGCGCTCAAAATATTTTCTTACCTTGAATTTATACTTGTTCCTAGCCAGAAGGGATGTAGCACGACTATCAGAAGCGTCCAAAACCTCCACCCGATATTCCCTTCTTGACTCTCTCCCAGGTCTACCCTTATCCTTGGCCACGACTCCAATAGTATAAAATCTTTTCTTCTCATGGATCAGCGTAGTTCTCGTTCTCAATATTCCACTCTCCCCCTCAATACTAAAATCTTTCCCATCCGTAAATGAATCTTTAGCAAGGGAATAGCTAATTGTTGCATTTTCTCCTGAATCCGGGTCAGTAGCAATCACCCTCGCAATCTCCGTTCCAACTGGAACCCCTTCTCTAACAATCAGCGTGTCTTGCTCAGGATCCGTAATTTTTGGGTGATTATCATTCGCATCACTCACAACAATATGAACAATAACATCAGATTGAAGTTGGGGTGATCCATGGTCCATTGCCAACACTTGAAGTTCATACAAGCCTTGCTTTTCTCTGTCCAATGAACTTATAGCTCTGATAACGCCAGTCCTTGCATCAATCTGGAAGTCTCCATGAGGTGGCTGGAGGGAATAGAACACTGCTCCATTATCCCCAATATCTTCATCCACAGCTCGCACCTGACCAACAACCGTTCCCGGCTTGTTATTCTCCTCCAACGTGAATGTAAAAAGTTTTTGATCAAAGAGTGGAGCATGGTCATTTTCATCGGTGACGGTGATACTAATCACGGCAGTGGAAGAGAGTGCAGGAGAGCCATGATCTGTGGCAATGACTCGGACCATATACTGATCCTTTACTTCTCGGTCCAGTGCTCCCTTCAAAAACAAAGCACCACTGTGAGGCAGCATGTAAAACATGGATTCATTATCATCCGCTGATGACGAGGAGGCTAGGCTGTAGCTGATTCGTGCATTATTTCCTGTATCTTCATCTAGTGCGATCACCTGCACAATTTTTGAGTCAATGGCAAGAAGCTCGGGAACGGTGACTTCGTATTTGACTGGCTGATCACCGAAACCTTTCAACCTGTCAAGTTCAATTCATTCATTCATTTCAATTTTATTATATTTTTCTCCATATTACCCTTACAATTAAGGCTACAACATCAATATTACATCACATCATGTGCTTTCTATATTATGCAGTTTTGTGTCGTTGCGTTGTTGTTGTTTCATGAATACATTGTGTTAAATGGGCATCATTATTACCATTATTATTATGGTTATTAGTCAGTTAGCATATATATTATGGTAAATTAATAAACTTCAGCAATGAAGAATACAACTCTTTTGCATATTCCCTATAAAACTGCTACTATGTATTAATATTATGTGTTTGTGTCTCTTCTCAAGACAGGATACTTTGTAAAGGGAAAAAACGTGGAAATGTGTGTGAGTAGTAAAAAAAAGTTTGTATTTAGTAGTTGTGTGTGCTGTTGACTGACTGGTTGGAGCAACATCATAAATTATGTGATGTGTGGTGGTGGCTGAGGCTAGAGCCAGGCCAGCTAAGAGCATTTCACTATATTCTTATGTATTTCTTTACAGAAGAAGAAAAAGAAGAGATGATGGTAATATTTTTATTTCTACTTCAGCTTTTGCTCTGTCTTAACTTCTTCTATCTCTTGGTTTTTCTCTCCCCATTTCACTTTTTCTCTGTCTCTTCTCCAAATGATATAATAAATAGCTAACTTACGTGTCAGCAGCTTGTTTTTTGTCGTTGTTCCTGCTGTCAACCAAGTGGACATTGACGGTGATGTTGGCCTTGTGCTGTGCCATTGCCTGGTTGAACGCAACCACGGTGAATTTATATTGGGCCAACTTGCCACGATCCAGTGACACGGCTGTCGTCAAGGTCCCTGAGTAAAAAAAAAGACAAAATACAACATGAATCATCAGCATAATCATCATCATCAAATTACGAGCACAGCAGCAGAAGCTCCTGCATATTTTCTTTTTCATAAAAAATAAAACAGCAAAAGCTGGAGGATTAGAGAGAAAGATAGATTTCAGAATATCATTTTTATATGGGGATGATGCGAATGCTGAGGCTTGCCTACTCAACTGCTTTTTAGCCGACGACAATGTGATTTATGCATAACCTGAAGAAGAAGAAGACGAAGCTAACAAAAAGGAATATTGTAAAGGAAAGAAGAAGATGATGATGATGATGATGGTAACAAGTTTAACATAAAACGAGCGACGAAAAAGACGACAAACAGGCGAACAATTATTAATGCCACTTGTTCTCATGCACCCCCGTCGTTTCATTCCTCACTCAAAGAGTGGCTTATACTGAGAGACCTCTCATCACCTTCAATCTTCAACTTCATCGTCATCATCATCATCATCATCACTGCTCATCTTGCTCATACTTTATTATTGTTATCGTTATTAAAGCAAAGACTTTTACATCATCTTCGTCCACCGGTCCACCACGACCACGAGATTAGCACAAGCCATTTATGGATGATATACGGATAATAAATTGGGGAGCAAAATGGTGTGCAAAAATGAGAAATGGGAATGGGTCTGGAGAATGCAATATTAAATTTTTTTTGCCAATAATCAAAGAGAAAGAGAGAGAATAGATAATGGGAATGATTTGTTTGACTAACCAAGATCGGGGTCGATCCGAAAGATGTTTTGCATTGTTTGCAAACCATATTTTATAGCACCACCTGCTGGCTTGTTGTGAGTGGAGAGACGCCCCACTTGGGAGCCAGCTTGAACTCGTTCCCGAAGTCGGAATTGAACTGTGTCCTGGACAGAATTAAGTAATAATGATGAAGATTTAGCTCTCAAATTAAATTGAAGTTGACATTTATTATAGGAAGATAACAAAAAAACATAACATACGGGTTGCCACTGTGGTGGATTATCATTAAAATCCTGGATTTCCAAGTTGATTGTCAAATTGTTGGAGGAAAGGGGAGGAGTGCCCATGTCACGTGCTCCAACCGCAATTACGTAACTTTTGGTGTCTTCAAAGTCAAGTTGCTTTTGTAATGTTATGCGACCAGAGGTTGCATCCAATTTGAAGAGGTCGGTTGGCCCTTGAATCCAGGAGTAGACTACTTGTCCATTGGCCCCAGAGTCCAAGTCTCGGGCGTGAAGAGCATACATGACTGAGCCAACTTTGGCATTTTCTGGAACCCAGATGCTCACCTGTTGCATTTCAAACTCGGGACGGTTGTCATTCACGTCCGCAATTCGAATGTCGACTTGACAATGGCTGAACGTGGTGGGAGGCTGCTCTCCCACAGCTTGCACGTTGAGAAGAACTGAAGTATGCAACTCATGATCCAACTTGTTTGCCGTCTTTATCACTCCCGTTGATGGATCAACGGTAAAATAAGCTTCTGGATCTCCAGATGAAATGGAGAAACGGACTTTGGAACCACCTGCCATTTGTAAAAACAAGAGGAGAATGATGTGGTTAGCCTTGTTCCCTACTCATTCATTTTCATTCATTCATTTCTTTCTTTCTAACTACAAGTAAGTAAAAAACATCTCATTATTACCATTACCTGACACTGCCACAGCTCCAACAAAAGATCCCACTGGGGCATCCTCAGAAATTGCAAAACTGTAGCGAGCTTGCTTAAAGAGGGGTGGTTGTTGTTGAGCATCCACCACCGTTACGGTAACAATTGCGGGCTTTTCTGCAACAGCTCCACTTCCATCCTTTGCTGAAACAAGGAGTTGATGGGCTGGCGTGTCCTTTGCAAGCCCATGAACTACCCGGATTTCTCCAGTTTTCCCATCCACCTCAAAATATCCTCTATCATTTCCCGACTGAATGAAATAGCTCACTTGCCCATACTTGCCACTATCCTTGTCCACAGCAGCAACAGATATTATAGGCCCATCCGGCACGTACCTCTCCTTCAAACTAATGTTGTATTTGAGTGGAAAGAAGACTGGGAAATTGTCATTTTGGTCTTCCAGCTGGATCTTGACAATAGCTGTTGAGCTAAGGCCGCCCGTGTCCGTCGCCACCACGGGGATCTCATACACATGCTTTGTTTCAAAATCCAAGACCCCCGTCACACAAATTTCTCCCGTTTCCCCATTCACAGCAAAGGGAAGTTGACCTCCCTTCGTGTCTTGGAAGGAGTAGACCACAACGGCATTAATTCCACAGTCGGGGTCACTTGCTGAAACCTGTAAAAAGTCAAATCAATACTTGCATTTTAATCATCATCATCATCATTTCATCATCTACAAACATGTTTCGTTTTTCCATCCAAATCCAAAGAATGATGACGGTGGATTGAAATGGAATACATAGGTTATTTGCATGATTTAAAATGGGGAATTATCTTTGATAAAAATGTTTTTAAAGAGAGGATGAAAAACTCATCACATATCATCACATCCCTATCATCATCATCCCTGATGAAATAAATATAAAAAAGTATAGATATTTCTTGCATGGATCAATGATCAATCCAATATCCAATGGATTGCATACAACTTTGCAAGTAAATGAAGCAAATGGCAAAAAAATAAGAAGTAGAGAGAGGTGAATGTGAGAAGCGAAAGCGAGTACGGATATAATATAGGGATAGCTGGGTAGTTTGATAGTTGGATTGGATGGAGGAGTTGATGATTGGTGGTGTGTGATGTGATGATATCTTGATGGAGTAGCATCAGGTGCGGTCTCCTGTCTCTTGCATACTACTACCATTACACTACTACTACTACTATCATCATCATCATCATTATACAAAAAGCATTTTTATCCATTTTTTTCTTCTTCTTCCTAACTTGCTACTTCAGCGGAAAACATGGATACATGAAGAATGCACAATGTTACTTCACACAATCAACAATGTACTTAGAAAAGAGAGAAGAAGAAGAAGAAGAGACCTTGTATGATGATGATGATGATACGATACGAGGATGATACGAGGATGCAGATGCCGGACCAGAGAAAGAAGAGGAGAAGAAACAAGACTTTGATTTGAGTTGGATTCTCTCTCTCAATTTTCCAATGTCAATGGAATGCAGTCGTTTTTGCTTGGCTTTCGTTAGAGTTAATGCTATGCTCGTGTTTCTTGCAGAATAAAACAAGTGTAAAAACCACAATATCATCATCATTATCATCAAGTAGCCAGAGAGCCAGAGCCTCACAACAACTAACTGACAGCAAAGCTCAGAGGAGAGGAGTTTCAAAATAAATATAAAAAAAGAGCTGAGAGAGATTACATTGACGACTTTCTGGCATGGTCAGAAAAGTATCGTATGAAAAACCAAAGCCACCTGAATTGAAGAGGAGAGGGACGAAGCATGTCAGTGACTTCAAAAAATAATATCATGGACGATACGATACGATACGATAGGATAGGATACGTTGTGGCAAACCAAAAGGAATATAGAATAGCAACCAGAATGAGAGTCGTCACTCATCATCACCATCTTTGCATGTCGTTTCTCACATTTTAAACACCATTAGCTCAGTTTCCTCCGTCACCATCATCATACTTATCATCGCTGAAAAAGTAAACACTATTCATCATCATAAATATATATATATATAAGTATGAAAGTGAAGAATGTAGTTAGGCACGTATCTCTCTTGAAAAAGAAGAAGAAAATGACCGACATCACCCAAAAACCGGTGACTTGTTTGTTTGATGATGATAAAACACTCAAATGCAATTTGCCATCATGTTCTCATTTCCACCCCCTTTGATATGACAAGAATGAACAAGAGCTCTTATTTTCTAATATAAAAGTATGAAGAATGCAATACTATACTCATACTCTACTATAACAGCTATACTTTTTAAGTATACTTTCCTACATGATGGGAAATGATGATATAATTATTCATCAGCCGACAAGAAACTTGAGAGGGAGAAAAATGTGTAATTTTGTTTGCTCATTTTTCCTCTCTTAATTTCACAACTTTTTTGCCACAAAGCAAAGGCAGAAGTAGAAGAAGACGACGACGACGATAGAGTGGAAAGAGTAAGAAAGTAAAAAAAAAATGTATTTGTCGATTGCATTAACAAACAATCCATGTTACAATTTTACCACTTAAGTAGATGCTGGGGCTTATTATTGTTGGAGGCTCTGAGAAACAATTTTTTTGTGGGAGAGCTAGAAAACTGCCTAGAAAAGCTTGTGTGTTATGTTATGCACAGGTTTGGAATTGATATTAAAGAACATTTTGTTCATCATCGTCGTCATCAACAGCAAAAAGTAAAAGAGAACATGCCCGTCAATGTTCTTAATGGAGTTTTACTGTGAGTCAGTCTGGTGGTTTGGTTTGGTTTGGTGCTTTGAATTGAATTGGGCATTCTCATCATCATCATCATCATCATCATCGTGATGCAGGATACATACAAAAAAGGAACAACACTTAATGATGATAATGATAGACTGGAAAGAAGGCAGCAGCGTTGGCTGTTCCCATGATAAAATTGTGTTTTCTTGTGGAAGTACGGAATCAAGGAATGGAAAAAAGATTTTGTCTGAAAGGAAGAGCCATCTCTCATCTGGCTGAGGTAGGAAGCGAGAGAGGAGAACACATTTACTTTTTTTATTTTGACTTTTCTTCCATTTCAATCCTCAAATTGGAGTTTAATCACACCCAATTCATCATTCGGAGAGAGAGAGGAATGCATAAAAATTGAAAATCTGCTTGCCTCAAAGCAAAGACAACTTTGAAAAAGAAATAGGATGGATTCTTCACTGTCTACGTATCTAGCTCCACCACCACCTTATCTTTTTACATTTGGGTTTTGAGGCTCATCTTCCAAAGGACGAAGATGGACTTTTAAAGAGTTTTTATCCCTTTAGTTGAAAAAAGGGAGGAGGTGATGATGATGATGCTGATGCTGATGACGACGATCATGATGATCATCATCAACAGGTTGGTTGCCAGTTGTTAGCAAAGCATTAGATTGCATACAAACGGAGGAACTTGATGGTGCGCTAGAAGAAGGTTTTTCTTTCAGGTGGATAAGCCAAAAGCCAAGAAATAAAAGCCTCTGGTCTAATGAACGAGAGTCATTTTTATTTTTTCATGAAAGGTACGGATACTGTTGGAATGCGTACTACGAATGAGCAGAGTATGTAGATATTCAACTGTAAGAAACGCTGTTTCATTTGTTCATGGATGTTCGCCACTAACACGTAACCATTTCTTTACAACTTCACGCTCAATATAAAATCCAATACATGCACCGTGGTTGAGATGAGTTTTGGAATGAAGCTTTTTTCGATCGTGATTTTCAGCAGCAGCGTTTTGAGTCATTTTAGATTTTTTCACATATTATTTAAGCGTTTACTTGTCCCGTACATTGCATGTTGTTAAATGAACACCGAAGCCAAATCAATGCACATAATTTAATTTTATCAAAAGTCAAACTCGGAAAACATTTAGGAAGGAGTCATGTCCTTTCTTCACTCTCTCTGGGTTTTTTTTTCTTGAATTGATAGCAACTAATAATTATTGCAACAATCTGCCTCAAAAAATTGGCTTCTCTCCCAAAAAAACCTGGGAAGAACATATAGAGTACCTACCTAATAAGAAGTGATAGCAAAGTACACCATTGATGTTATGTAGTTAGTTTGGTTTTTTTTGAGAGAGAGAGAGAGACAACAAAAGAAAAAGGGAAATGATTGACTGACTCCAGCACAGTAATCATAATAACATATTATGTGTATTTATGTGTGTGTTTCTTCTTCTCCTGCACAATTTACGCCGGTTATTTACTAACAATACAATCATACAATGTCTCTGTTTTTCCCTTTCCTTTTTACTATAATTCTTTGAAATCAAAAAGGAAAAACATGAGAGAGAGAGAGAGAGATAGTTTAACTCTGCTGCATTTTCTTGGAGCAATTTGCGTGAGGCGTGCATGCATGCATGCAACTCAACCCGAAGAATAAGTATATAAAAAAATCCCCTTTCAAGCGTTGCGTTGCGTTTCTTGCTCGTTGTTACAGGAATGCACCAATTTTGTGTCATTCAGTGAAACAACAATTTTCTTCCACCACCACCACAACACAAACCTAACAAAAAATAACAATAATTGAATCTCAAAGAATCCCATGAAAAAAAAGAAGAAAACGGAAAGAGACACGCACTAGACAGACGGGTGGGAAGTGAGTGGAGACTGGAGACGAAGACGACGACAATAATCGTCGTCTTGTTTGGGAATCACGGAGAGAAGGTGGTTTGGATTGGATTGCTTTTGCTGACAAAGAGCTAGCTGCTGGTGCAACTTTCCCAAGTTACGAAATAAATTTCATTTTTTAAATGATTCAGGAGAAATGATAGAGACCAGTCTGCCACACAATCATATTTAGAATTGTATGATTCCCATGATCACAACAGCAGGAAAGGATTATTAGGGATAATCGCAGTGTGTTATTTGTATTTTGTGGTTTTTAATAGTAACTCTCTTTCCAGTGTTTATCCCATATTATATTATTGACTATAGTAATAATCATCATTATCATTTTGGTTTGGAATACAAGACTGTCTGCTCATGCAAACTACTTCACTTGACTACTCAATTCCACATAAATGCTACTAGTGGTTTGGTTTGCTTGTTTTAACTTGACTTTGCCAACTTTTTTTGCTAAAAAAACCTCAACCACCAACCACTTTGTTTTTCAGTTGCTTTCTCTTGAAAAAGTTAGCCTTGATTTTGGATAAATTATGCATGTGTTTCAGGTGGAGCCAAAACCAAGCCAGAAGCAGAACGGAACCTTTATATTGAAATATTGAATCCGTTGCATCATATCATTCACATCCCCATTATCATCCACCATGTTTGAAAATGGGAACAGAATATTAAATTATTATAGACTTTTTCCCCTTCTTCCCCATTTCCACATCCTGTATTCTGCCATTCTGTATTATTACTCCCCATTATTTTTTTGCCTTTTTGCCCCTCCAATCCATCCGACTTGAGAGTAGAGGCCAAACCAAAGATACCCGAAGAGATAGGAAAAGATATAGGAAAGGATTCCTTCAAAAGAATAGAGATAATTATGTTGTGATCTACAATATATACTACTTGCAACATCTTCTTTCGTCTTCTCGTTTTCCATAATCATAATAACAGTACAAAGTAATAATAATAATAATGATAGAGAGCTAGAAACGTGCAGAGAGAAAAAAGACGACTACCAACTAACCAACTACTTCTTCTTCTTCGCCTTCAATAATACTTTTATCATACTACCAAACCAAAACCAAACCAACTGCACTAGCACTACCCTCAAACATTTTTACAATAATAATAGTAATAGCTGATTCTGATTGTGCTCCTCTCTCAGTGCCCGTCTTCTTCTCCTTCCACACATGTGGTTTGCTTTTCCTCCTTGTTGCAGAACACTTGCAACTTGTAACTTTAAACAATTTTTTTTCTATCTCTCTCTTTTGCAGCAGAGTTAGTTGGTGGAGGAGGAGGAGTAGAACAAGTGAAGAAGATTAGAATAATATACATACATACATAAATACATATGTATAGATGGATGGATACATTCATAGACTTCAGCAAGCAAAGCATCTCTTCTCTCCTCTACCTTCAAAAATCTTCTCTGCATTCCAACGTTCCAAAAAGAAAAATGAGATTCAAGGAATATTCATTGCAACCTCATATGAATATGATATTATGCATATTTTCTTTCTCTAATGTTACGCACCTAAAACTATTCTGACCATCATCAGAGATCAGATCCAAAACCTTGTGCGCTTCTTTTCTTCGTGGCGAGCTCTAGACTTGAGTTAAGTCAAGTCAGCAATAGGAATTGTATATGTATGCAGCTCTTGTTGCCGGCCGGCCTGTCAGATTAATAAAAATGTAGATAGTAAGACGTTTCGTTCCTTAAGCCGGCATTCCCTTTCCCTCACATTTTTTGATGATGATAATGCATCACATCACATTTGTGAATATGACAGTCTGTCAACAAAACCAACGAAATGGTTTTTTTCTTCTTCTTTTCTTTTGCAAATTTCATAGGAAACTAACGGAACTCCCCACTTCCTTTTTGAGATGGACGGGACACGAGAGAGAGGAGCAGTGAGCAATGAAATGAAATGACTGATTAGATTTCAACCGTTTCTAAAGTAAAATATCCTGTAGCGGCGGGGGCATCAATTTTAACTACAAACTGCTTCTGAGTTTGATTTGAATGTGAATCTGAATAGGAAGAAGGGAATGCGAACAATACCACTCATTTTTATATTATCATTATTGTTATTAAAGCTGCGTGGTGACAGTGCACACAACTGGAAAGAGAGAGGAGAAATATGTTCAATGTGACGCTGGTATCCTCAAATGAAATGACTATATATATATATATGATTATGATGATGACGGGAACACAACGACAACGACACAATGAGTTTGAGTGATTAATTTCCCTGATTCATTCCTTTTTTTCATAGAGATAGTATTCTGAGAAATTCAAAAATATGCATGGTGAACTTGCCTACCAATATATATCGGAGCTAGAGTATAGTGAATAGTAAGTAGTAGAGTGGTACATTTTTCCTACTACTGTGTTGTGTGTGCTGGTCTAGTATTCAGCTTGAGGTGAGCCGCTACGAGAGGTAATGGAATAGGAGAAAAGCCACCTTGTGAGCGTGAGCCACCCCCTTGCTGAGATAGATGAAGCACAAGAAGAAAAAGAGCAAGTGGATATAGTGGAATGGAAGGAAAGGATATATAAAATGAGAGAGTAAACCCCTCTTCTCTTCATTCCTCCGATTGAGTTGACGGTAAAATTTTAAAATGTTCCTTTCGGTATGAATAAGTCAAACCAAAACCAAACCAAACCACGAAAAGATAGAAGAGAAGAACGAAACGAATGAAGAAAATGGTAATACGAAACAAATGAATGCGAGAAGAGAGCATCATCGTGTTTTCTTCTTCTTTTTTCTATCCATCTATCCATCCATCCATTAAAAATTGCTAGCTCCTTTCTTGTTGAAACAATCAGCCACCTGGACGATCAAAAAAACGAGTTGAAAAAGAAGAGATGATGATGATGATGATGATGATGAGAGAGAAGAAGTTGGATTGGAACTGGAACTCAGTTGAGAGAGAGAGAGCTGAGCTGAGCTTTACAAAAGTTGACTTTGACTTCTTCTTCTTCCCCTGGACATGTTTTTCCATTTTGCTTTAAATAATGCAAGCAATCTACTCTCACTCAGTCCTCCTCTTCATTTATGTACGCAACGCATGCACCAACCAATCTCTTTACTACTTATGTTGTTACACTCACTCACACACACAAAGATAAAAATGCTTTTGGCGTTTCTCCTTTTTTCTAAACCATTATCATCATCAAGAGACGGTAGAAACATATAAAGTAAGTAACATAGTACACACAACACACACAAACACAAGAAAAGAATCCCTATATAATCATCATCATGGTCAAGAAGAAAAAGTGAGGAGAAACAAACGAGAGGAGAGAGATAAAAACCCTAAAAACATTGCAGTTTGCTACTAACCAAACCAAACCAAACCACGATGGTTTGGTACAGCAACCCTTTTTTCATTACATTTTATAATATACATTGGAATCAAAGAGTTATCAAATGGATGATGCTCTACTCCGAGAAGCTCCTCACACAAAACGACTTTTATTTAATAAATGTGTAGCTACACAGTTCTCTTCTCAACCATTCCTCCAGTCAAAAAGGACGAGAAGAGGACGAAGAAAAGTAGTCCTTATCTCTTTTGCCCATTTTTTAACTTCTTCTTTCACATACAAAGTTTCATATTGTGTTAATGTTATAGGAGTTAGTTGATTTCATACGAGAATCCATCTCCGGCCGGACAACTTGTCCACTCACTTTTTCTTTTTAATGTGAGTGACTTTAGCAACCAAACCAACTATCTGGACTGGACAATAATACCTACATGCCATCTATAAAAAAAATCCCTACATGTCATCCCTATCTTATATCCATCCTTCTTCTGACTTCTTCTCCAATTTTTTTATATACATATATATATTCCTTTCCTATAAACAAAAGCTGTGATTGAAAAAGACACATTTGAGAAAGAAAAAAATCCCATTAGTAGACAGCATCACCATCACCACCACCACCACCATATCAGCAGCAGTCTAGAATGACGGTGATGCCATGGCGAATAAAAAAAATTCCTCCAAAAGACCAGTCAGGACGAGAGTCCGATTGATTTGTGACAATGCCATTTTACACCCTGTCACTTAAAAAGTCTCGACATTTTTTTCGCATTTTTTATTGATATGCCTACACATCATCATCATCATCATCATCATTGTTCCTGATATGATACGAACACCGATATTATTGCTGCTACGCAGTATTTAATACGCTACCTTTTTTCTAACTACCTAAAACCCAAACCAGTAGAGAAAGACGACTTCTCAGCAAAATAAGTAATGCGAATCATCATCATCATCATCATGATATTATATCCCCAAGAATATAAAATGGACTGGACTGGGTCATAAAAATCTTGAGAAAATTGATCCTTTGTGTCCATCGTCTCCGTTGTAATTTTCGGTTTACCCCGTCGTTCATCGTCCATCTCACGAGAGATTCCCATGCAAAATATACATACTTAAATGGATACATTAATGATGATATGTCTTCTCTTTTTGCAATTTCTAATTCACGTAAAAATATATTTTCCCCCAGTAAAAATTATTTCCTTTCATTTCATTCCATTCTATATAATTTGCATACCTACTAACGTTCACAAATCACTTTTAAACCACCATAATGGAGTTTTTAGTTGCCGGTTTTGTTGGATTTGAAGAAGGAGGAAAAAGTTGTAAAAAAAGGAGAACAGTAGAAAAATGCATTAAGACTTTTTTAAATTATGATGACCATTATTACTATTAGAGTGATGAACTGTTGATGGACAGATGGATGGATATGTTAGTGTTGTTATGAGCTGGGAAATTGTTTCGATTAATGTGCGTTGTGTGTAAGTACACATAAAAAAACTCTTGTGCTTCTTTATTACCACATATTTTATTTCCTTTCTTTATCTCAATTTCTCTCCATTCTTTAGTTTTTTCCCTCTGTATTTTACGTTCCAACGACGAAAAAGGAATGGAAATGGAATCATCATAATAGTATCATCATAACTATATGGTGATGAAGATAATAAAATAATCTCAAATAAATATACATTCTGCATGCATAAGTAGTAGCATCAGCATAGCTCAGCTCTATGCCCAAGCTTTTACAATCATCTCCACTCCACACACTCACTAACTCACATTAAGTATGAATGGGTTTTGGATTTGGATGATGCATTGCATATTATCCTATGTATCCTATCGTATTGCATGAAAAAAGAAAACGAGTGCCAGGCTAGATCCAGTTGTAAGCATTTTCAAAAAAGCATTTCTTACATTTTATATAATATTATGGTTTTCTATCCCCATTGTTCAAATGGCAATAGGCAGAAAAATGCAAGCCTGTATATAATATGTATTTTTTTTGTATGTGATTGTGATAAGGATTCATTAAGAGTTGAGTTAAGTGAAGGCAAACTATTATTATTACTGCTATTATTACCAAACCAAACCAAACCACTACCACAACTTGACTATAGACGGAGGGAATGGACAAGAGAGAAAAATAAAGTGTAATATTTATCTCTGCTGGGTAAAGAAGAAGGAGAGAGAGATAAGTGCTCAACTTGACTATTTTTTTTTCGAGGGAGAGAAAAGAGTGAACTAGCTTGGACAATTAATGGACATTCACCGTCACATCATCACCACATCACATCACATCACTTGTGAATGTATCAGTATCAACAGCTTTGTTGCTTACTACACAGAGAGAGACACACGGGATATATATTTTATTATGTGTGGTTTGGTTTGGTTTGTGCATAATAAGAGAGTAGTACAATCTTTAGGAAAAAATCAGCTTTTTATTGGTGGAGTGGTAGTAATTCCCCATTTTCTTGTCATCATCAAAGTGATATACATAATAATGTAATAGGCTTGTACTTACCTTGAGAATACACCTGCCGATCGGAGTATTTTCCATTACGGACGCGTTGTAAAAGCTCTGATCAAACACTGCGAATAAAAAAAGGGAGAAAAAAATTACTCTTTCGAAGACAAGTATAACTTTCATCATCATCATATTGAAGCAACCAACAATTGTTACAGAAAATGTAGGAATTAAGTCAAAGAAATCCGTCTTGATTAAAATGGAATGCGTGTTATGACTGCTATACGTATGTGTGGAGGCATTCCATTAAAATCCAGTTGTGTAATCATCCTCCTCATCATCATCATCAACATCATCATCACTAGCTAACAAAGAACTACTGAACTGTTGACTGACTACACTTGACTTGTTCCTCAAAAAAATGTATTTTTATCTTGAGTTCAAAATTGTTGGGTTTTGCATGTATCAGTAAGAAACCATTAAAATTTGCATATTATCATAATGAGCTGAACAAAGTGGGATGCCAAAAAAGAAAACTGTGACCAAGCTCAACATGAATATTATATTTTAGATTGGATTGGATTGCTGTGCTCAGTACGTGATCTCATGCTGTTTTCGCTTTACCAATTTCCAGAAAAATCATTTATCAATATCGGCAAATAAAAAACTTTTATGTTGTTCCCCATATCTTTATTGTTATTGAAAAAAATCTGAGAGTTGAAGTTGGAATTATAAGGTGGAAGGTTAGGTTTTCAGTGGCTACGACTCCGATAAGAAAACTTTTAGTTGAAGAATGTCATGCCAATCTTATCAAAAAAATATTCTTGGAAGCAAAAGGGGAGAATAAAATGAACATTGTTTAATTTTCTGGCTTTTGATTTTTCTCTAAAATAAATATATTCATGTGGTGTGGTCCATGCAGAAGATTAAAAAGAGATTTTTTTTTGTCAAAATCATTTTGCACTTACATGGCGTGTCGTTACTATCAATAAGATGGATGTTGACAAGAGCGGAGGAGCTCAAAGGTGGTTCCCCCTTGTCCGTAGCGGTCACGATGAGTCTTGGTGTGGGATCCGTTTCACAATCCAAATGGGATTTTGTCATAATAACTCCCGTCTCCGGATCAATCTCAAACCACTTTAAGTACGTGTTCCCACTCGGTTTCAAACTGTACACAAGGGCCGAATTATTACCAATATCGGCATCCACCGCCTTCACCGTAAGGACGGAGGTGCCTGGCCCAGCCACTTCACTTACACTTGCTTCATAATTCTCCTTCTCAAATTGAGGTGGACTATCGTTCTCATCCCCAATTTGGAGAAAGAAACTTGTTGAAGTGTTCACATTTGGGTTTTCTGGGTCCTTTGCAATTATTGTGAAGCTGTAGTTTGCCTTTCTTTCTCGATCCAGATTCCTTGAGGCAACAACCAAGTAGACGACCCCGTTCCGGTTCTCCAATGCGAAATTACCTTCACCTCCTTCCAACACCATGTTCACATTCTCATACTCTTGCTTAGAGTCAGGGTCGTGGACACTAATGCGAGCAACAAATTCTCCGGGTTGAGCATTCTCAGACACAGTAGGGGGCTTGTCGTCTGAGTCATCTAGAGAAGGGGAAAAGAAAGGAAACCAAACCAAATTTTTTTAAAACCCAAATCTAATTTAGACATTCAAATGTGATTTTTTTTTGTTTTGTTTTTACTACCCTTAAAAAATTCATTCGTAAGCTATTGGGTGTCTTGTCTAATTTTTTTTTCAATCTTGTTTCACCCTTTCTTTACCTCATCCCAATCATCCATGTTTGCACATCATTTCACCATAAAACATAAATAAGTGCCTAGTTCATAAGTTTATAGATGATGGTCGCCTCTTCAAAGAGTCATAAAAAAGTCTTTACTTTTGATAACTTGTTTTCTCCTCTAAATCATTGGAAACTACTTAATACACAACCATCTCTCTCTAGCCATCCATCCATCCAAAAAATCCAAGGCGAAGCCAACATAAATCCAAATACATATAAATATTTTTATTGTGTTTGTTATCCCCTTTGCCGTATTCTTTAACTTTCCTCCTCTCACTCAAATTTTTTTACGAACATGATTTGCAACATTATTATTTGCAAATAATATTAAGTTTCCTCTCTCACTCAACTCTTTGACTCCCTGAGTCAAAGTCATATTTCAAATCATCATGACTGACTTTTTTCCTCACTCACTCGCTCTCTCGCTCACTCAAATCTTATATATACCATCACATCCTCTGAGAAAAAGTTTAGAGTCTGCAAAGTCGCAACTCTTCCAGAATAAATAAATAATGGTTTAATTGATAATAATCATAATAATTGCAATATTGCAATGCAAAAATTCCATAGTTTTTGCTAAAAAAAGAGCAAAGAGTTGCGGTAGTCAATGTCAGTCTTAAAGTCGGGAGGAATGGTGCCTCCTCGTCTTCGTCACATGTCAGTATTGTATAAGTCGGTAGTTGGTAAGAAGCAGTGGCTTCTCATTTTTTTGTGAATAAGCAATAAAACAACAGAGAGCTCAACACCATCATTAACATGTCACTCATCATCTCATGCCATCATCATCATCATCATCGTGATCATAAGAAGAAGCAGAACGTAGTCTGAGTCTCTTCCTTCAATTTTCGTTTTATTATTGCACATTCGCACCATCCCATTCACTTGTTTTGTGGGCAGAAGAAAACGCAAGACAGGATTTTTGTTGTGCACCTGCATTTTTCATGCATGCATGCATGTCATATAGGCAAATAGTCATGGGTTATTACATGCACCACCGTTCAATTTAAAAATAGTCAAGTCAACTCAACTCAACAAGATTTTGAAGAAGAAGACGAAGAAGAAGAAGGGGGAAATGTTGCAGCAAAAAATGTGAACATTATCATTATCATTTTTATCGGCTTTTTAGATATCGCACGGGAAAATTTATAAATGCACTCTATTCTCTCGCTAATAATGTGCCATTACGGGGCGCTGATGATGGTGATGTGATGATTGTGAGCTATTGTTTTTAATGGGAGTTTTCCTTGCAAAAATTGGATTTTTGACTTTGTCAGGGTATTTCTACGTTGGGATACATAGTTTTTTTTTGGCGAAAATAATGTCGAACTCCATCTTTGATGATAATGATGGTTAGTTGATGTTGATGGTGTTTTTAGATTTGTGTTTGTGTGAATATTGAGCAAGTGAGATAGAGAGAGAGGAGGTTGGTTGTTGGTTGATAAAAGGAAAAGTTAAGTTTATAATTTAGTTTTAAAAGGCCAGCCTTCTCGATCAATTCCCTTCCTTCTTCCTACCACCACCACCACCACCATTCAATCCTACCCTTTGGGTCTCATTCTTGTGCCTGTTTTGCTTGCTACACTACTTTCGTTTCATATTTTTATACCTTCTGGCTCAATTCGCACCGCATTCGTATCGTTTGCTTGTTGCTTGCTTGCGTACTCGCTGCACTTTCTTTTTTTCTTCCGTTTCGCCCTACCATCATCACCATCATCATCATGATCGTCATCAGATCAGGCCATGCAATTATTACTCACCAGCCTCAAAACTATTGATGCAAGTCCAAATTTAATATTATGCATGCATTTCGCATTCGGCATTTTGGCATAAAATCATGTTACCCTTAACATACCTCCTTTTGTCTTTCGTTGAGCAGCATTGCACGCAACACCACGCCAACAGAAAGAAAAGAGGGAGAGGTATATAAGTAAGAAGTAAGAAGTAAGCATGCATATTAAAAATATTTTTGTAAGGCCTGATTTGAATTTGATGATAAAATTCAACTAAATTGAACCAGTTTGATTGACTGACACAGAAAAAATGCACGTGTGTGCTTGCTTTTAGGTTTGGCTCCTTACACTTTTGAAGGAAACTCATCATCATCATGTGTCATGAATCATAATTGGACAGAATGAGCATCATTTTTCACTACGTGTCAAAACTTATGAATTATATGGTTAGCTTTTTTGCGCAGTTAATTAGTGTCTAATTGGTAGTTAGCGTTAAGAACAATTTTGAATTTTTGCATACAAAATGATATGATATTAAATGTGAACTGAACAAACCTGAGAAGAAGCTGATTTTGATTTTGAGCTGATTGTCATTGAGATCAATGATACGGATGGAGACAAATACGGTGGTTTCCAAAGGTTGGATCCCGTTATCTCTCGCAACTGCTACGAGCTCATGCACTTCTTTGCTCTCGTAGTCAAGTGGACGGTTGACGGAAATGACACCGGAGACGGGGTCAATCTTAAAGACGGACTCTTTATCTGTCTGTCGACGGTTTATGGAGTAGGTGATTTGACCATTTGGACCTTCATCTTGGTCGAGGGCGAATACTTGAAGTACGCTCGTTCCCACTGACGCATTTTCCGCGACGGTGGCAAAGTAGCGGCTTTGATTGAAGGTGATATCGTCATCCATGTATTGACTGTCGCCATTTGGCAATCTGAAAGGAGGAGATAAGGAAGGAGTGTTGTGATGAGTTGTTGAAATGTTGGTTCACTATGAATTGTTTGGTTTGAAATGAAAGCATTTTTTGTATGCAAAGACAGAGCGACTAGAGAGAGAGAGAGAGCAAAAGCGCCACAATTTATTTTTGATATGGAGGCGTTATTTAAGGAAAGGTAAAGAATTTTTTGTTGCCTCTTACCTTGCGAATTGCCAAACAGGAGCGTTGTCATTTTGATCCGTAATCGTGATATTGATAATCATCGATCCTTTCAAGGGTGGATTGCCACCATCAAATGCCTCAATAAGAAGAGTATAAGATGGGATCGTTTCCCTATCAAGAAAACCATTAACTTGCAAATCCAAATACAGCACTCCATCCCTTTCCCTATGGGATGAGAGTCGGAATGCATTATTCACATTCCCTGCAGATATCGTGTAGCGTTGAGTATTATAAATTCCCAAGTCTTTGTCTCTTGCTGGGGCCAGCGTTCGCTTGACATCCCGCGGCGTGTTTTCCGGGAACTCGACGCTCATGCTAGACATGGGAAATTCGGGTGCGTTGTCATTCTCATCTTTGACTCTGATGATAACCCGGATATTTTCCCCTGTTATTGGGATCGCGACAAGGGAGTATGAGTCCCTAGTTTCCCTGTCTAGCTGCACCTTTGTTAGGATTTCCCCATTGCTTTGATCAATGGTTAAGTCCGTATCAACGGAACTTCCTGGAACAGGCACTATTAAATAGGGAGGTGGAGGGGGAGAGTTGGATGAGCCTGGGGTCGGCTCACCAATAAATCCTATGCTGGATCCTACAGACACTCCCTCTGATATTTCAAATTCACGAATAACCTCCGAAGAAGCTAACAGGTGGTTTTCTGTCAGCAAAATGAGGAGCAAAAGGGAACAGAAGCGGGTGTAACCCACTGCTCTTCCCAGCAAGGATATGATGTACACCATAATGGCAAATTGATGAGGATGCTCCAAAGCAGCTCCTCACCTGGAAATGTTGACGAAGAGTCAAGACGTCTGGGCTCGCTGTTGTGCTCCGTTCTGTCGTCTACAGCATTGAACACAGCAACAGCGCTTTTCTTTTCTTCACCCATACATTCATTCAAATTCAAATTAATTTTTCATGGAGAAAATCAACACTTTTTCTCTTGATGAAACTTACTTAATATAATTCACTAAAAACCACAAACTTTGCTCACACTGAATTCACATAACTCACTTGTAAGTTAATTCTCATTTCCTTTGAATAAAACAATTCATATATTATTTGGTTGGTCACAAGGAAAGCACTTTGTCTTCATCACCTCCTTGCGTAGCGAGAGGCTAGTGTAGTCTGGAGGAGCACATTGTTGGTTTGAGTAACAAAAACCACAATCACAACAATCACCGGTGTTTTTACCATTATTGTCGAACCGAGTAGTCTCTCCGCCGCCACTGCTCATTTTGACACTTGGTTGATGAAAAATATTGAGCAGATTCGTAATCCTTTCGCTCTACTTTGTCGTGGCTGATGTTCATGTTCATCCATATCATGTGTATTACTTTGGTGTAATTTCACAAGCTTACAATTCCTAGCTCACCACCTGGATTGGATTGAGAAAAAAAGTTTACATGAATATTTAAAAAAGAATAAGCCAATATGAGAAATGGATATTTTGTCGCATGCCTTTTTTATAATTTTTCCCTTTATGTAAGGAAGAAGCCGACAAGACAGAGATGGTGAATAGAGAGAAAAGTCAAGTCAAGTCAGGTAGCAAGTTACTTGTTTGCATACTATTTCAATGTGCTAGGAGCTGAGCTGCGCGGTGGGTCATAAAAAAGGGAGAAGCTGCAAGGTGCGAAGTGGATATATGATGTGTTGTGTGTGCGTGGACAAAAGGGACAAAAAAAGCTGGATTGATTCTTGTTGCGACCTTGTCTTCAACGAAAAAACCAAAAAGTCAGCCACAACGTAGCAAAGCATAAGAGACTGCAAGTCTAAAGCAGATATAAAAGAAATGTTATGGAAAGCTAAAGTCAAAAACTGTAATCGTATTCGGCATTTGAAAATATTTAATGTGGTTGGTAGTAAGTATGGTGTAGGATGAAGTGAGTGCGTGTGCCCTTTATATTAAAAAGTTGTCACATTCAAACCCAATTTACATAAGTAGTAGAGTAGGAATATATGCGTGTGGATTCAAGTTGTAAGTAGGAAGGGAACGGCTTTTAAGAGTCAACGTGTTATAAAGCTTTGCGCTGGAGTGAAGAAAAAGGAGACCGCATTTGACTTTCCTATTATACTGAATTATATTATTTCTACTGAGTCCCCGCATTAAAAACTATCACAAGAAATGCCGAGAGACTGGCTGACGGAGTGAGGATAATATCATAATATAAGATATATATACTTATAGCTGGTAGATGCATAGCTTTAGAAAACAAATCCTTGAGTTGACTTAAGAGTGGATGGATTGGAGGAGTGAGCAACTTTCAAGTACAATAATGTTATATGATGCGAGCTCCTCGCATGTTAGCAGACTAGCGGCGGTGTCTCTTGTGTACTTCGATACCAATAAAAGTTTTGGTTGGTACCCTTTTTGTAGTACCGTAAAAGCTTTAGTGTTTTTCATCCATGAGGAATTTCTCGGATTGCACACTCCATTATATATACATACATAAATACCTCTGATTCTCTTTTATATATAATAATATGTGACTAGTTTTATTGCTCTAATATTTTGTATCACCGACGAGCCAAATCACCCGACCGATTTCTCCAATCCAATCTACATTTGAAATATAAAGCAACAGGTAGAATTTGGAAGTGCAATAAGATGAAATGATGTATGTACCTTTATCTATCTGGGTTAGCAACCTGTTGCGCTCCTATTCCTTGCCTTTGTCACTTGATACTATTTTTGTAGATGTGTGGAAACTTGGTGCAAAGCTACGAAGTTTATGTATTATTCTTAGGAAGAAATGGATTTCAACAGCTACCGATACCGACCCAAGCTCCTTTCAAAATGATTGTGATTCTAACATCTTGCACGATTCCTGTGGCTTCACAGCAATAAAAATATAAAGAACGGGGATGGCAATGGGAATAAGTAAGTACCCCCCGAACAAATGACGATCATGAAAAAGAAAAACTTGAACAGGTAACTCACATATCCACTTACTCAAAGTCAAGTACAGAATAGACAGACTGCAAGGCAAATAGGATGTCATTGCCATTGCCATGCCACGGGAAACAGACAAATATGCATGACTTTATAGGTACAATTTTTAGGAGAAAGGTGCTAATTCGCCTCAAAGACTTCCTTAAAGACATACAACTGTCTTGTGATTTGTGATACATGAGGACTTTTTTTTTGACATTTTGCTCTTTTTATATACAAAATTCATCATTGTCAACAACTATGGAAATACTCGCTAGAAGCGGGGAAGAGAACTGACCTCTTCCTGACTCTTTGTTCTCCTTTCGTTTCGTTTCTTGCCATAAAAATATCTGATAGGATGGAATCCAATATATTATGCACATCGGTCAACTCACGTCCCTTGTGGACGATATTAAAAAGACACTGAAAAATAATGGCAATCATTTAAAATGGGGGGTTTTGATTTGATGTGATGTGATATGAGCGAGAAACAGTAATAAAAACTATTATAATATGTTCTCAGGAACGAAGGATAGGATCATAATGATGATGATGATGATGATGATCTCTTGAGTGGTACCGTCATGTGATGATGATGACGGTGACGGTAGAGTGAAAAAGTACACTCACGAAAATAAATTTTTCTGTTCCAATCCATCTCTTTTCCTTCTCAAGAGTTTTACAAGAGGGGATATTATTATATATATATATTTTTGTGTTACATTGCATGTAATAATAATAGCGGCTGCATCATGCATGCATCCCAATCCCAACTACTACCAAATCAACTAACCACTTGATTGTTATGTAAGCCAAGCTTTTCCTCCCAGCCAGGAGCAGGAGCAAAGCAGTAAGGATGATAAAAATTGTATAAGTATTAGGATGATATGATGAAAAAAGTAGGAGCACCAGAGAGACCAGACCAGACTAACATTAACAAGTACATTTTCAAGTGGAGACAAATTAGGGGGTCCACTCCGACAAACCTACAATAATCAAATTGTTTTCTTCCTTTGAAAGAAAAGTCAGAGCAAAAATCTGAGAACCCATTTTCCCGAACATCCGAATGCACATATTAATAATAATATCTATGTATGTTGTTTTCCTCTATCTCAATCCATCTGATTGCATTCGCTTCGCACTGTCTATGTGTGTATGTATGTCTCTGTTTCTCTACCTGACCTATTCGAATGCACAGATTGGAGTTGGACTCTTTCCCTTGTGTATTTTTTTTTGTAAAATGGTAATAATGAGAGAGGAAATAGTTGAGAAATTAGAGGACAGAGAGAAACATTAAAAAAGTATATATTTTCTTAGCCTGTCATTTACTATCGTTAGCTAACATCATCATCATCATCATCATCACCACCATCACCCATCAAATGTATATAGCAACGCTAAAAAGTGGAATTGAATTTGTAACTCTTCTCCTTTTCTCTCTTGGATTGGTGCCATCGGATCGCCATGCAATCCCATGTAAAAGAGCTGTCTACTCAAATGCCTAATGTGTTGTTGGAGCTCTCTTGAGCGAGTCTTATTAGGTATTCCTGTTTTTTTCAAACATGAAATAGGTGGATGGATGGGCAAGACTTTAAGCAGGTGAGTTATATCACTGAAGAACATTATATACTACAACGAATGCATCTTTTCTTCATTCAATTCAGGTGGAGGCCTTCTCTTATTCCAACGCTGAAGGTTTCTCGTAACTTATTTCAGTTGGTTGTTTTTGGTTGGAGTTGGAAATAGTAATGCTAATGGATCCCTCTCATTTGTGACCAGCAGCATTACTTATGTTAACCCTGTTTCCATCTCCAAATTCTTTCATAATTTTAACTACCATTATTGGAAGACAATGTGCAAATCTTTAGTGAAAGAAAAGTTTTAAGAATAGGGAGAACCGGCAAAAACTCTTTTTTTTCATTATGAATAATAATTATGTACAAAATTCTAGCCCAAAAACATGTAAAATCATTTTCCCCCCAACTACCAGTTAGTAGCTTATAGCTGTGTAAAAAAAGAGAGGTTTGTAAAACCCAATGTTAAATATTCATGTGCTTTTTCTTCCTACATAAAAATGTACATATTTTTAAGTGTGTGAGCACAAACACAAGCTCACATCACATACCAATTCATGTAACACACACGTTTACTCCTCAAACCCAAAAGAGAGAAAAAATGTGTACCCAAAAAATCTAATCCAAAAAAGTAAAGTTAAAACCAAGAGCGGATATGGCCTAAGGGCTCACCCCACCACACCATCATCATCATCATACCTCTACACTACACCATCACATCAACTCACAAAGCGAAAGCAAACCATCACATCAAGCAAACTACCTGAGCTAGAAAAAAAAGAGATAGATCCATCCATCCACATCCACATCACGCACATATGTACATACACAAAATACGCATTTTTCCTACTAACTGCTACTTTACTTACTACTCAACCATGATAAACACACACATGGACAAGTCAACTTGTTCCTAAGCATAATAATAATAATATAAAGTTTTTTTTCTTCTTTCTTTGGAGGATAAAAACCTTTCTTCCTTCAAAAATGTGATGGTATATACATACTTACTCCTACAGATGTACATAAAGACAGCTAAGTATATGGTACATATTACTACATAGCTAAATGTATCTGTGCACTTGGAAGGAATACGATGAATCAATATTTTTCTTGACTTGACTTGGCTTACGAAGGAAAAAGAGCCCTCAAGTAATGTAATATTCATTATACACAAGTACAACAAACACATTTTGAGCTTGAGACTAAAAGGTATCCCTTTCTTTAAAAGAGCGTTAGCATTAGCTCAGCAGCTCAACTATCTTGTTGTCTTTTTTCTTAACATTTTTTCTCCTGCCTTTGAGGCAAATAAATAGGCAAAAAGAAAAGGCACAAATGATGAGTAAGAGCAATTAGTGATGTGATAGGATGTTGATGTTTGAGGTTTCTGCTGCTTGATGCTGATGGGGATTATATATTATATTATATTGTAGTATCTATAAAATATACGTATGTATGCAATGCATCCATTTACAAAATGATGATCTGAGACTTTGAAAACGCGGTTTGACTTTGCCTTTCCCATTGGTTTCCTTTGAGAGAGACGACGAGACGAGAATCATTTTTCAACTTTCATTCTCAGAATTTGTTGGAGAAAATTGATTCAAAAAAGAAGAACAGTGTGCTCACATTATGGGGCCCATGTTCCCTCATTTTTCTAAATGCGGAAATTGAAAATCTTTTCAATAAATGTTAAGTAAAACCCCAAACAATATGGATCATGGATCACACACATGATCACTTTTCTCCTTAAAAAATGAATGTGTGTGAACTGAAAGCGATAGTTGATTTTTTTTCTGCTTGATCATGATTAGCATTAAAAAATAGAGGAAGAGAATTAGTGTATCCATATAATCTCTCTCTGTATGTATTTGTGAGTATAGGATTTTATTTTTAAAATTGTAAACACGACGTGTGTGCATGTTGAATGTCGTGAAAATCCACATGGGATCCTCGTTCGGATCCCAACATCGGTGATAGCTCCCATACTGCGACTTACTTGATCCCTTTGATCACCATCAAGTAGCAACAAAGTATCATAGAGATGAGAAGTGGAAGCGTACTTACATTCTCTTTTTTTTTAAAAGATCATCTACATCACATCACATCTCACCCTTTTACCATTTGACATCCATTTACTCACTCATCCCTTGTCCTCACTTTGATAATGATGTCATAACATCGGAGAGGACCAAAAAGAAGAGAGATAAAAAATAATAAAAGCTCTCTAAACTACCAACATGTCGTGGTGACAAGGAAGAAATGGATGTTGACGAATAAAAAGTCACAGGGCACACTACAGGACACCCTCAAATCAACCGTGACCATTCCAATGGGTCAGGTTGTTGTAGTTTTCGGTGCCGGTGGTTTTGTGATGTGATTGTGATTGGTTCTCAAATGCCGATGAACCTTTCTTCTGAGAAATCAATCCTTTGTAAAAAAGAAAATTACACGATTGTCAGCCAGCGTCAAAATGACATAACATAACAGACTCAAAAAAAAAGAGCTCAGCATCACATCGCATCTCTCATGATTTCTTGGACATTACCACAAAATTGATGGATCTAAAAGGATAAGAAGGATGGAGCATCATCATCACTATCATCACACCCAAAAAAGAGAGTCGGCATAGGGATCTCACACAGAAACAGAATTTCTTGTGAAGGAACATCATCATTAACAGAAAAAAGTTCACACTCAAGTGTGGTGATACTACTTACTACCAGAATGAGACTAGGCTAGGCTACATGAAGATCATGATGATGATGCTTCACCACAAAAGAGTGAAACAAAAAATGAGAATCTCTGTTAGTCTTTGAATATCTAGCCATGATGACAAAGGAACCAAGGTAAAAATGTATGTGGATGGACAACAAAAATACATGACATGACTCATGGAATGACTCCGTCTCCTAGGCACCGAGAACCGACCTATATGCACAAAGCGCAAGATGTAATATTCCTTTATTTCCCCCTTCCTTGGAATTAGTACATCACATTAAGCAACATTAACAATTACCGTTTTCCACCATAGTCACCAACTAACAATCACCCTGAGTAATAACAATAACAATAGGACAAGACACAAAGCTCACGGGAAAAACCGCAGAAAAATAATATGCAACGGGGATGGTGGGTTGTGCAGCGTAAGTAATAATATAATGTAAAATGTAGAATGTAATGTAATGCAATGCAATGGAACAAGCGAGTCAAGATAAGTAAAGTTCTTTTATGAACGGAACAAAAAGAATGTGATGTGATGTTATGTGATGCAAGGGAAATAATAAGGTTGTTAATGGTCTTCCATTATGTGTGTCTGTGTGTGGCTCTTCTCTTCCTTTCCCTTGGTTTTAGTGAGAGCCAAGGAAAATAAGCGGGGAGATTATCACCGTGATGAGAATCATGATCATCATGATGATGATGATGAAGGAGACGACGACGACCATCATGATGACTTGTAGGTTGCTAGTAATTTTTTTCCTCGGCATTTTACATTCTCAGTTGTTCCCTTAAAATATTGTGTGTGATTCGATTCATAGTAGGAAAAATGCATTAAATTCGTGGTCTGTTATTACGTGGATTTCTTGAGGCTGAAACGATGCAATGCAAGACGATGTAATATATGAAAGGGTGTCAACACACGAGACCAGACCAAGAGCAAGGGATTTTGGATTTGGGAAATGTCTCGTCGACATTGTTATGCAGAGTGATAATGTACCTGTTGCACCATCCCATCATCATCATCGTCGTCATCATCGTCACCACCTGACCAAGAAAAGAAACCTTTTTGTTCTTATTCCTCCCAATTCAAAGTGGCCCTGAAAGAGTCCCTTCGTGCGGACAGACGACAGAGTGACTGACAGGAAAAGCAAGGAGCATTGGATTCAATCGGCATTGCATGGCATCCCAGTAGCTCGACTACTTAGCAGGGAGCCTATTATTATTGCTGTTATCATCTCTATACCCATATACTTCACCACACAATCCCATATATCTCGTGTCCCTTGGGAACAACGGTGGTTTTCCATCATCATCTATCAAATACAAACCAAACCAAGCCAAGCCAATCTAGCCCACGCTTCCTTTCCTATCCATTTTCTAATATATTTATATTCCTATTTACTATTACCTGGACTGGATTGGATTGACACTGACAATCACAAAGGTATTTTTGTAGAAACTGACTAAGGGAAGAGAGCAGAGGAAATTACCTCAAAATGTCCCCAATCAAAATGTTTGAGTTGTACCCTTAGAAAATATTTAGTTTTCATCATCATGTAACATCCCCATTTTTAGAAACATTATACAAACCACGACAATAATGATGACGGAGACCATCGGACAACCGACAACCAACAACCAACACTCCACTTGTCAAACCTTTTATCAAATTCAATCCATTCACTAAACCGTAATGGAAAGGAAAGATGGGGAGGAAATGAAATATGTGTGTACGCATGAGGAGCTCAACAAATTTGAGACTTTTTTAGAACCTAAAGTGCCTTCCTGTGTTCCCTATCAATTTGCTCAGGGAAAAATATATGGGATGGAGAAAGAAACCCTATTAAAGGTGAAAAATTATGTTTTTCTTAACTCTTGTCATTCTACCCTTCATCCTTTCGGAAAATATTGATAATCTTGTTGTTGATGGCTTTTACTGCATTTTTATGTGAGCTTGTTAGTCTTTAGTTAGAATTTTTGTCTAATCTCCACACAATTTTTTGGCATGTTTAACTTGTTGCTTTTTGAGATATTTTTTCCTTGTGAATTCCTTTGTAAGGGTTAAAAATTATTGTAAATGATCAATTAGTTTTTGAAAAAGAAACGTTTTTTTAGAAATATGCATCAGTTTTTGTGTTGTTTTTCCATCTCATGATTGATGATGGATTGATTTGATGGCGAATAGAATCTAACCTTCCAAATCTATTCTATTCCAGGTGGAGAGGAAATTGTTGTTTCTACGGTAATTCCTTTGGCCATATGTCTACCAAACTTGACTCTATTTATTTCAAATGCTAATGATGATAAGGCTGTTTAAAATGTATTGGAAAAACGATACGATACAAATGCAATTCAGGTATAATAACGTGCGTGTAACAAAAACAACAATAAGGAACACAGTTAATCATATTTCTTTTCAAGGTTCAACTGTATCATCATCATATAAGCTGCTCATCTCTATGTATCTGCTTCTGAGCGTAAAATTTGTGATATTAAAGTGTAATCTTTTTTCTTTCGCTGCTCTGGAAAATAAAATGCTTAGTCAAAGTCGAGAGTAAAACTTTACTCTCAAATTTTCTCCTAAATAGCCTCCAGTTCAGAAAAACAAGGGATATGCTCACAAGGCATATGTTCACATAGCCTCGATTTTTTATCCATCTGTCCAGAAAGAGGAGAAAAATATATGGTGAAATGCAAACGTACATAACATTCAACCACATTTATCTGTGTCCGCTCAAGATTCCATTTAACTGACTTGATTTGACTTGAACCGAACCAAGGCCCAGCACTTTACTCCACTCAAGCTAAAATGCATTTAGGAACGGAAAAAACTGTTGGATGCCTTTTTGATAGAGTTTGGAAGAAGAAAAAAAGGTTTGTATTTTTTCTGCCCTCTAATTTTCAAGTGAATAACGAGAGACTTGCAACGCATATAATCACAAGGGAAAGGTAAGGTTTGAAGTCTTAAAGTTGAGCATAATAGTTTTTTCATGGATCGTTTCATCATGATCAACAAGAGATACTTATGTTATGTATGGATGGTTCCCTGCCCTTGATGGCCCATGTGTCTTATCGGAAGAAGGCGGGCATCACGCCAAACCCGGTCAAGAAGAAAAATAACACTAATCTTTTCCTTGTTTTTTGCTGGAAAATAAAATATTGTGTAGGCTTGTTTCTAGTTCTTCTCATCCCCTTTGCCCCTTCACATTGTGCTTATTGTATCTCAAACGCAAACCAAACCAAACCACTCAAACAAAAATTTTGCCTTGCTCATCATCATCATCATCATGATCATCCTTTTCTTCTGCCTCGTATCCACACATCCCATCACATCACATCAAGTACATAATGGCCTAGTAAGACTTGAGTTAAGACATATATGTTGTGCATACCTCTACTTTTATACCTGTATTGAAAAGGTTTTAAAGAGGGCAACAGGAGAATATTTCTGAGTTGATGATAAAGTACAAGGAGAAGAGGTGTGGAAAGTACCTTTCTTTTTTCTCAACCTTGTCCTTCTTGTTCCTTTTCAAAATATCATTTATATTTGCTTTTACAGCAAAGAATGGGATGGCTGGATGGATGCAAGATGATGATAAAGTTTTTTTCTGGTGAGCGAGCATTAGACCAAATGCCACAGAGCAAAGCTAAAACTGAACAAGATGAGGAAGGACAGAGAGACTTTTATTTTGAAAGAAAAATATGTACTGGATGACCATTCCTACTTATAATATAATGATAATACAGGGAAAATAAAGCGTTGGGAACCTGATCTATGCCATGAGAATGGAACTGAAGGAGAAGGGATCATCTCGTCGACGCCCCACTGACTTGGCACTGTTACTACACAATGTACTTACAAGGAAAAATTGTAAAAAAAAGGATCATTATGTTCCTTTTATTGTGCGTATGTCTTCGTCTTTTTCTAAAGTTATGTAAGTTCTTCTACGTTCTACTTGTTCTCCAAGAAAATTGGTATACATTTGTGATGGTCACGTAAAAAGGTAGACTAGCTGAGAATGGACCATGCTGTTTTTGCGATAATAGTGATCATCATCATCATCATCATCACCATGTCACGTCATGATTGCAGAAAGGAAGGGACGATTTTTTTTATTACAAAAGGAAAATAATATTGTAATGTAAAAAAAATTGTTACAGGTGAGCACGACAAGGGTTCTCCTTGTCTTTTTTTACGATAATATAATACTTTTCCTATTTTACCAAAGGGGGTGCGAAAAAACGACAGCTAATTTGAACCACACCTGTCAAGGTCGTGCTATTGGTTTTTAGGAATGATATACACAAGGCAAAAAGGTGGTGGTAAAGTTGTCCAGCAAATTTTTTTCTACACACACACACAAAAGTAAGTAGTAAGTACACACGCCCCTACTTTTTCTGTGTATTTTTCCTACCTTTTTTCTACTATTCTCATTTGTAGTATTTGAAGTCCCTAATTTTCTCCTCGTCTCAAGATGACTGACGATAATAAATGGCGTGTAATAAGACGGGACTCTCTTTTATGTAGTTTGGGCACAGATGATGAGCATAACCTCGTAAAAAAGTTCTCATTTTGAACTACCTCCTTCGGCTTCTTCTTTGCAGTTCTGAGAAAATCGGCTGGACGTACATAAACAAATATCGGAAATGAAATAATCATATGCGAGCTCTGCAACCAACCGCCAGAACAAACTAAACATATGTGTAAGGTTTTCAGGTACACAAAAGCATTCTAAATTATGCTGCTGGACTAACATAACATACCATCACATATCATCATAATTCCATCATCGCCTCTGAAATACAGAGAAAATTCCTGTGCTTATTGGCACACACAAAGTCCCATTTTTTTAAATAATAAACTGAAAAGATTTTATGCCAAAGATATAAAGGTGTAATATAACCGTATTCCCTGTATGCAGCTGTACCTTGTCTACATAATTTTATGACACCTGCGCCGACATTTATTGCTACCTGTGACGAATGTAGGAATGATTGATAGCGTAAGTTTAAAAAAGAAGAAAAATATAATGTTTTTTGGTTATATACAAGTGGCAATGCTATGCTAATGTAATGTAATGTTGCGGATTATTTTTTATTCTCACTTAACTTGCTGGGCTCAAACACCAAACCAAACCAAGACAAACCACCACCACCCAAAACAACTGAATAAATCTTATGTGAGCACATGGTTACTTAGGTGCATACATTTGTAGTTTATGTTTATATCATTCATAAAAATATTATTTATGAATGAAAAATGCATACCAAACCAACATCTTCATGCCAAACTTTTTTGTAATCACAGCGTATCAAGTCAATCTAAACGGTCCGGTGTTATTTTTTTTTTGAAAAATATTAGGAAAAATGCGGCATTGTTTTGACTTTGCAATTTCAAGAAAACCATAAAGAAAATAGGCGAAAAGGGTTTCATCTGATTCTAATTATCAAGTAAAGTGAATTGTGGTAAAAACACAATGTTTGTTGGAGTGCCAATATTTTTTATTGTCACTTGGTGGTTGGTTGGTTGCCACTTTACACGCTCATTTAAAGAGTCATTATCCCCACGTCCCTCGTTAATACTCCCATATGAAACATGTGCTAATCTTTTGTATTTACTTGTTTAATAAACACTAGGTAATCATCCGTGTCTAAAACTGTGCACGCACTTTGACAAAAATGTACATATATTTCTCATGTTTGTAATGTACTTTTTTGAATCACCACCATCACCACCACCATAATATAAGAGATTGGGAAGTATTATATTGCATATTATTCATTTATTCTTGGTCCGCACACATGTTCTCAATTGTCATGGCATGCGCTATTGGTCGGCTTCCTGCTGTGCCTCCACATTTGCATTTAGTCGCCCGAAAAAACGAAGCAACAGGTGGATTTTTTTTGGAATGAAATAAAAATGAAATGGAATTTGCGGCTGCACAACACAACCAACAACACATTCCTAATAAACAACGCATGATTCGTCTCCCCATTTTGCCAAAAGCTAAGCAAGACCATTATGATATTGATGATAATATTTACAACAATATTAAAAAGTGAAAGATTTACTCTCTCTTGTTTTAAATCCAGCATGAGTATGAGCATCATCATCATCATATCATATCATATCGCAAGTTATTATTACTTTAGTACACAGCACACCAAACCAAACGAAAACACAATAAAGAAGAGTGAGTCAGTCACACAGTCAATAAGTCAGTTTTATCACCTTCCTCCTTATTAAAAGACAGAGTGTGCAATGTTCAACGTGATGTTTGATGTTGTGCAAGTGCGTTAAAGGGAGAGAAAGAAAAGAGGTAAATCACAGACAGTCGTCCGGTTCGTCGTCGTGGAATAATAAATTATAATGAGGATGAAGAAGAATGAAATGAAACTCCTCAGCAGTCAGTCCTTCTTCATAATCCCTTTCACATATCTACATTTATAGTAATATTATGTTTGCCTTGTGTTGTCTACTAATATAATGTACGCATGCAAAATGAAAAAAAAATTATACATGTTTTTCGCTGTAACAAATGTGTAAAAAGAAGGAGACGGCATGTAACAAGCATATCATATCATATTTTAGCATATCTACATGTCTTTCTAAAGATCATCACATATATCATATTATATTATAGGTATGTGGATTGGATGACTCTGATGTGATGTGAGGTGAATGTAGAGATTTTTCCGCAGGTGAAATAACAATGCATTTTTTATGCGTAGCGCATTATATTAGCAGCTAACTATAAAAGAGGAACTGTTGATCATTATGAGCAACTAGTATATTAGCTTGTATAGAGATAGATTCATAAGGAAGAAGCATAAAGCACAACACAGCCACATTATGATCATCATCCTCATATAGCACATCACATCAGGAACGCACACACATAAAAGGGAAAATGGCCTATTAGCACATGCTCGATAACAGGTGGAAAGCATGCAAAATGCATGAAAAAACAAGGAATATGAAATGAAATGACTAAAGCTCATAACTCAACTCATCATTTTCACTCAATACCTTAAAAGTCAATTTCTAGTCAATCTCTTTAATTCTATTCCGGCAACGAAAAAAGGAAAGAAGGAAATATTTTATTTACCGTTTTCAATAGTATCCAAATAAATTCCTATTTTTATCCTTTGGATTTGGTTAAGTTGAATAACACTTTAGGACACTACTTAAAACAGGCATGTCATATAAAGTCACTTTTAGTCTTATTATAATTTTATTATTTATTGTTTTCCTCATTCTGTCATTCTAAGTTAAAGAAAACTTAATTCTTTCCTGAATCAATTTTTGAGTACAGGTTTGAATCAAAACTGTAAAAAAGAATTAATTAAAAAAAAACTGTTAGGAACACTTTTTTTGTGGCAGTTGGTTTTTTAATCATCTTGATCTTATTTTCATCATCGAGTCAAATACATCGGAGCACTGAATAAAGAACCTCCATGTTATTATCATCCTTCTTTCATAATGAATTGCATATAGATTGCATTTAACATAATTATTCTTGTTAAAGACGTGCCAAACCGGCTCTTATTAATTATTCGGGTGGGTTTATCCAGAGTCACAAACTGTCGACGTTGTGAATCTGTCACATGTCCTTCTCCTCCAAACTTTTCTTTTCACACTTTTTCTTCCCATGTTTTCTCACAACGCATGACAAAGGGTACGCCTTTGCAAAGTAAATTCATATGGGATCCCATGCACAACAAAAGAGGATAAATTATTTTCAAGATCACAAAATCCAACGGTACAATCCCGATTAAAATCCTTTCTCGTCTTCTCTGCAATAAAAAGAAACAGCTAGCTTGATTGAATTGAACTACTGTCTCAGTCCGCAGTCACGAAGCACACGATACAATGTTCATCAACAACTTAGTTTAGTTTTTTAAGAATAGAGGTGTTACACTCATGTTAATCTTCCCCTTCATGATTTTCCTTCATAATATGCATATTAATTGGATTTTCAAAACGAGATGGGTTTCTTTTGATGATTTACTCCAAACCCAACATCACATCACATCACTAAAACGAAATACGAGACAAAGTTTCAAACAACAGGGGATAAGTGTCAAAGTACTTGACATGAGTTTGTCTTCCACAGCAAAAATTATTACAAGCTGAAAAATATTGAAAGCCAATCCAATGGATCGATCGAATGCAAGTTAATGGGGGGAATGCACAAGTAACCAAACTCAAAACTGGAACTGTCCGATCTTGTTGAGTGAATGAAGAAGACGAGAGGAAAAGAAAAATAAGGGGATATAAGATGATGAGGTTGACGAGGATCAGGATGAGTATGATAGAGAACTGAAAAAAGGTGATGCGTTGATTGATTGGATCGAAAAGAGAATCAATGTGTGTGAGAGTATTAACAACCTATACAACATATAGGAGATGGTATAGGGAACGTAAAGTGCAATCTTGTTGATGGTGTTGCCAGTTAAAAGCCAAAAAAAAAGTTGAGAGACAATTGATAGTAGTAGCAGGGCTCTTCACTTCACCATAGTTTTTACTGGACCCTACACACACACACACAAACACATTACATCACACAAGATATAAATTTTTTCTTCTAAACTGTAAAAAAGTGCACACACACATGAGAGGCAAGACAAGTTGAAGATGTATGGGATTTCTAATGTATTGATGAGTGTCGGTTCGCTTCGGTGTGTATAATATATATATATTGTAGTGGTTATATGAACAAGAGCACAAAAGCCAAAAAATGAAAACAAGCAAAGAAAAATTGTTCACAAGCGTACGTCCACATTACACAGTGATCTGGCTTTGGCTCACTGACTGACTGATTGTGAGTCAAGTGAATCCCTTGACTTGTTCAGTTGTTGCTGAATCTATCTATCTATCTCTCCTCTTCGTCCTCTTCTTTTACTTTTACTTGTCAGTCAACATTCTCAGAGCAAAGGAGGAATAAGAGAAGAGAAAAAAAAGTATTTTGGTTGAGAACGCTCGCTCCATCCAATCCACATACCTACCTGTGTGCGTGGATTGGAGTGTGGAAATTACATGCATGTATGGGCTCAGGCCAGGCACATGTTGATTGCTTAGCACAGCCTTTTCCCTATTCCTATATTACATAAGATAATACACGACAAGGTATCACCCTCCACCATCATCATCCTTTTACTATAGAAAGAAAAAATATTTTTCCTCTCAACCTGAGCTAACTGCTAGAGCTCTCTGCTCTCTCCGACTCTCCTCCATCCACATGGCCAAAGAGGTTTTTGGTCTTCTTAAGTGGCTTGGTTTGGTTTGGTTTGGTTAGTGGATGTATGGGATATGTCATGTCATGTATGTATCTACATCAGTTCATGTGTCTCTAAGATTCTTGGTCTCTGGTCTGGTCTGACTAGGCTGCTGCTAGAAGAAGAAGACGAAGAAGAAAAAGGGTGTAAGGAAAAACAGGTAGAGAAGAAGACGGGTACGGTTATATTTACTACTAAATAGTTGCCTTCCCTCCTCTCTTCTGACTGATGAGGAAGACGATCGGGATGATGATGATGATGATGCTCGTTGAGCTGAGGCTCAGACTTGAGACGACGAGACACACAAAATAAATGAAGGATAGCACAAGAAGAGCCACACTCATATTAAAATACTTTTTTTCTTCCTTCATTTCATTTCTTCTGAGGAAGGAGGATGCTTCGTTCGTATATCATCATCATGTAATGTAATAGTAATAGTAAAATGAATGCATAAAGTGGTGGTTGATAAATAAGGAGTAAAGTCACCAGCAACAAACTTTAATGCAGTTATGTACCTACCTACCTGTTGTATATATATTTGTATTCATGGATAAAATAGATTGGTGTCCGAATAGCTTAGAACCTTGATTTGATTTCATGAAAAGCAACAAGTTGTTGAGCAATACGTTACGTATCATGATGATCATGCACCATAATGTAAAGTTTATACATTGTCTCTTTGGTGGAGTGGATTGGAGTTGGAGTTGAGGACGGGTTTCTTCTTGGATGAGATAAAGGGAAGCATTAGAAAAAGAAGGTGTACCACCAGCACCAGCACTACTACTACCATCATCATCATCATCAGAACCAGCTCGAGAAAAGAGATTCCTTTTGAGAAAAAGCCATGGTGTTTTGCTACAGAGTTGAATTGATGTTTGGTACAAGGACCAGGACAGATTGTAAGTGGTATGCCATGTAAGATAATGATAATCGTAATAGTAATAATCATAATAATAATGTGGTTTCTCCTCTTCGTCGTTCTTCTCCTGAAATAAAAGGCAGGATGATGATGGTAGAAAACAATCAGAGAAAAAATCCCTTGCTGGTAACTAACTACGTACAAAGATACATATTACGTACGTTTGTATGCATGTACAGGTAAGAAAAGGTAGGCAGGCAGGTAACAAGCGTAATCATCATCATCATCATGATTGCATTCCATTTCTTTTTCCATATCCAAAAAGTACAAACTCCTTTTCCCCCTTATCTTGAACATGTTTTTCAAAGACACTCACAACTTGCTCACATGCATACACAAAAAGTATTTTTTTCCTAAACGCACAATTCCTTCTTGCTACTTTACTCACAATCAGAGGCTCACTCCGCTGGTTTGGTTTGATGAGAGGACGAGAACGACGACGGTGAGGATTTTTGTGAGCTGGCTCTGGCTAAACCAGAGTGTCTTGAGCAACTGTGGATTGGATTGGATTCAAACAAACCATTATTATCTTTTACTGCAAAGTTAAGTCCGTTTTGAATATAGTTGTGCAGCAGCACCGTACACTGAAAATGGGATTGTAGACAAAACAGGCATGTTAGAAGGCAAGAGCACCACCACCATGCATACCATTTCACGTCAATTCCTTATACCGGTTCAATTTTTGTTGCTGCCAGAAGAAGAGCCAAAGCCACAATCAGCATCAGCCTTTAAGTCATTCCTTTTCTTGGCATTTAGACATTGTCGTCGTTAATTCCTTGGTACACGCATATCTTCCTAGGAAAATAGAGAGAGAGAGAAGTGAGCAGCCACCACAAGTGGAGTGCTTGTGGTTGCTCTCTCGCTCACCTGCATCAACTCGAGATGATGTTGACGACGAAGACGACGACCGAAAGGAAGGATGGATGGAAAAGTTGATGCTGCTGCTGCTGCTGAAGACGCTTTTTAAATTATATAGCTCATTCTCATTCCCTTCCTATATTCACCTTCTGATAGTTCTCTGGGTTGACTTAGCTTGGCTCACAAGTGTGTCTCCCTGTCTTAAGGTATTCCTTGGAGAGATGATGATAAAGCCTTCTTACATTTTCTCCAAGTCTTCTTTTTCCTATTCAAATTCAATGCTCTGTTGTGTTATGCTAAGAAATGCCTATGAACTCAGTTGTCGGATCTATCTAGTAGTAGTAAAATGTAAATACAAGTGAATAAGAGGAGTAGCCGTGAACCTGCCTTCTTTTTTCTTTACACATGTGAAAACAATGACTGGAATGGCATCTGGCACGACATGAGGATGATGGCATTGCCTTTTCCTTCCATACTACAACTACTTACTTACTTACTTTGTATCAAGCAAAGGAATACATTGCATATCATGTTATTATACATGGATACATCATCCAACATTAACATGGGATTTATACCTGCCAACCAATTCAACAATTCTTCAAAAAATAGGATGGAATGGAAAATTGCATTTGGTTCTTTAGTTCACTCCACGATAATGATGATATAGCAGTTGCCCAACAGCTAAATGGAATGGATTGGATGCTTTAAGAAGAGATTAACTTTGTTGGGTGCATCATCATCATCATCATGATTGTTGTATGGCCAGCTAAAAGGAATCCATGTAGTATTACATTGCATTGCATTGCATTGCACAATCAACAAGACAAGGCAAAGCGAAAACCACAAGAAAAGGAACGAGAAGAGAGGTATCATCTCATCACATCCCATCCAACATCCACATTTTTATTCTTGCCAAGCAAGCAGATAGGCAACAAAGCTCTGGTCAGATCACTCTCCCTTCTTCAGGCTTTATTTTTCATTTCTTGCATACTTTCCTATACAACCTTTTTTTATCATTTCTTTACCTTACCTAAACTTCTCTTCTTCTTTTCTGCCTTGATTATCATGTCTGTTGTTGGAGGCAATAAGAATAAAAAGAGAACCTGTCTCTTTGTATTGTTACTCCTTGATTGTTTGAAACATATTGAATAGGAAAAATATACATCATACATACTATATTCATACATACATACATACATATCCAATCCACAGTCAACATGCAACATCATCATGAGAAAAATTTATCGATGACTCCAACTACAACACTATAACGCCAAGCCAGAGCCATTGATGATCTACTGTCAAAAAAATCAAAGAGAATGAGCCAAAATATATGATGATAGCAAAAGAACATATATTTTAAACTTGGCTTTTGACTCAACGTTTTTTTTCTACCAGCATTCAATATATTTCTTTGGGTATTTGAGAAATGACAATTTTGTTGACAAACCAGCAACAATTCATAGTGACGTTATGTGATGTGATGATTCTGATGATATAGGGAAACCATAAGTTGTAACTACAAGTCACAGATGAGTTTTAGTAGAAAGCTACCTTGAGAAAGCATCTCTGTCTGTCTCTCTCTCTCCCTCGTTTTTTATTTTTTTTTGCCTTCCAGTCATCTCACCTGTTGTTTTGTTACTTTGTAGTAGTATGTAAGCTCGTATTTGTATATATTGTGCTTTTGATGATGACGATGACTTGTTTGTGCTACTACAAAAATCATACATTCATACGGACGGACAGATGATGATGACATAGGTATGTACTATGTACATATATACATACATGCATACATACATTCCAATTCATTTTTTTTTATAAAAAAGACAGTCTCTCTCTGAATATCATCAGTGATGCTGCCTGCATATGTACATACATACAATTTTGCTTACTTTGTTATATCCCTGTACATTGAACCCAAACCGAAAGAAAGAGGAAAAATGCTAACCTATATGCACTTTTTTGTATGTAATGTACATACGCACATTATTCTTATAAAGTGTTCAAATAATTTTTAGTTTTTGAATGTTCCTCATCTTAACATTGGGAAATTACATATTTATTAGTTATCAAGAATGACCATCATGAGATAATAAAAAATATGTGCATTTTTACTACAAAACTATTATGGCAATCACACAATGATTGCAATTGGTTTGATTTGGTTTTTGGTTTAGTTTAGTTTTGAACAAGAGGAATCTCAAGTGAGTTGATAGAATACAGTTTTCATCGGATTCACTTGTCAAATGGAGTGGTGGTGGTAGTGGTAGTAGATAAAGCACGTATAGCGTAGGACCAGGACTTGCTAGACAACAAGACCAGACGAGTGAGTGCCAATGCCAAGGGATGGATAAATAGAATGGTGGTGGTGGTGGAGGAATCTCGGTGTATATATCTATAGAGCTTCTTCATCATCATCATGATGAGATGAAAGACCGGATTCTGATAGTGATTTTTCAAGTTGGAAAAATCTATTGATGGACTTGACTCTTGCTCATCTCCACTCTTTATTTTTGAGACCATCACATTCAGATCGGTATCCTTGTAGCCGTCTTGGTAAGAGCCAAAGCCAAAGTCAAGCCAGGCCTCGACACACCAGACCAGAGCACTGAAGACTCTGGCGCTGACTAACTGCTCACTCTATGATGAGCCCTGTTATTTAACTCTTGTTTTCTAATTCTTGGTCGTCACCAACCACACCATCACGATCATGATCATCATTTCATCCTCAACTCAAGCTCATCATGATCAACATCACATCACCATAGTTGTCATGAGCATTCCTGGTCTCTGATGAGCCGAGAAAATTATGCCTTATCTTTTTTCTTGTTACTTGAGGATCGATGGACTCACCACACCAGTTGCACTTCAAAAGAGGAAAAACCTTTTGCTATCAAAATCAAAAATCCATCTAAAACCTCTAAACCAATCCATACATATTTTTTTCTTCATTTTCTCTCCTTCAAATATAAAATGTCTGTAAATAGCCAAGATTAATGCGTGGTCTGGTCTGGTCTAGCCAGCTCTACTGGTCTCACTTTTCCTGCATATATTCACAAAGATCCTCTCATTTCATCAGGATATCTTGACGTATCTTCCGGTTCACTGTTTCTTGCACTGCCAACATCTCTTCTCAATTTTTTTTTAAATTCAGGAGTGAGTATGTAAAAGGCAAATGAAGGTAAAAACTGTTCTCTATATTTTTTCTTGAAGTGGTTAAGCTAATGCTACTTCTGCTGTTGATGATGACGAGACAAAGTCCAAGTAAAGAAAAACCTCTACGTATGTAGAGTCATGATGAGTGTGTGGATGCATCAGCATCACCATCAACCATCATGCATGAATGCATTTTAGTTTTTAGTGTTTAATGAAAAATCGTTTCTCAACTCACACCTTTTCTTTCTTTTTTCTTAGTCGTCCTCCTCACTTCTTCTTCTTCTCTCTCATTCTCATCCTGTAAAAAAATGCCAAGACAATAGAACAAGTATTGTTTTGTTGGGTTACACATAACATCGGCTAACTCATTATCATCCACTTGAATCGTTTCTCCGAACAGACTAAATACGATGACTTGTGTTGTCTCCTCTCTTCTCTCCTTTTCTGTATTACACAACTTTTTTCTTCTTCAACAAGATGAAGGGATCGGATCAAATAGGAAAAAATTGAATTGTGCTCTTTTTCCTATGTAATTCTTCGCCTTGCTCTTATTTAGGAGCCGTTGTGTTGCATAGACAGGAGACAGAGTCAATCCACATCCACATCCTACACAATTTTCATTAATACTATAATGCGAGAGTTGTGACTAACAAGTGGTTTTTATGTGCATACGCATCTCTCTTCTTCATACCCGAAAATGACACAAGCAACAGAAACGCAAAGGGAAGGCGACTTTAGGGAAAAGTGGTGGTGGCGGCATCGGCATCACATCATCAACCAAACCTCTTCAAGTTGAGGAAAAAAGGGAAATTTTTCTCATCCGCTTTTCGGCCTCCCATGTAATAAATAGGCTGAGAGAGATCCAAGAGCGGCTGCTGATGATACTTGCTCAACGCAAAACACGATGAATACGATGATGATCATGGTTTTCCTCTTTTGACTTTTTCTCTTAATATATTTTGTCTCTTTTATCCATTCCAAAGTTGCAACTTGTCTCGGCCTACACCATACCATACCACCACCATCATTCTTATCATTTGGTAGAGCAAGATCACCAGCATCACATCACCGCACCGGTATCACCATCTTGATCATCATTCCACATGATTTCTCATTTCAGGTTTCACATCTATCTCATCTCCTCACATTTTAATGCCTCATCCTCTTTCTTCATATAAGATATGCACACACGGGAGGAGGAGGAGAGGTTTCGAGATGGATGAGTTAAGTTGAGTAGTAGTTTCATTTGAGAGTTTGAATCAAATGGGAGAAGAAGAAAAAAAGGTGCTTGACTTTATTGCAAGAAGACAAAGTTTTTTTTTTTGAAACAGACGTGATTTCAAAGCCCGAAAAAAATAATATGCTTTTCTTTCTTGTCTTGACTTTGGCTTGTACGCTAATGATGCATGCATGCAATCATGCAGTCGTGCAGTTTTTAATGGCTCTAAAATGCTTCTTGTCTCTTCTACTTGCTTTGCTCCCACACACATACACAAACATAATATCAACATCAACATCAACACAACCAAAACTCAACCGCACATCACAAAACACATCCATGCATTTTATATGTAGGTAGCTACATACTACTTCAGTTCAAGTCAAAGCAACAAATAAAAATATGGATGGACCGGTAAAATACATTTTTTTGCTAGAGCTTTTTGATTGCGTAAGGTGGAAAAAATTGTGATGTGATGTGATTGCCATCCCATCTCTCTCGTTGGCTTTTACTGCTACAACTACTATTGCTCCTATATCAATGCAGGTGTGTGCGTGTAAGGAGTAAGAAAGCGTAATTATGTGTCTTTAAATGATGAAATCACTTCTTTCTGCGATCCAACTAAAATTCTCTCCTCTCTCTCTCTCTGAAAGAAATCACGATGCAGGTTTGTTTGTTGTTGATGAAAGCAAGGGAGCACCTGTAACGTAACGTAAGAAACGGGTATGTGAGCGAGCCTTAGCATCATCTCAGTAGGTACGAAACATGATCATACTTTTTCATATCAGACGTGGATTACGAAAATAAAAAAAAATCACATTCACATACCATATTTTTTTCAAGAGGCTTTATGAATGCAATATTATATCCACATAATTCCATCATCACATCCAACGTTCCTGTTGTACAGTAAAGTGCATTATTTCAAAGTGCCTGTTATTACCTTGATGATGATAATGATGGAGAAGGAGGAGGAGGTTTGATCATGATGAGGATGAGAACTACTCTTGAAAAGTTTTTGCAAGAAGAAGAAGAAGCAACAGGAGCAAGCAGCATCATAAATATGATGACTAGGTTAGTTTGCTTTGATTGCATTGACTTGCAAGAAGCCAGAGCCACTTAAAACGTGAATCCCTAAGCTTTTCTCTTCGGGTTTGCATTTGAATTTTTGCAACCGAAAACCGGTGAAGTGACGAAGAGGATTGTAAATTGGATGGGGGGATGGCTGTATAAAATTCTTTAGAAAACTGTGAACAAGTTCTCCTCTCCTCTGTCCACTTCAATCTAGAAGATGATGATGGGGAAGATGGTGAGGTTGATGATGATCATGATACATTCAAGTAATAAAGGTGGTATGGTATGGCATGGTGGTGCCATTCTGATGATAAAAGCTCATTTTCAAAACTGTGAATGAATTTTAAAATAAAGTTGAATTGAATGACTCAAGCTTTTAAGTATACAATGGGGAAAAAATGCATAAACTTTTTTTCTTTATTGTGCTGCTTTCTAGTGTCCACCTTTCAACACAAACCCCTGTTCCTACCTCTATCACTTCACCTTTTTGCATTTTATTATTAAGAATATTTTTTTCATGAATATGACTCTGATTGCTTTTACCAGTTTTATAGTAAAAATAACAGTTTCAATCGTGAACAAGAGGCCGAGAAGAGGGGCCAAGACAGGTAACAACCTATATTTTATGTACATTCTGTACATCAACCAAAAAACCAACCAAAACGTATCGATCGATTAAAGTGCAAACCTACATTCTTCGACATATTAAATTGCATCTTTACTAGCCTACTACCTACCTAGTCTGGTCACGTCGAGGGATTTTCATCATTGCAATCCCTTTTGTGTAAAATACTTGAGAGTACAGCTAACTCAACAGTGGCAACAAAGACACTCTTTAGCTAAAGGAATGCTCCTTCTAATCGGAGACACATGCAAACTACCTACAGAGCTGGGATACTCAACACTTACTCACCACACATCACATATAAAAAAGCTCTTGACTTTTCTTGATCCGATGATACTACACATTTCACAAGAAATAAAAAAAAACAAGTAAAATAATAATAATGAAGATATAGATGATAATATGCTGCTGATACACAATTCGGTAAAAAAAGTTGAGCCCCATTAACGAATTTGAATAATATTCTAGGAAACAATTGAGTGTAAAATATTCAAGTGTGTAGCAACTACCAATGATATGATATGATATGATACGCTAGGGTACTCCAAAGACAAAGCCTAACATTCGAAAAAAATAATAAAGCATTTTTTTTTCAAGAGAAATCACCAAACCAAGCCACACCACATCATCTTCATCATCATCCTCATCATCACAAAGCAATTGTCCGTCGCCTAGGTCCATTGCTCAAGAATCTTTGTGTTTCTCCGTTGATAGAGAATTATTATTATGCAAGATGTAACAAATGGAACAAAATATGTATCATCAAATGATAACATGTTATTTTATTGTGGTTTGGAATGTAGAAAAAATACTAACTATTATTTTCCACACATATATGAATATCTAGTATTTTCATCGGATCGGATATTATACGGAATGAAAGGTAGAGGTAGTATAGTAGGCAGTAGTAGGCACATACACAGATTATTATTGAGTGTGATTGCATGCTGCATCGTCAATTGTTAGCGTCCTCATCATTATCATCTTGTGTTACTTTCTTCTTGTGAAGTTTTTCCCCTTTGTACTTATATAAAGTAGTAGGCTACTCACTACTCACCACTCACTCTCAAGCTCTAACTATTAACTCCTCTGCTGCTGCTGTTCTCTTATGTAGTTTTGTTATGAAATTCAAGGAGGAATGAGGAACGAAGAGATGATGATATGGCTGAGATATGATGATGATAATGATGTTGTTGTAGTTGTTGTTGATGATGATTATAAGGGTAATTATTGCTGTCTGGCAGCAATTGTTGAGAAGTAAAAACGGAGGATCGGATGAAGAATAATACAAAAAAGTGATGAATGATCGCTTGTAACTTGACGCTGTTAGCAGGAGTCCCTTACTTTGGAATCGAATAAATGTGTATAAATATCGCGTCCATTTTATATAAAAAATTATATTGAATATTACAAACATATGTGTGTATATGTAGATGTGTAAAATATTGTATTTTTAATATTGGCTTCTGCTCAAGTTTTAACAAACAAAGGTCACCTTCTTTCTCACAAAATAATATGTGTGCATACATAACATTTTCTACTACTGGAAATTAAATAATGGGGTAGGATTTTTAGTGAAGATGGAAACTCCAGAAATCAAAAGGAACAAATGAAAAGCTGGAAACGGATTGGGATCCTTGTTCACAAAAGCAAATTCTCTTGATATCAAGGTTTTCATCAAATGTGGATAATTAAGGCTAGAAAATGGGGAATACGACGTAAAATGTTTAGAGGAGAAAACAATTACATGTTGAGGAATTTGGATTGGCTGGGAGTGATGGTGGTTGATTGACTGACTGAGTGAGTGATTTCTGACAAGTAGAGTTGTCTATGCAAACCTACATAAGCACTTGCAGGTTAAACACATACAAAAAAACGTTGCCACCTTATTCGTTAAAATGCATGATTTTTCACCAAGAAGCTCCATGTTGGCATTTAAAATGCATTGCTATATAGGGAGGCAGGCAACGGTTGTGTACCGGATTGAACTTTGTATCCGAATGTTTACACACTTAAATGTTTTGGTTATCCTTTGCGGTCTTCAAAATCTTCATATTCCTTTCCGTTTTTGTGACGAATACCTACGAACCAAACGAAAAGAAATTGTAAGCTTTTCTATAGTCACCTCTTGTATGTGATCAATATGTAATAGTCATGGATGTATTTTATTGTGAATCAATATTTAAAATTCATACCATTACACTGCCCTGGCCAAATAAGTAAGTCAGTGTGACGAAACGATCATTTAGGAATTCATGAGTGTGTTTCTTAGGGCATGTGTTGACTTTAACTGTTGTTGTTGTGTCACTGAAAATCAATAATTTGGTGAAATAAATAAAAGCAAATATAAATAAAGTTAGCATTAATTAAAAGCTCTGAAATTTATATAGAATAGAATAGAATACATACATTGCACAAGCTCCTACATTCCCACAGTAGTTACAGGCACCAACACCAGCTCGAGATATAGGGTGGGTTTACGTTTTGTCAAGTTAGTTGGTTGTTTGGAGGGTTGAGTTTCTAACGAGCTTTTTGATTGTAGAAAGGTTTCCAGGTTTTTCGGCTTGGTTGTCGTCATCTTTGAAGTAAAATTCTTTTTCGTTGATTTTAAAAGGATTTCCCTTTTGGCACTGCAGGATCAACTATCGATTTTGACCACCACCTTTAACGACAAAATCCAAAAAAAACACCAATTCATATCAATACAATGAACACAATACTGAGTACATCAAGTAATATGGATATAACGTGTATAAGCTCTACAAAGAATGACACATTTGAGCGTATATCTTGAGCAACATACAAGCTTTACAGTTTATCGTCTGTAGTGATATTTAACTGATTTCTGACCGTCCTCACTAATTCCTGAAACACCTGTGCTAAATTCGGGTATATAATGTGATGGAACTAAAATTTAAAAATTAAAACATGTCTTCTTTGCCGTCTTTAACTAAATAGCTTTAAATCAAAAATTAAAATTAGTTGCATGTTAAGGAAAAACTTCACTTTGGCCTTGATTTAATAGAATTTGTGAAATCCATTTATATTACAGCATAAAATACAGACTGTCACATTGAACACGGGATAAAGAACGTTGTTTGCTTAATTTTTCTGTTCTTGCAATGGTTAAAAAATAAGAATGTCTATCAACCAGATTTTTCGCTTAAGGAAGCAAGCAAACTTGCAAGTTAGTAAAAAGTAGTATAGAAACGAAGAAAAATACTTTGGCAACATTCTAGATGCATGTAAACCAGCATATTTTTATAGATACCTTAAATTAATTTATCCACACATATTTGCTTACTGTAATCATGAATTACATATCCAACCAAAGATGCACATTCCGATTCGCTAAATAACCTAATAATGTAGCTAAAGCTACGTTATTGAAGTATTCCATGTTAACTAATTCCTCATAATGACTAAGATTACAATTAGGATTTGATGAGTACCGTAAGCGATGAAGAAGATATCCGCTTTGTTGTTGGTGTACGCCACCAATACTTTGCTGATTATAGTTATTTCCTTCATTATGTTGACTTTTGTAGGAAAACTTCATCAAAGGTTGTAGAATGGTTCAGTAAACTGAAAAATAAAATCATTTGAATTAGCATATTTAATAAAAAATTGTATCTATCGTATTACTTACTGGCAACTATTTTGTGCCTTATACCCCCAGCCTCATACACAGCCCGGGTGTTAACTATGATAGTTTTACCACATTAGGTTATAGCTCTACCGACTTAAACAAAATATAGCTATTAGAAGGTATTGACGTATTCATAAAAGTTAAGTAGTGCAGTCATTTAAAAGGCAGTAGGATATTGACATTCATTGGTTGCCTAAACATTGTGCAACCTACATTACTTTAACGAATTGTTCATAAATGTTTAGTTGCAAAATGTTTGCCAAAGTGATAACTTTGATTCACTAAAACGCCCTGATTTGGTTTGACTATACCCAAACTAGGTTACGATACACCATTACTGGTGTAAATTTGTGATTCTAAAAATTTAAATAAATAATCACTAGAATAAGAGTCAAGCAATGGTTTCCCGAGCAAACAGAAGAAACAATAGAATTGTCAAGTTATCTATCTATTGCTTTAGCAACGAAGTAAAGCTATGGTACCACTAAAAGTAACTAAACTCATAATTGATAATATCCCTAATTGTTATTGCACCATATCATAAATATAAAATGATACAATTGTAATATACCTAGAGTTCCAGATGCTAAATAATTTGAAATGTATTTTCCTATTGATAAGGTAGTCACATCTCCACAAGCTATAACGTCAGCTTCTGTCATCAAAGTAGGCACATATCATCAGAGGTCAGAAACTATTCCGAATGCTAAAAGAAACAAGAATCGTTGCAATTAACACAACATACATATAAAAAGTAGTTACTTATTCAAATAAACTAATGTAAAATGCTACCTTTTATATGATAGTAATTTGTTTAACGGTTTTCCTTCTCTCATAAAAGGAAAGCGGCAAAATGTGTTCATAGTCCAGGTGATTCAGCTCTGGACCCGAGTTCCTTCTTTGATGTCAAGTTATGTCATATGTAGGTTGTACTGGGACTATTTGGGTATTCATTTTCCATTTATGTGGAAGGGCTGCAGTAATAGTATGCTTCATTATTGCTGGGCTCCAATCACCTATAAAAATGATAAGTATCATCAGCTATCAGTTAACAGATTCCATTTTTGGTGGTCTGTTGACAGTGAAGTTCACTTTTTCATCATGAACCTTAACCGAATCAACAATATTTGCTGTATAATATCAATATTTTAACTAGTATGCTGCTTATTTACTCACCTTGAGATTCCTTGGTTTATCTGATTATGTTGAGTACACTTTTTTAAATAACAACTGTAAAGTAAAGGTTAATGGAAGGAATTGTGGCTGTCTGATGTTATTCTTTATGCGGAATCAACATAGAGCCTTGGCTTACTAGGACGGCTTTTAAAACAACTGACAACTCGCGCACTCGCCCTGATCTTTGTTACACTGCTTGGAGTTTTTCATAGAGTGTTGTAAAGCATTTGGGCTTCTGCAATACATTTGGGCTGTTGGTAACAAAGCGTGTACATATCCAAGTGTGTGCATCATCTCAAAGCTCTGGCCAGAATAAAGCGTATGGGAACAAAGTGAGCATGAAAGTCATGAAACATATATAATTCTCTTGGCTATGAAAGCATCTTTGTGGTTTTCATTCTTCCAAATTCTTCACAAATCTGTTTAAAACCTTTCATCATTTTACAGAAAAGCTAAACCAGCAGCTAACTAAATGTGTGAAGTCACCCTCCGTGTCACAAAATGCAGTTGATTTACTCAGTATAACATTTCATGCCTATAAATTCTCTTGAAATGCGTTCGAGATAAAGTGTAATTTTTTATTTTTTTAAATGTTTGTAAATGAGGCTGGCCAAAATATGCATTCCGTTACATAAGCTTGGAGACATAGTCTTTCATGAGTACCACGAGGCGCAAAAAGATCCCACCATCTCTCAAGAGAAACGGGGTCACCACTGCTTCCCTAAAAACACAATTTAATAGAAACTGTAAATAAAACTCTCCGCGACAAAGCATTGTAAGATTGCTTACAATGCTTAGGTGAAATGCTTGTATGAAGCAGATTTAGCATCATTAACTGGAAATTCTCTCTATTGAATGGGAATGGGAATAAGAGCCAAATCGCTGTCCCCTTGAAACATCGAGTAACTGTCAATTGCCAGATCTTGTATAAATAATGTGACGGGTAGGGGAGAGAAGTGCACCTGATACATGGTTTGTGTGTAATAAAGTTTGTATTGACCCACACCAACAATAAAATAATAATCACATCACGCTTCCACACACACATCAAAAGTAGACAGTGAATGATGTCACTACATTATTTTTTAACTCTTTCACTCTTCTTGATTGTGCATATGACTTGCCGTTTTGTGTAAATGAATTACATAAATATTCACAAAATATTATTATCTGAGAATTTGTGGTATAAAAATGTGACATCGTGATACTGAATTTCTAAAAAATATTATGCATGTATCAATTTTCATTATGCTATAGTGTAGACGAGAAGGAGCCCGACTTTAAGTGCTTAGCTATGATGAGCTGTGTGTACGTAGGTAATAAAAATTTGGTGATTTATGATTATAATGACGACAAAATATTATGAAAAAATTATTACACCTCGTGGTTTATGTGCCCAAATATACTTCAAACGGAAAAATATACATTTTGTTTCGGTATGCTCATGGAACACGTGTTATAGAATGCTTACAACCTTTCATGAAACCCGTCACGATGAATCATCTACTTTTTCTAACATTTGAAATAGCTGCATTATGCGAGTGGTAACCAGAGACTAGAGACTTACTTTTAAAATTTATGACCTGCTAGATTAAAATTTAAAAAAAATACATTCTTTACTAGTGCGCATAGTTACAATGTAAGTACTTCTTTGGTTAGCCCCACTACACAACTTTTACTAGATAAGCAAGTTTGGATTTTATGACGATGACAAGGATGACTGTCTATGCTGCAACAAATTGGTTCTCCTTCCGTCTAAAGTACTAACTTCAGCCAACGAAGAGGTAGAAAGGTGTGTGATCAAAAGAAAAGGTGAGACTTTGTTCAGCGAATCAGACTAAACTCATCTCCATGATGAAATATAGGCTCTCCTCACCTTTTATTTTCTCCTTTAGCCATTCTGAACCCATATTAACAAACATACTTTTAATATATATTTTTAATATAAAAACACTGACTAGATTAACATACGTGCGTAATCTCATGTGCAGTTTCGTTGATAAAAGAATGACAAAAAGGAACTAGTGGTTGCGTTTATTAGAAGAAAATTATTATTTATCATGTGCATGCTACAATTAGTATTTTGATTCTTTTTATTTCAAAGGATTAAAACCCTTTTCTTCTTTACTGAAAAAAGGAATGAAGAAGGTACCTTTCTTGTGTTCTTTATGCAAGCAATCTATCAAAGCCGCTGGGTTTGTCTACTTTCGAAAGACTCCGTGACCGTACGTTAAAGAAAAATTTGAAATTTAAAAAAAGCTCACAAGTACAAGCCATAGCTTCTTTATGCTGTAATCTTATCTGTTTTGTATGGAAGTACATTGGCATTGGATTTATGTACCTAAACTCAACGGTCATTTACTTCATCAATTTTAAGCCTTTTTCCTTATCCTCTCATACGGACCGATGCAAAATATTTAAACCCATATATTTTTAGTAAAAGGTTCGGTGAAACATGATGAATCATCATTTTTTTGGAATTATGCAGCCCTTTATGAATCGCAAGCTAGCTGTCACTTTTATGGCAGGAGTTTTTTTTTCACATTTTCATGAGTTTTTTTTGTTTCACGTGTATTGAATGTGAGATGGCTGATAGTTCTTCAGTGTAAAAGATTCCGACTTAATATTCAACGCAACCGACTGCCAACGGGGAAATACGAAGTCAAACCAAAGCATGGCAGTTTGTCCAAGTCAACTTAATTAATATTAATTTTGAGAACCTTCATGGCCTGTTTTCTAACGCTGCGGATGGTGCGGTGGATACCATATTGACAAAGACATTTATGATGAGGATGATGATGATGATTAGATGCAGAATTTGTGTGCGGAACGTCTTTATTAGTATGTTGTCTATCATTACCGTGCTCCTTACTTTCATTCATGCATATTTTCCCTCAAGTACGGCATCCCAACTACAGCCGATGGTAATTATGTAATTAATCTTTTTCTAGTAATCCTGGTTTTTACGGTGCTTTTTGCGTTTTGATGTAAGAGAAAGGCTAATGATGATTAATAACGATTCGGATACCCATGAAATGATTAGGATCGCTCCCAAAGATCCCATACAATAAGTAAGTGGTTCTAGTAAAAATTTAATGTGTTGCATTACATTGCTAAAAACTAATGGCATAGACAAAAAGTGCATTCTACAAGTCTTGTATAAAACCTAATGATACTCAAATATGTAACTCTTTACATCATTATCATTACATTATATATTTATAAAGAAATGATCTTACATTATACTATATAGAATTACTAATTTGATTATTTTTTACTAAAATCCCTCCACAAAAAGCTCTCATCCAATGCATGGCAGTGTTATATATAAACACTTGGACATAAAACGTTATTAGTTTAATATAAAAATCTACTTTAACTTAAATTTAAGCTTTTCCTACTAAAAGAACTACAAATATTGCAACTGGAAATTGAAACCATTGCAAAAAAGAAACACTTTATAATTAACACAATTAAAATGATTATACAATACCTCAACTTCTATGCTAGTCACTATTTATTCTAATCAATAAATTTCTCAATAATTTGAATACACTCGAAGGTTTCCAAAAATTACTCAATCAAAAAGAAAATTTGAAGAAAGTTGGTTACACGATTTTATTACTCCTCCATCGAGTTTTCCCTCACTTGTTCTGCTATGAATGCAGTTTCATCCTTTCCTTTGCTTTTATGAATCCTTTGGGTGTGTACACTCAATCCGCCGGGTGTTTTTAGTACCCTACCACACTGAGTACACTTTCTATTATTTCGTTTCTTTTTCTCTGATGAACCTGGAGTTGGTTTCTTATCCCGTTTGGGTTTCGTATTTTGATGTTTGGGGGAGGGTCCAGCAACAGGTTTAGTAGCCACCTCCTCATTTTTGCGTCCAGAAATTTTCAGTGCTAAAAGTCTGGCACTACACCTCGCGGGAGCTGTGCCTGTAAACAATTAAAAACTTGTTCATTATATTTTGAAGAAAACATAGTTACTAGGAAATATTAACATGTGTAAACTATGTAAACTTACGGATTTTCTTTTTCTTGTTGACTATTTCAACTTTTCTGCTGTGTGCTTCTTGCTGGCCTGGTCCACCGGTGGAATGATCTGGTCCACTTTCGGGGTGATTTGGTCCTGGCATTTCCTCTGCCTGAGTTTCTAACTTGAAACTATACAAAATCCATTAAATTAAGTTTTACTATCGTTATCGTTGCCTTGTTATCTTAAGTGAACTTTCAAAAGTGAACTTACGAGTATATATTATACTCGATATCAATTGATGAACTTTCAGAATTCGAATTAGCATCCGAATTGTTCTCGGAAACATCCTCCTCCCCCGAGACAAACTCATCATCGTCCGAAACTGTGGTTGGTGGTTCTGGCTTAACCACTTCACCACGATGTGACTGTGTAGTCACTCTAACAACAAGGCTCCCACTCGGCTGATTTTCGATCATTTCATGGTCATGTTCAAAATGATGACGTTCTTCTTCATGGTTGGTTTCTTCCTCTTCCATCCTTTCAAGTTGCCCTAAGAAACAATAGAACAAAATCGGTAAAAGTCTAGATAGCATTATATTTATACACACATGTTTTTTGTATTAATTCATGCTCTTTGTTTTCAATTCAATTTTTCATGAAAAAATTTGGATTCTTGTCCTCGTTAATTTACTACAATATGTGCCGTACATTCGAAAATAGCAATGAATATCATTCTTGGCCCATTATACTATAATGCAATACCCTACATCTATTTTGATACCTTAACATAAATAACAGTCAAACCCTGTATAAAATTCAAAGAACATTTAGCTTTGAGCATTTAACTTACTTTCAAAAGGTTCCGGCACTTCAGCAGCATTGACTTCGTTGCTAGCATCTCTGTCATCAAAGTTTCCGGGTGCTTGAATTCTTCCCTGAATTTGTGCCTTTATTTCTGAGTATTGCCCCCAGACACTATCACATTTTATTTCACATGACACACAAAATGGCAGGCTTATGTTTGCTCCCTCTGGTAAATTAAGAGCCATAGTTATGCTGTCGTCCAAACACATGTTTTTAATCATGATTAGCCGTTGTTCCAGATAATCTTCGGGTCCGTAAACATCCACTGAATCGTTAGTACACATTATGCACACGATAGGAGTGGAACGAGAACGGTAGTTGAACCTTCTCCCATTGTTGAGTTGAACTTCGTGGTTGCTCATAGCAACAGTTTTGGTAAACGTTGTGACAAGTTCTTGTAATCGGCAGAAATACAACAGATCACTGTGCGTTTTAAATGTTTTAATGAAGTGGAACAAATATTGGTCTGGCACTACCACTTGTAATATAGCGTGGGTTTGTATGAGAGAAATGCTGATCTCGAGATAAAATTTTCTTTAAAAGTTTTATTTTTGCTACACCAAAAACACTTACTATTATCAAGAAAAAAACTAGTTTGCTGACAATATCAATAAATACTAATGAAACCAAGTGGTTAAATATTTCTTATAAAATGATAATTGGATTCTGGCTTGGGTTCGCTCAACTGAAAAGTGAATTTACACTGGGGTTTCCTTACTGACAAAGATACTCAACCAAAAACGAGTGATACTTCAAACAGAGAGAAAAATCGAATGAGAATAGGTTTTTTCTAGTCTGATCTTTTAAAGAAAAATCTTCTTGGGTGAAGTACATTGAACGTAGTGTGTGTATATTGAATTGTCTTGAAAATGGTTAGGGTTTAAACAAGATGTAAGTAGGTACTGAGATTTTACAATTAGGTATGCAGCCTCTTGCATTTTCTTTGGACGGTTTTTTTCTGAAGAAGGATACAAGGCCTTTCTTTATCCGAAGTAAAAGTTTTATGGCTTTTATTGGACAGCTCTGAGCTGGGCCAGTTTACTTGTAATGCTTCAAAGCTCTGGTTATGGAAAACGAACAAAGGGAAATGAACATCAACCTATGCAACATTGCATTGCACATCAAATATATATGCTGGTGTGCTTAAAACTCAAATATTTTGTGTGTTACAATTGCTAACGCAGTTTTGTGGGATTAAAAGACGGTTATTAAGTTGAAAATTGAAATTTTATTTGATTGCTTAGTCATCTCTTCACATCATCATCATCATCATTCATCTCGAAAGAGGCTTACCATAAATGTTTTGATAAAATAGGCTTTATACAGCTACAAAGTGTAGATTCATCTCGCTGACCCTTCTGCACATTAAAAATGAATTGTGTGTTGATATAATACGAAAAGAAAAAACAAGAAACTTCACGTCCTTTGAAGTACAAACAACATATCGGAAGAATGCAGTTTTTCCACGGTGTGAAGAATTCACTTCAGCCAATGAAGAGATGGAAAGGTGTGTGATCAAAAGAAAAGGTGAGTCTTTTTCGAGCCAATCAGCCTAAACTCGTTTATATCATCTCACCTTTTATCAAACTAGTGTTTGAATGGGCTCCTTGTAGTCACTCTGAACCAATATTGACATATAGCAGGAGCAGCAGACGTAAATAAAGATGGGATGTAACTAAACCCTCCCTTTGCTCTGAAAAGATTTTGCCTTTCACAAACGTGGTCTATGAACCTAGTGGTATTGGCATTGACAATTAATAATATTTTGTTTTGGTAAGAATTCTGCTCATTTTTTATTTCAAATTTTAATTATATTTAATGGTACCACAATCTCAACTGTAACAATTTTTCTAAATCATTCACAATGTTTTTGGGTATGGGTGGTTGGTTTGCTAATATTAATGAAAAAAATCACATTAACTCTCGCTTGCAAGGCTGAAGGTTTTACTTTGCCCCGAAACAATACATAACTCAAAAAGAACTGATTATGCTAGGCATGGGTATGGCTGACTTGTTTTTGGTTCACTTTTAAATTGTATGTACATCTGCTACGCAATCCTCATATATGTATTTACACGTTGCAAATCCTTGTAAAGCATTGAAAACAAGAATTTTTGGTTTCAAACATGATTGTGATAAAAACAAGCCCAACAACCTTATGATCCTTAACGGTTGTTGTCACAAAGAAATATGAAATAAAAATAAAATTTATAGTGTTATAAAGCTACTCATGCTCTTTTGAATAAAACACTTTGCTCATAAAAAGTTATTGGGTTATTGGGTCTCACTTCCTCACCGACTAACTTGTCATGATCTCCAAATTCTATTTCTTTTTCATCTGACTTGGTGATTGTAAACTGAAACTATCCTGGAAAAGCGAGAGCAAGAGCAGAACCAGATGGTAATATCCTTCCAGTCCAGTACGTCGGAAGTTTTAGTTTATACAAAGGCCGTCAACCATATAATTTGTGACAACCCTAAGGAGAAGGACTATGGGTAAACAATAAAAAAAACTCAACGTGAAACTTGGGTTGAAACGTAAAACTGTTTTTTTTTCTTCATAAAAGCTTCGGCAGAAAATGGGACCTTCATGCTCATGGCTACCCTTGTTCGCTACTTGATTAAGTGATGAAAAATACTAACGCATTGCACGCAGAGCAACGATCAAAAAAACAATATTATTCATTAAAAACATTCATCTGCAGGAAATTGTTGTAAAGTCGTCGCTTTGTAAGTCTCGAATTGTTGCTGAGTTTATATCTCCGGTTGACACAAGTTTAAATTAAAATACAAGTCTTGATGGCGTTTGAAGTTTCTTGTTGATAATGATGACCGGTGTCTCACCACGCCACGCTTTCTGCTTACCAACTTCCATTTGCCTAGCTATTTCCTCCATCAGATTTGCTACTTGTTGTTTTCAATGTTTCAAGCTTGTAAACGACATAACCTTTCTCACTCATGCTTTTAAAAAAACCTGTAAACGGCTTGTATACATATGTTCATTCCCATTAGGTTTCTTTATCTCTGGAGATTAGAGGGTTCGACGAAATAGCAGAAGTAATTTTAGCTTTTACCATTTTTCTCCACAGGAGCTTTTGTAAAGGATTCTGAGCTTTGAATCTGTCATTTATGGGCTAGCTCGGGGGCGTATTCGGTAGGTAATTTATGTATTTATTTTATCGCTTCAGATTTCGGGTATGCTCCATTACATTCCAACCCGCTGTTGCTTAACAAGAAATGGTAGCCTTTCATAGAAAATGCAACATAGCGTGAGAAAATGTCAATTTCCTTTTTTATCTGCTTGACCCTGTAAATACAGGCTCAAATACTTAACGCAAGAAATGCTGAGAACTTATGACTTGCCTGGAAATATTTAGTGAGCATTGTGAACGAAAACCGTTTGTAGAAAACTGACGCGTAACGCGCGACGTCACAACAAGACTTGTGTAGATATAATGAGAAAATTTTAAGATCTGTTACAAGTATATTTTTTATAGAAGAACCCAAACTTCTTTTAGGTGTTGCTTTTCTTCTCAAGCAAGCAAGAATAGGTGTTGGCAATCAACATATGCTTCCTTTTAATGCACAAGTCATTTACCCTACGGTGTTATAGTTAGCTCATTTAATATACGGAGAAATGATTTTTCATCACTATTCATGACAACTTGGTTTTGTTTCATCATCGTCTGACTGTATTTTTTTAAGCGTCAGTGGGTCAACGCTTTCTCCCACCAGTCAACGCTATGGACCACCACAAGAAGTAGCTTGACGACAATCCTGAACTTCTTCTTGGATGAATGATTCTCACTCGTGCGAGACTACAAGCTTGTGTTTTGTTTTACCCAGAAACGATTTCGTTTCTTCCAACCCATTTGTTAAAATTTGTAAGTAGTTGTTCATTTAGGTAGAGATCGGAGTTATGCTTTAGTTACATGACTTCAAACTCCCATTGTTGAGGGAACACTAACGAGAAGCAAAAAAGTGGAACAACGTCGGTTATTAGAAAAACTGTAACGATTATAATATGTAATATCTAGACGTAGTCTGGTTGTAAATGAAATGAAAAATAATATAATGAAATTCATATAAGGGTACCTTCTCATTCACAACATCAACGTTGCAGGAGAAGATGCAACAGTGCATTTCTGCATCCAGAAGTCAGTTGTTTTTGAAATATGCATTGTATTCATATTAGCTTTAGCCTTGAATAAATATGGTGTAAGGAAACATCCTTCAACAATTACGAGCAAGTAAACAACTTTTAATAATTTTATGATGATGTTTGTCTCATGTGCTTTGAATATTATAAAACTTTCTCATCATTATCGATATCTTTCTTCAAGTGCCCTTGTCAGCAGTTTAAGAAAAAGCGCCTCCTCAGCCCAGCCACGCATTGCTTTTTATTGCCGGAAGAAAAGGGATCCTTTTTGTCCATGGCTTGAACCATGAAACAATGGAAATTCCCAAAAAATGTTTTTCCTCTTTACACCAAACAAAAAAAGGGTGGCATCAGCTCTCACAACATGTGCGTTTGTTGGTACGTGTGAAGTGTGTTCTTTGTAAAAATAAGTGTCTGGACTACGTATATTATGGATTACAAGCGTATCATGTAAGGGAAATGATCTTTTCTTTTATGAACTCTAACACTTGTTACTTTGTAAGATAGGTTTGCTCGTATTAAATGAGATTTTATTTTCTTGGTAGATGAGATGGTTTGCGAGGTAAAAGTAGTGCGCACTGTTTTACCCAGTGATCATGGATTTTTATTTTTGGGTTAGGTTCAGATTTCAGATCTGCTCCATCACGGTCATATATTGGTATCCCTTAAAAGACTGCTTTTCAAAGGGATACTAGCTTGACAAAGTTTTTTTTACTCTATCTTCTCGTCTTCCCTCATACTACCCAAAAATTGTGAGCAAGTATATGGATCCCTTTATGCAGACGTTTTTAAGCACTTAATTTCTAGTAGCATCATCAGTAAATGCAAATGAAACCAACGGCCCAACATGAATGTCTTCTCCCAAAAATGAGCTTAAATAAAACACGGAAGAATATATAGCAGAAACAGTATTGTGAGTATATATTTAAGCCCTCGCTTGAAATAGTTTAAAGGGATGGGATGAAATACTGAAAGAGATTTGGTCTCTACAATGAAGGGTTCGATTTTTAATGAATAGATCATTCAATAAAAGATTAAGAGAGACTGACTTCTACACTGGACACAGACAGGGCTCATGCCCAGTTTACAGCATGCAGTTCGGCTCCTTTACTACTGGTACTCAAAAAGTTCTTTATTCTGTATCTCAAATTCATTTCTAACGAAAGAAGCTGTGACATGGTATACCGTTAAAGGGAAATTCGTAAGTGGATACTCATGTCAAGAAAGTATTTTACAGAACGAGCAAATCCCCCAAAAAAATCTCATTCATCACGCCAACATATTATGAGACAATGCAAAGCCTACAGATTTCAGTTTTAGGTACTTCACTACAGCCAACTAGCATGCGTTTATGTGAACACACCAGACATGAATCGGAAGCAAGGAAGTAAGTATTAGCTTAACTTTACGATCTTGTTTGTTTCATGTGTTGAAAAGAGAGAGCCTACAGCTATCGTGAATTTTATATTGTATTATTGGGGGGCTTGTACACACTTACCATATTATAAAAGCATAATATCCACATTATTTTGGCAATCAATTCAGTTAAAAGGGTGCAAACAACTCAAAATATTAATAATATATTCATTATTGGATAACAGAAATAACTTTTACCGAAAAGGGAACAACATGGAAGGCGACATGTGCGATCCATTTTGGGAACATTGGCTTTGAAGGGATTTGATGAATGAATGATATCATTGATAAAGTGTGAGCTTTGATTCGGCTCAGCACACTCACTTACGAGAAAATATGAGGTCAAACGAAACATGAAAGTTTATGCTCCACCACTCCGTCAAAAGAGAATACATTTAACATAAATCGCAGTTGTTTTAAGTACTACATTTGTAATCATTTATTATATAAATATATACAGTCCAATACGTTATCAGTTTCAAAGAATCATGATATTAATGAGCTAAACTCATATCGTAAGTCGTATAAATACATGCATACTTCAAAGGATGATGGATTAAAACTCGTAACAAACTCCTTTTCTGCATTTTTCCCAATATACTGTGAATACCTTTACGACTATTATTTTTCAAGTGCACATACATACATATATTTGTAGGTTAAAGGTACACAGTCTTGATGTAGGAATGATCATGATTACCGAGTGTAATATATCAATATTGAATACATATAATCTAGATTTTGTACATAAAATATTTTTTTAAAAACAAAAGAGTTTACACGCAAGATTCCTGACTTAGCAAGCAAGAAAGAGCTATTAAACTTGAATACTATGATAGAAATTCTAAGCTAATTTATTTCATTTTCGTTATGCGCATGCATATAATAAAACGAATATATAAAAAAATATCTTCCTTTCCATTACAAATAACATAGCAACGCTAGGCTGGTATAATGGAATATGAAAACGAAATTAATTTGCATGAACTGGATACTTTACTCCAGTTTGGTAGAACAGTTTTCATAAAACACTTGGCATTTATGAATATATAAACAACTACAGAAATGAATCCCATTACTGCCTGATTCACATCACATTCTTTACGTTTAAATATATCTTCTATGTATCGGTGTTTGGTTCGCATGAGTAGTTACTTTATAAGCAATACAGTGCAATGCTTTATACTTTTTATGTACACAATGAGAATGACGATGATCAAGGAATGGAATATAGTGATGGAAGAAAACTACCACTGATAAAATTTAAGTAATATTAAAAATGAAGGACCCAATTGTGTTTGGGTATACATGAACTTTTTTCAAGTTGTTACAAATAAGTCCATAATTCTGTTTTTTAAAAACCTCCACAAATCTCATTTTATCCTTTTCTTCCACATTTTTCCGCATCTCCAAGTTTTCAAGAAACACGAGGGTTTCTAAAGTCGGAAAGCATGGAAGAATACACTCTTTCAGTAGCTTTTGATATGAAATCTCATGTACAAACGGAATGCCTAACACTTTCACTTTTGAAAAAGTTATTTTAAACTCACACTGGTTCACGACCACTTGTCTCTTCATGATACTTGTATCCACATTAAAATAAAGCTGAAGGAGAGTGTCAGCAAAGTTTCCAGCAAAGTTCCATATCTGCGCAAACGGAGTCCCGATGTCGATGAATTTAGCGCAATAGCTATTGATGATATAAAGTCGTTCCAAAGAAGCAGACACAAGAGGAGTGTAATAAAAGTTTTGGATGCACAGGTCAGAGATCTCCAGCTCGTTCAACTTATCATATTTCATTTCCGGATTATCATTATCAGAAGAGCAATGGAAAGAAAGCTGATTATCTAGCGAAAGATAATTCAACTGATTTAAAAATGGAAGAGTGATCCATCTGGTAGCACTAAATGTGTACAGTTTTCTGACATCTTCTTTGGGTGATTGGTCAACGGTGGTGGTAGCTAAAGCTGAATTGTTAATTACTTTTAGGTAGGAGAGTGCTGCCAGTTTTGGCATGGGAGGATAATCATTTACATCCAAAATCTGGTTCAATTTACAAATCGTATCCATAAAAGTGAGCCCAGTCAGTCGTGGCAGCTGCTCAAGAATGTTGACTAGCTCATGTGGATTGAATCCAACTTTCGCAAATTGCAAATGAGTTATCGTGTGAGCATAACCGGAGGATATAAAGTTTGTCAGTGAATATTCTCCATCCACATGAACTGGAGCACTCGAGTGGAATGAGCACGATGTAGAAATGTCAACAACTCCAGTTTCATCACTCATCTCTGATTGGGAGCACCTCATCTCTGTAAGTACTGGGAAAGCTCCTCGCCTTGCCTCGGAGGTCCAATACTGTTGATAAAATTTGGTGACGTTTGAGTTGTCATCCGACGTCTTCAGTCCTGTGCCTTTGTTTAAGCCCAAATTAAGCATGTCAGAATAGATTTTCGCAGCAGTGAGACACTCTGTCATGTTGTCTGTTACCTATAAAATCCAAAAAAAAAATGCATGGTTCAATCAGACGTGGAATAGAAAATTTAGTGGGGTGATTATTGCCCGTTAATAATATAAAAACATTAACTTACATTGCTCAAAATCCTGTTCTCCTTTGTTCCCTCCAATGATGATGATGTTACCTCTGAAGACTTGCTCGTTCCTGCAACAATTTCTTGAGTTACCTTTTGAATATAAGTTGAAGAAGTCATAGTTCCAATATAATATCCAGTTTCTGAATCCGATCCCACCTTTCTATTTTTGACCTGTGGTTTAGCAACCGGGCCATTCCCTGTGAGATTGCCCTTTTCAGCAATTGGTTGATGATTCACACCCTGAAATTTCACCCACATTAATATATAACATCATCTTATCATATCATTTCATAAAAACGCTACTTTTGCAAAAGAAAATGGAATAGGGAATGATGATTATATACCTTTCTAATTCTCTCTACTTCTACAGCTGCTACAACTATTGGTTTTGGCTCTTCCACTTTGCTATCCGGCATTTCATTGCTAACATTTCCGGGTATGGATTTAGAAGCACGTCGCCAACCTTGAGGATCATCCCCATTACCAGTTTGACCTCTCCGCATTTTTAGCTGGAACTCAGGTTCAAATATTTATATAAAGTTATTTTTCCTGAGCAAATGTTAGTTTAAGTTCGTTCGACTTTAGGTAAAATCACAGAGTGTTTTTGTTTACATAGTCCACCACAGCATATCTTGACAGGCGAGGTGAGAACGGAAAGGTAAAATCGTCATGCACACGTCAACATAATGATGAGTAAATCAGATAGGTATAGCAGCATTCTAATGCTAGATAGATACACAGAGACGTGGAACATATTCAGCCCGCTCAGATTCAGTTGTGGAACTAATAATTTGATGATTTATCAAGGAGCAGTACTCACGCAGAGGTATATAATACCTATATACTACATATACCGTTCACTATGTGTAAATGCAGTTCACTGTAAAAAATACAAGAAAGAGTAAAGGATGAGGCAGCAGCATTTATGAAGTCGTCTTTCGTGCCGTGCTATCACAACTCAAAATACACTTGCTACCAGCTATCAGTATCACATACCATAGCAAAGCGCCACATAAGAAAAGGTTTAGTTTTTAGAAGGCAATGCATATAATTCATGCACAACAGAATGAGACTAAAAAATGAAGTACGAATGATATAAGACCAAAAGGATAGTTGAGTTGAAACTTGAGACATTATTTTCATATTACTTATTGTGACAGAAAATTGGTATACGTAAGTATTTGTGTAAGCATTGTGCATGCCTGTTGTTCATGCTTTGATTTTATAATATACATTCTAAGCCTACTTATATACACTTCCTTGTCGTTGTTCATACCTTTGTACATAACCAAAGGTTTTAAAACATTTCCATTCTCATTGTAAGTAGTAGAACAACAGTGACTGAGGGAGTCGAATAGGAAAACGCAATGAATTTAGATTTACTGGTTGCTTATGCAAATTTGGTAGAACACCTTTTCATAAAACACTTGGCATTTATGAATATATAATCAAGTACAGAAAAATACCATCTGCGATTTATGTGGTGTGTTTTAGGAATCGTGATTGTCAACATGTAAATATTTATTTAACTCATTGATTTGAATAGAAGCGAAGCAGTACTTTTCTCGCATCCTTTTCGTGGATAGTGTTTAAAGAAAAGTAAATAGTTGAGAGCCGGGTTTTCATGGATAATTACTTATAATTGGTACAATGGTCCACCTAATCCACATAGCGCCCACACCCGCCTTACCTTAGAAATAACAATGATGAAATCTGCCTTTCCCAAGTTTCCCATCATTTTCATGAAAGATTCCATCTAATTTCCAATGTTCATATTAATGACGTGATGAATAAGCCTTTTTCACAAAAGACCAATAAGTTAGGACAGAACCACTTGCAAAACAAAAGTTTATTCTTTGATGAATAGCTTTCAAAAAGTTTTATCTTTCAACAGGAAAGCAATGCAGAAGCAAAATCAGAAGAGTGGTTAATTTGCATCATGATTTTAATTTTATCTCTGCGTGCACTTTACACACTACAAAATGTAGTAGATTACATATTCATATACAATATGTTAACAAAGTTTTGGTGCAAAAATTTGAGGATAACAACCAATGCGATATCGCTTGCATAATGTTTTATGAATCTATGATAGCTATGCCATGTCTCGTAATGCAAGAGATTCTGAAAATAATACTGATGAAACAGAAAAATGTCGTTCAAGAGGTTACAGAATGATATAACTTCACAGCCTACAATTTTTTAAATAGAAATCTGTAGTCGACACTGCAATTTTAAATTGAATGCACATATACATGTACACATGTAATTGCAGCAAATCAAGGGCATTGAAACGGCTCATCATTAATTCAAACTCAATTTTTACTTTCATATTGCAGAATGAGCGTTGAAATGCTCTCTATAGACATGCACACCCATGCATATTATTCGCCTTCTGTGATGATCACACCTTTTCCATTCATCTCATATTTGTTGTCACCTTCATTTATCGATATGATTGATGATGATGATTTCAATTAAGCTTTAATTGCACTTTGATAATCGTACCGTAAAAGTCCCTTTTCCTTAACTTAAAGAAGTTTAGGGAGAACGTACTTTTCTGCTTTCTGTTTCACATGGGCTATAAAGAATAAGAGAAACGAAGGGATGATTCTTTCGCTTTTGGCTGAGGAATTTGATGGTATGCAAAGGCATGTGTAAAAAACCATCGTCATAAGTTTTTCCATTACAAGCAATAGCAGCTAGAGGAGAAACTGATCAAGGTTTCTACTTTAGTTTTTGGCTTTGCTGAGCGTCTGTCAATGATAACATGAAAATTTACCTAAGGTTACATAATAAGAAAAATCCATTTTTTGAACAGCTTTTGAGGATTGACGAGAAAAACAAAAATGTAAATCTAGTTGTATCGACATCAGCATACATTCGTATTCCTTTATTTCCTTCCATTAGCTTTTGCATTCGTTCAGAATCTAACAAGTACACAAAGTTTTTGGATGGAATTGAAATGAAATTGTGCATGGTATGGGAATGTTACCAGATAATTAGTTGGTAATTGAAGTAAATATTATTATTGTGCTTCAAGTAGAGGCACTTATGTAAAAAGATACGCACTTTACAATGGAGCGCAAACATCTTGTCAACATAAACTTTTCAGCTCATTTCAATTTTAGCTTGTAGCCAAATACCTAAACCAACTTGGCAAAGATCATATTTAATAACTTGTAGGGTAATTTGTTAATGATGTATTTGCACGTCTCAACAATCACAGCCTTTTTTTATTATGATTGCTAATAGGAACACGGATAGTCGAAGATTATTGTTAAGATTGTGTATCTAATTCTCCATGCCTTGCTCCAAATAGGATATACGAGAGCACTGGCAACGTCCACAGAGAATAACTGCAAAATAAGAAAAAACCGTATATAGTTAGGCCAACTTTATGCTGTGTTTTGTTGGTTATGCAGCATCTTTGATATCTGTGTTATGACAGATCATTTTTACATTAATTTTTTCCCTTGACCAATCCTCCTCCTTCTCTTGTGAGATTAATCCCATGTTTTTACTTCCTCAATGGCCATGACCACATATAATACACAATGCCTTTAATAAAAACAATCACAGTTCCAAGTCCTAATATTATGGTTGCTCAATTACTTCTTCGCAAAAAAAATCGTGAGCATGATGGCATTCATTTGGCAATGACCATATATGGTAATAATTTCATTCACGGCTTCCCATTTGCTTGTGAAAATGAATTCATGTCATCAGTCATCATCATCATTGCTAATAGTTCTGATATGGGCACATGTTTCTATTTCCATCACCCTGCATCGTCAAGTATCATCATCGTCCAGTTCCCACAAGTATATTATGTAGCTCTTCCGTTCAGTATGAAAGATAAGGAAGAGAATGAGGTGTGCAAACAAAACCAATTCAGTTGTACTGTATCGTAACACACATTTAAACTCAAGCACATTACTGCGCACCTGCCTTATTAAAGTAGTGCCTCTCACTCACCTTTTCCAATTCAATGGAATACTATGACAAACAAGGTGAATGAAAAGTAATGTCGATAAGCATGAATTTAAATGGCTATGAATTTTGTATAATTGAGAGAAATGACATCAACACAGGTTATTTGATATTATGATTTCCTTTTTACACAGGAATGTGAGTTGCCGTTAACTAAATACTATATACATATCACATGAGATCATAAAAGTTTCACAATCTGTGGTTTTATCATGAAAGTGAGGCTCTCATAAATATTCTGGATTCTTATAACCCTGAATAAAATGAGTGAACATTGGCAAACAAGATAAGGAAGGCGTGTGTATGCTTCCAACGCTAAATTTCACTCTGCCTCATGATGACTTTGGGGGTTATGGAATAGGATAAAACTCCTTTGAAGATTTTTCTCTGCCTCAGTCTGCTCGGAGTTGTTGGTTCAAAACTGTGCTTCAATTTCTTTCTCCTGTTTCCTCCAAAAAAACCTCACATCAATTCAAAATGTGTGACGACGAAGTTGCAGCATTGGTCATTGACAATGGATCCGGTATGTGTAAGGCCGGTTTTGCTGGGGATGACGCTCCACGAGCTGTCTTCCCATCCATCGTTGGTCGCCCAAGACATCAGGTATGAAGAAAAGAAGTAGTATTAGTTTTTTATGGGTTTGCTGGAATTTTTTTTACATCGTACTAAAAAAAATGTTTGCTTATAGGGAGTAATGGTGGGCATGGGACAGAAAGATTCCTATGTTGGTGATGAAGCTCAGTCAAAGAGAGGAATTCTCACTTTGAAATACCCCATCGAACATGGTAAATTTTTGTTTTTATTCATAACACTCTAATTGGCTTATCTGGAGTATTATACTCCCCTTTAATGTGTGCAGATAGTCTAGTTGAACTAGGAGCTTCCAAAATCTATTTTTTCCTACTTTTCCGTATTTTTTCCATATCTTTGCCAATTCTTGGCCAATTTTCGAAATTTTTTGAAAGTTTTGATGTTAATTGATGGACTATTTTTCCCAAAAATCGGTGTGGTTACGAATTGGGATGATATGGAGAAGATCTGGCATCACACCTTCTACAATGAGCTTCGAGTTGCCCCAGAGGAACATCCCGTTCTCCTAACTGAGGCTCCATTGAACCCAAAGGCTAACAGGGAGAAGATGACTCAAATCATGTTTGAAACCTTCAATACACCTGCCATGTATGTCAGCATCCAAGCTGTGCTCTCCTTGTACGCTTCTGGACGTACCACAGGTATCGTCTTGGATACCGGAGATGGTGTTTCCCACACCGTTCCCATTTATGAAGGATATGCCCTTCCCCACGCCATCCTCCGTTTGGACCTTGCTGGACGGGATCTTACTGACTACCTCATGAAGATTCTTACCGAAAGGGGATACACCTTCACCACCACGGCTGAGAGGGAAATTGTTAGGGACATTAAGGAGAAGCTTTGCTACGTTGCTTTGGACTTTGACCAAGAAATGCAGACAGCCACTTCATCATCCTCTTTGGAGAAATCCTATGAGCTTCCCGATGGTCAAGTTATCACAATTGGAAACGAGCGTTTCCGTTGCCCAGAAGCACTTTTCCAGCCCTCATTTTTGGGAATGGAAAATGCTGGAATTCATGAGACCACTTACAACTCCATCATGAAGTGTGATTTGGACATTAGGAAAGATCTCTATGCCAACACTGTTCTTTCTGGAGGTACTTCCATGTACCCAGGCATTGCTGACAGGATGCAAAAGGAAATAACCAACTTGGCTCCTTCCACAATGAAAATCAAAATCATTGCTCCACCAGAGCGCAAATACTCTGTATGGATCGGAGGATCCATCCTCGCTTCCTTGTCTACCTTCCAGCAAATGTGGATTTCAAAACAAGAGTATGATGAGTCTGGCCCTTCCATTGTGCACAGAAAATGCTTCTAATTTCAAAATCAATCTTGTTATATATTCATACTATATAACAACTACAAAATGTTTTGTGAATGATGCGCTTCTTAAATTAAAAAAAATAATATAAAAAAAATACTGATTTGTTTTTTCTTGGTTTTAAAAACTTGATGCCCTTTTTTAAATCAACATTTCACTCAAGTACATCAGGAACATGGAACAAAAACTAACTGAATGTAATCTAACCATCATAGACTCTAATCATAACTTATATCTTTGATTTCATTACATTTAAAATAGCAATGTCCGATCATTCACCTCAAAACTGTCCATAAATAAAAGTCCAAGCTAATAAAAACCGTTACACGACGTTTATATTATCATGCTTGGTGTGTATGTCATGGTGCCAGTTATTTTTATGGCAGACTAATTTGCTCACAGTAAAAAAGTCAAATTAATGCGTGTTTGTAAGATAAAATGAAATCATCACAACCTTATGACAGAAAATACTTTTAAATGTATTCTTTCATTTGTTTAGGCTACGACCAAGCCGCAACGAGCTGGTGAGCAAAAAGAGTTTCAACCGTTTATGTATGCAATATCTGATTAAAATGTGCTCAGCACTGTCAGCAGACAAATATGAATAAAATGCGACTATATGTAATATTGGAACGAGTTGATGAATGGGTATATATATGGTTTATACTTTATGCGTGCAAACGTGAGAAACCTAATATCATGCTTTAGAAATGGGATGCATTTAAGTAAAAGTGAAAGATTACGTTTAACGGAGTGTTTAACACGGATTCATCATGGAGTGTTTAACATTACGCAGAAAATCTTAACCCAACTGACACCAATGACACAAATTTGTTTACATGATTTAAATTATTTTTCAAACATGTTCGGGTGTAATACGAACCAGTAGGCTTAATTTTCAAGCATATTTATATCAATTTTTGAAACAAGAATAATTGTATAAAAGTCAATAAAACATGAGCCACATAATCACTACATAAAATACTAGAGGTTCATCTTACTGGATACAAATGATATAATAACTAGAAGGAAATAAGGGTTATATCAAGACTTTCTGCATTTCCTTTGAAAAATAAAGGAGCAACTGCGTAATCTGCTTAGGTTCTCTCCCATATCTTTGAACTTGCAAGAATCTTGGATCCTTTCTGCTTCCGAGGGATTCTGACAATTGCATGAATGGAGAAAAGTTTTGGGCACATGGTCCAGTATCCTTCTTGATTTAGAAACTGAATCATTTTTTCTAGCTCCAAAGTTGCATCAGTTTTCATTGCGGATTCCTTGAATACAAAATGTTCAAAGTGGAGAGTTTCCAACATTCCAAACTTCCGCATTAGAGAGCGAATTAATGCAGCATCATACACTTCTCCGTCTGGATAAGTGACCACAAACTTCTTCAAATGGTGAAAGTTATTTAGAAAAGCTGCCGGGGTGACATGATCGTAACAAAGCCATGATGGTTCCAAGTGGAGCTCCACCAGAGTCCCAGAAAACTTGTTTAGGAACTCAAATAGCTCTTGAGAGGTGATGTCTTCAATAGGGCAAAAGCGAACGATAGAAAGCCTCTTTAACCAAGTTGATGGAGTCTTCTGCAAAAATCGTCTAGTTGGGGTGGTCACCACTAGCGTTTTCAAGCTTCTTATCGGGTGAAACGCATTAGGTCTATTTTCGTTTGGTACTCCTAATGCTGGATAGTTGACGCCATCCACTTCAAGCTCCAACAACTGATTCGTAATGTAGCCGTAAAAGTAATAGTTGACATCCTTTTTCAATAAAGACCTAACTCGCTTCAGCTTCAAAAATGTGAGATCAGGAAGAGCAGGTAATTCTGAGTTTGGAGTGTCACAGTCAGTCTTGAGAGTAATGTGCGACAGTTCTAGTGCTTTCAGGTGAGGAACGCTCTCTAAAATTTTGAATAGCTTGCTTGGGAAAACGATTAAATGATCCAAGGACAAAGCACAAAGACCATGAGAAAGATCAAACAGCACTGATTCCAGTCCAACTTCAACACAATGTCCTAGTCCCACTGTGTCCCCACCTTGAAAATCCCTCTTTACCCGAAGTGAGCTGGTGGGAGAAGATATAACTCCGATTTCTGTTCCGCAGTAAACTTTCAGCCCCCGTTCTTCTTCAGGAGCATTCTGGCTTTCTGGAGTTAACCGCAACTTTGGAATGATGCCACCGGTACTCTTGTTGAATTTAATCCAATTAGTTAACGTTTTGAAACGCAGTAATGAGCTCACTCCTTCCTCGAAGAAATGGCTTAACAATCGACAAGCAAGCAGTTGGGATTTGTCGTCTTGCAACTGCTCCAGAATTTCCTGAATCAACTAAAACGTACAACATAGTATTGCATTCATAAGTAATCCGTCCATTGTATTTTTACCAAGTAGCTATACATTAATTTACTTACTTCCAAAGGTAACTTGTCCAATGAAACAGGCACTTCTGGGCACAATGAAGAGTCGCTTTCCCCGTCATCCTTCACTGGAATCCTATCACTTGACATTTTGTCAACTATAAATCAATAAATTAAAAAGCTGGAGTTATGATCCCACGTTAATAATATAATCCCCAACTCAGTCTCACACCCAGAATGATCCTGATACTTTGTTTTCATACTCTACTCACACTTCAACTTATAATGAGTTTCATGAAGTGTTGCTACGGTTAGGCGAAAATAGCTATTGAATATATTTTAAAGAATTATCTACATAATTCATGCAGTCAAATCGTTACGTACCTTTTTCTTTGCGAATTGTCGAATACTCCTACGTTCATGTGTTTGTTTGGATGTCTCTTTCACCAACTTGTGTCTCGCTTTATAATAGTTTTTTTATTCACCCAAAATAATAGCGAATGTAATCAAAACATATGTTGTAAACAAATGGACTTGACACATAAACAGCACAATAATAGCTAACCGGAGTGTACATGTACCAAAATTTCAAGAATCTTTTACCTCATCAATTTCTTTCGCAATGCATTTTTTTAGTTAAAAGCATTCATTTCGCGAAAAATAGGAGTTTTGACACCTTCATGTGCAAAGCTGATGGAATTATGGAACGAAGCAACGTAATCAAAATGTAGTTCCCACGAGAGTAGAGTAGACCCTCCACTTGTTTACGGTTTATCACCCAAACTAATAACAAATGTTGCAATTGTAAGCAAAACTATGTAACACTTGTACACTACTTATGTATCTAACACTTGGCGGGGTGTCTTGACACACACATAAATGGCATAACAAGTAAGCTGCAGTACAAATGCAGCAATTCATGGAGCCTTTAACTCAACACAAGTGAATAGATAGGAGGAATGGACGTTTTATTTGCAATGAAATAGTTTATAACAAAAAACTTTCATTTTGGATGGGAGAGGAGTTTTGACAACGTTATGTTCCGACCTGATAGAAGTATGGAATGATGGAATGAAACAACGCAGTCAAAATATAAACGCGTCTTCAATTCATATCAAATGGGAGTAGAAGTTTGATAGAGCAGCAACGGCTTCTCAAATTTTAAAAGATTTCAAGAAGCGAAGGGGCAAAGGAAATGTATGGTTGACGTTTTAACCAACGAAGAATGTAACATCATCGTTATGAAAGATAAACAACGAACGAGAACGTATCGTGGTACCATCATCAGGTCCCATTACATTTCGCGAAATGAGTAAAGATGGGACGAGTACGTGATGATGTGATTTGGTGCAACTGCTCTGCTTTATTATTATTTTGTGAGTCCAAACTTGGAAGGCTCAATAAATGTAAACTGACATATTATAAATAAGTACACATTTCGTTTCGGCATATTTCAGTCTATGTCGTATGTTAAGCTATTGAAATGTAAACAGTAATCTTTTTATGACTTGTGGACAGGCTTGTTTTGTCTCCAGCTTCTATCACACAAAAGTATATCCAGTATGTGACTCAACTACTTAACAACATGCTTTGGCCGCTTGTTATTATTCAAAGAATTCATTTGAAAGAAGGATTCGATTGTCGTGATAGAAAGCTAAGCAAAGTAGAATATATTTATTATATAAAAAACTTGCGTTAAAGTGGTAGTTGCATAAAAAAGTCTACTATAACATCATGTTAATACTCACAAAATGTAAGTTTGGCTTTTCGTTGTAAAAAGATATGTGAAACTATGCTCAGTGCTCATAATCCATGGTGCCATATATTTGGGCCAAGGCAATGCTGGATTTTTGGAGAAGGGTGACTTTTGTATAGAATGCATTTTACAAGCCGTGAGCTACTAGGTGATCTAGGTTGAACGAAAACTATAGAATAAAATGCATACAACCATTTCATATCGAGCATGAATGAAATGTGAGTGGATTTATATTAAGAATTATGAAAAGTTGTGTAGAGTAATTATTTGCTGGTTATTGTGTGGATGATACACACATGATGATGGTGAGGGAGATTAATGTTATCCGACATGCATGTCGTTGTTGTTGATGATTACTTGTTCGAATTCTGTGTACAACAGCATATCTCACAGGTGAATGAAATAAGGAAACTTAAAGGCGAAGAAAGACTCATGCAAAATGAAATGATACTTTTTATGTAGTAAACAGTGTATGTAACACCATCATCCGGCATTTAACGAAGATCCAAAAGCATGAGCAAGCTTGTGGACTGGAGTTTATTTTATACATACAAAAATTGCTGCATTCAGTACTTCTGGAAAATCGGTCTTGCAAGCCTTTGGAGGAAATAAAAGAAAGAAAAAGAGGTCCGCCACCACATGACGAAGGTAAGTGATAAAATGATAATGTGCTTGTTAAATACAAAACATGAGCTAACTGACCATGCTGTGAAGCATTGGAAATGTAGTTGATGAGATGACTGAAATTAGGTATTTTAAAAACATACCAAATATCCAACTGCATATATTGCTCCAGATATTCCGTACATACTACTAGTGTGCTACTATAAAAATTGCTGTGCTCATCATATCATCATCACCGAAGGAAATGCGTTGAAGAAAGTAAACCTATCAAAATCCTATTGACACAGTAATTTTGATACCACAATGCAAAACCTTGCATTTAAAATAGAAGGAAAATGTAAGTCGCGCTTGTTTTTTCTTTTCTGTTGATGTCTTGTCATAAATTATGAAAAGGAAATACACACGAAGCCATACACCATGCATTCATCGTAATAAATCATATTCCTCTGGAATCCTCAGGTATGCTAGCATCTGCATTTATAATACATTCACATGTAATTCCGCTGCATTCCATTTTCATTCCAATTAACTGCTTGTTGTTGTATGTTTTGTAAAACTTGGCATAGTTTTATTATTATTTTGACATTAACATGATGTGTTGATGCAGTTAATTAATTCCAGCTCTTATAAAACATGAATGATGTAAATCCACATTTACATCTACATGTAGTTGGAAGGAAACCCTTACAAAATAATGTCGGCAAAATATTTGCTTGTAAATTGGACATCGGTGTGTGAATTATTATATGTATATGATTTGATTGGGTCAAGCCATGACTTTATGTGGGTTGGCAAAGATGGTTCGGAAGCCATTATCAACAACTCCCGTTTCGGGAAACACCGAGCCAAACCGGATTTCTTTGGCTTTAAATACAGCAAAAACAGGAAGGGAGGACTAAAACCTAGTAGATCTGAGGAAAGTGTTGTAATTGGAGCACTAGAGGCTAGTTTTTTTGTACACATGCACATGCTCCACAGCTTTGGAACAGTTCTCTAAAGCTGGAATTCTGATGGTGTATTGCCGCATAGCATACGCATAGGAAATAGAATCTGTACGTCAAACGATCAACCACATTTATAATCCATGCAGTCTTATATTCAAGTTCAAGGTGGTTCTTGAGTCTACATCAATAGCGAAAAAGGTTTCTGTCGTCATTACGCGTTTGGCTCTTGGCCTTTCAGGTTCTTCAGGAATTTTGTTCCAGTTAACTAGTTTTGAACTCTATTTAGCTGTTGTAAGGCTTCCTACAAGATACAATTTTCAGAAATATTATTTAAAGTGAGTTGAAAACGTTTCTTGAACTTTATCTCAAATCCAACGTTTACTTACTTCCCAAACGTGGGAATGGTTTAATGTTTTTTACTTTCTTTGAAGTTGATAATCATATTTTGATGTGTTTCTCGTTTATAGGAATCCAAAAATCGCGTCTTGAGCCAATTTTCAATCAAACTGTAGAGACTTGTACCGTCAGACATTCAGAACACTTTGTGAATTCCACACCACATTGGAAACCAGTTGAGCAGGCGTTCTTGGATATGGCGTCGCAGAAAACTGAGCTTGGTAAGGAATAATTAAAGTTACGAGTATGAGCTTGTGTTTTACTTTAAATCCTAAAAATTGAATTAAATAAATGTGCCACACTTTCTTCTTTCTTCAGACTGCCAAATCACACAAGAAATAAACAATGAGGAAGTTTTGGAGCCAGCAGTTGACCCGATGCTACTTGAGCACATGAAACAAGAAGCTAAACAAGAAATTGCAGAAGAAGGTCATGGTACCCAACACTTCTCCATTATCGCGACATCACCTGTGTCAATCCAGTCAATCAAGCCAAAAATTGAAGACGACGAGAATGATATCTTAAAGGCGCAGGGCCTAAAGAAACGGAAACTGGCTCCAGAAATTTCTGTGCCACAGGAGCCTTCTGGTAAATTCATTTCAACAAAACCAAACTTAGTTTTGCTTATGTTCGTAGCCCTTCAATTACTTGTCTAATTTTTATTTTTTAGGAAGCCAGTCCTCATCTCAGCAAAAGGAGATAGCATCATTTGCGTTATCGCAGGACGAAGTGTGGGAGACTGCTCAAAAATTAAAAACATTTACTGGTGAGGAGCTGCTCAGGGTCCTCATCATAATCCATCAGCATGGACAGTTGCCAAGTGATGCCCCAGGAACTGTTGACGTTTTTGCTTTGGAACCGAATTGTCAGAGAGATGTTTACCAATACGTTGAACGAGAGTGGATGCGAAAACTTCGTGATGTTGATCTACTTCCTCCTATTTTGCCTGAAGACGATGATGATGAAGATGATGTAACAGAGAAAGCTGTTGGCATATGAATCATGATTCCGATAATCCAACTAAATACCATGCATGGTAAAACCTACAATTTTTTTGTATGATTGATCATAATTAGTAGGAGAATTTCCTGTAGGATTGAAAACATTTTATTCTCATTGTCAGGTTTTTTTCCGTTTGTAGAGTTTAGTCTTGGTCAGATGAACTATGCGGACGCGGACGTACAGAATTATCAATTCACAATGAGTTATGAAATTTATGTAACTGTGGATAATGTTTGTTAGTGTTTTATTATAATATAATATATATGTAAGTAACCTGGATTTAAACTACAAATTAATTTGTCTTATTGTAGTAGTTGCTATCACAAGTGAGTTATTTAATTAGGACCAAAATAAGGCATTGTTAATTTCTTCCATTTTAAAATCAATGTTATAAAATTCATTGTTATTTTAAATGGTTGTTTCTCACAGTTTAAAAAGCACGAATTCTAAATTTTTGAGTTTCCGATATTTTTTAAATTGGAAGTTGGCGTGATTTTCTAAGTAGATCAACGTAATACATAAATTTAGAGACGGTATCAGTTTTTGACAACTCTTTGTTGCATCGTTGTAAGTAATGGTATGTCATAGTCTCAATCATTTTACATAAAAAACGTTACATGATTCCTTTGGCAATGCCTTTCCCAAATCATTGCCAAATACGTACTTAGGTTTAACATTTTCACACAAGCATTTTGCATTCAAAAGTTTGAATGAAATTGGTGAACAAAATCATTGGAAAATTGGATAAAATTATATAGAGGATTCGCTCACGCATATTGCAAAAATGAATTATGTTACCATTTTGTTCCTCCAAAAAATTTGCAACATTAAACATTATATGACATTCCATATCCATTCATAATATCTATAATATGAATACGAAAGCATTCAACAAAACCCAACGAAAGCTTCATATCATGATATCACGTACAAATAGCTCACACGGGAATAAATAGCAATGCACTATGCACATTTCGTCAAAATATTATCACTGACCAAGATCAAGAAGAAGTAGTAGCTTATCCCTTTTGTATGTGAGTGAAAAAGCTCTATGTAAAGAAATTACACGAATAGTTCATTTTTTACTAAAGCTCAGACGAAGACTTAAAGACTCAGTTGATTGCACCATGAGCTATACAAAGTAGATTCTGCGGACAGTGTTAAAGGCTTACTCTTCATAATTGCCATGAATCCTTATCATAACTTTCGTGTTGGCTCAACCTGATATGTTTCTACAGGGCGGTGTGCAGGAGCAATGCAGTAGGCCGTAGAAAGAGTATCACCATAAAACCACTCAAAGGACAATGACACAAAGCTCAGAATGAGTATGGAATAGTCTTTTTTGCTACTATCAGATACGAATCATGCCACGCAGCACAAAGTAGTAATATATGCTTGTGTGAACGCTATTGAACTAACATCAGAAGAAACTGGTGCTCGGCTGTGCTATTTCACTTTACCTTCACCTTCATACTTTTCAACCTGGATGAACAAGCACAAATATGCATATCCATTCGTGAGCAAACTGAAAAAAGCAAACATTTTTGGATAGGGTGAAATATTTTAAGTTTTGTATGACAAGATGAGCGTGATGTTTCCATACTATGCTTCCTTTATGTTTTGTAAGGATTATCATACATATTTGCTTGCAAACTTTGTTTTAATGCACAATACATAAAGCCTATAAAAGACATTCAAAACTTAAATGAAAACGGCAAACGTTACATGGAATTTAAGCTTCCTAAAAACATCTCATTTACTCCCATTTGGTGTCTGAGTTGTGGAGCACATGCTAACCAAAGTTTGATAGAAAAGTAGCTGAGTTGGCCATGTTAAGCGCATAATATGGGCTAGTCATTTGGGGTTTACTTTACCAATTCAATGTGGATTGTGTGATAATACTCAACCCATTCGCAACGGCATCCCAATGCTTGACCAGTCTTTGCTTGTACACGCCAGATAGCCAGCAAATCAAGGTAACTTCTAATATAAAAAAGGTTACCCCAATGCATCTGTCATCATCATCATCATCATTCTTCTGGATTGGTCTACACCTTTCTCACCTGAGGAAACGGACATGTTATGTTTTTGTGAATGTCTGATTCATGTTTTCATGTGATTTGCATGCATATTTTGATATGTCTATCACATTCATCAAGTATCAATTTATTCCATGTTTATTATCAACTGACCTTGCATCGTCGACAGAAAATTTTAAAACTCAACTCCTTTAGAAATAACAATGTTACCAAACAATAGAGTCAGCTAATTAAATGAATGGCGTATGACCTAAATTTACTTACTTTCTAAATTGTTTCAATTTTAGGGAGAGAGTTGTCGATATTTTCAAGATTTATTGATTGTGTTTGCTCCCACACTTAAAAGTATCACGGTTTTCTTCCATTTTCCCCGTTGCTGAGTCAAAAATCAGTGTCAATCTTGAGGTTGGAAGATTTTACTCTCCATTAATTCTCCGAATTAATTTTCAGGGTGTAGTTCTCTTGCTTATAAAACCATTTCGTTTGTCATTTTGTCCATTTCTGCTCCATTGCAATTTTCTTTACGTGTGCAAGTATCCAGATTTTCTACAATGAACACGTGCAATCAACATCCCCAAGATTCAAACCAATGTGGATCATCCGGAATCTCCCCTTCGTCTGAGCAGCCCCCTCCTTTCAATGCACTTCAGAGAGAAAGTGGTACGGAAACGAATGCACGGCAAAATGCGGATATATATCACCTAAGAAGTTTGCTATTTCAAGCTGATGAAGATAAGGACAAGTATAAAAAAGAGGCTAAGAAACTACGGGAACTACTCGCAAAGTTGTATATCCAGTACTTGGAGACCAACAAACACAATCAAGTCATTATGAATTTCTGCTCGGAATTACTGGGGAACCCGGGTTTGGTAGCCGAACAAGCTCGGAGGAATGGTATTAAATCTGATGCAACTAATCAAGCTGCTGTTACTACCGAGCAGAGTTGGACTTTGAGAATTGATGATCCGGACGGAAGCGAATCATCTTCCCTTCTAAAGCAGGTGGATCATCATGATGGCTCAGTGATGGACTTGGCGAAGCAGTCAGGTGGTTCAAATGAGTCCCACGATTCAGTGAATCAAGTGCAACAAGGCCACACCTTGGATAATTATACAAAAGATGATTCGAAACTAGGTATGGAATTAATCCCTATGTTTTAGTACTTCAATATTCTACCAAAATAAATTTATTGAAATGAAAACGAAATGTTTTTTTTGGTGGAATATAGACAACCAACAAGTAGTTCAAGCTATATATCACTCTCAAGCTGCCCATTCTACATCTGGAATGATCACAAACGAGGAATTTGATAGTGCTTATCCGGCAAACACTTGTCCAGTGTTAAAATTAGTGATAGTGAGGGATGGCCAAGGAGGTTATGTAATACGGTGACTTTAACAAGGATCTAAATTATGTATTTCATTTTGTGTGAGATAATCCATAGGTTTGGATTTGATTATACGATAGATTATAATATTGTATAATATACGTATGCAAAACTATTCTGTCAAGTTGTAGGAGTTGTTGCAATGTTTCTTTTTTGTAGCAATAGTATAGCAAAGAAGTGTTTAATTTATTTAACTGTAGCTTCATCACAGATGTGTATTAAAATGTAGTATAAATTATTGAATCATAATGTTTGGAAAATTAATCGTGAAAATTGTTTTGTGTATTCGAAAAATGGCTTTCTGTTAAATCTAGCAGCAATAACCGTGTAAACATCTCTGTAATAAATGATTGTAATACAATTCCGGTTTATGATACAGTTTGCCAAGTAAAACATTTCGTGCTCAACAGTTATAGCTCACAGCTTGTATGCAGTGGTGTGGGATGTCAAGTAGCCCCAAATCATTTATTCTTCACTGTTAGGAGTCGGAAAGTTAAGCGAAATATTTTAGACGGGTGGTATCAGACGAAATAAACAGAAATTACATATTGGTTTGCGTTTGATACATCCAAATCCACAATTTTGCATTTGTATTGAAACAGACTTCTCACAGGGAAAATTATGGAGCATGTCACGGATCAGTTCACCAAAATCTTTCAAGCTTTCCGTAGATTATGGCTGCCCGAAATAATATAAGAAAACCACATCCATGATCATGATTACCAATGCACATTGTCATGCTGTATATTAATTTATATGATCGTTAGTTAGAGATAAATTACAACAAATATTTTATGCCTCGTAAAAACTAGCTACATTGACGTTGCATGAGCTTTTTTATTTATGCATTTTAAAAGCAGAAAATTGTGAGCAACAAGCAATGTTTTATTATATTCCTGTTGATTACGCAGTCAGCGGAGGCAACTGATTTGCTGCGTCCCCATCAGTGTGTATCAGTGCATAAAGAGAATGTGAAAGCAACGTTATAATTTTAGCTATGGTAGAAATCTCACTTTGTTGAACATGCCATGTCATATATATTCTTTTATAGTGAAAGATGTACATGATTCCATCCGTGGGTATAAGTTGCTGCAATAAAATACCATAAATTCTATTTTAAATTTATCTAAGCCAATACATCAATACTGTTGGTGACTAGTTCCCATCTGCAAAGTATCCAAAGTTATCCTGTTATTGCTACGAGATTCATGAATGATGTTGATATATCGTACGAGAACAGGCAATGTTTAAAGTTGAATGAATGTTTGCAGGTGTCCTATCTCATATATATGTATATCCCCCACAGGAATATAACACCTGCATTTGTACGGGAAGTAAAGTACAAGTATAGTAGAAAATAAATGAATCTTTCACCATTTTTCAATTAGTGTGAATTTTTGTTGACTGTTTTGTTAAATATTTATCTGCTCAATTCAAGCGTTGTACTTCATGTTAGTCTTCCGAAGATGAACGTGATTACTCGTGTATAATAAGCATATAAAGAGAAAGCGAGTACTTTGAACACATCCTTTCTGAAAAGTAGCAGCCTTAGTTTTTACAGATGGAGATTAAACGCGTTCCTCTCACAACGAACGAGTAAAATATTGGATAAATTGGATTATACTTGATGCACACATAATCAAGAATTGGATTTTGATGTCCTGCCATTACTCCTTAATTTTTGCGTCTCTGTGGTGCTAAAAGTATATATATTTATATGCATTTGCATGAGGTGCAGCTCTCGTACAAAAAAAACATGCAAGTATTATCAATATAAAAACATGTATAAATTTTATGAACTCTGTTCTAAATGATGGCAAGTCTCGAGTAAGGCGGACAGTTCATTGGTTCTAAAAAGATAGATTTTCTGCTGTAACGGCTATATAGAATATTCTACAAAGGGGTATGTCACGTTAGTCAGAACTTAGAGAGCCTGAAGTGAAAGCCTTGGCCAACAGTAAAGTATAGGCAAATAAAACTATGCATGTATATGTGGAATGATTCGCGTAGTATGAACATTACATGGATGAATATGATGGATATAGATGCTCAGATGCTCTTCTCTTTTTAGTTCGCTCATTGTGGTTGTAAATAAATAAACGAGGTATGAAGTCAACCTTTCTGTTTTCCTTTGAAAGAAAATCAATTGTGAAAATTAATTTAATCATTTAATTTATTTTGGCGTGACTCGACTTGTTTTCAAACCACATTTAATCTTTTAAACTATTGCTTTTTGGAAATATTCAATATATTACTACCCACCACCAAACTATCTAAAGTTACCCCAAAAAGGAGAACTCGCACCCGGGTACATTTCACATTAACACTTGAACAACATTATCATATAATACCTCAACACGGTTACAATACAAGTTCCTATGTATTTCAATTTTGCATGGGAACTATGGAAAAAATTGCTGACACTTGTATAAACTAATTAGAAGCTTTCTAATAAGACACCACAACCTTGGAAATATGCAAAGAACTAAAAGTTATTACACAATTACTTACTTGTGACTAATTCGTCACAGAGCATTTTCAGCTGCTCACTTTCTTTATCTAGCTGGTTTATCTTTGCCATCTGCTGTTCCGTAGTCATGTCAATCATACGAATCCTTGCCTTCAACTTGATGTTCTCGGCTTCCAAGTACTTGAACTTCTTGAGAAAGTCAGCTTGCATTGTGTCCAAGGTGTCCTTGACCATCTTCATAGCAGCCGCATCCCTTTCCTCCTTATCATCCAGAGACTTGTCCAAGCTCACGTTCCTCTCATTCAGAGTTACAGTGTTCCGCTGAATCAAGGTAGCCACGTCCTTTATCTGCTCGTACATGCGAAGCATATCCGCAAACTCTGCCTCCCGCAGCTTCAAATCCTCAAAAGTTTGGTACTTCTCAAGCTTCAATTGTACATTTCGTGCCTCAATACGGCCAAGTTCACCCATTTCCTTTTCTTCCAATTTCAGCAGAGTATGTAACTTTCCCTCTTTCTCTGATAGCATTTCCTTACTTGATTCGCAGAACTCGATGTATTCCTGATCCATCTGAGCAAGACTGGCCTTTAATTTTTGAATTCGGAGTAACTGCTCCTGATGATTTGTTGATAATGCTGCTATTTGGTTATCTTGAAATTCAAGGGTTGGTTCAAGGGATGAAGATGAAGCTGAGTTGGATACATGGTCCTCTTCAACGAAACTAATGTTAATAACGGGAGTAACAGTCTCGTCCAGCCCATTCTCTTTATATGGAGCAAGTGGTGTGCTATTCTCTGCAACAGCGTTATCATCATCACCAACCTCGACCAGAATTTGGGTGACGTCAAGAGAATCCAGAGGGCTGGGTGGAGACACATTTATGCTCCCGTTTAAATCAATTTCTTGCTCTTCAACCACCGCAAATCTAACCGTTTTTACCACCGGCGGTGTAGTGACCACTAATACAGAGTTGAATTTCCCTAGAAACTGAAAAATAAATTCGAATAGTTGTATAAACCTCTCGAACACAAAGATATAATAACTTTGAATGCTTCTTAAAGAATAAATAGTAACTAACCGATTGGCTAAAAACTGATGTGTTGCAATCTTGGTTGGGAGCAGCCCCAGCGGTTGAATCGTGGGACGCGTCAGGTGACCCCATTTCACCTCCATTGCTCTTACAAGCTTCCTCCAGAAGGGAAGAGTTTCCAGGGATGACCGTCCCATTTAGATTTTCATGCTGTGAAAAAATTAATTCCTGTTGACATTCATGTATTTAATATGTATACAACATTGTATTAATCCAGAAATCCAATGAGAATGATTGTAATAAGTAAACTTACATCATAACTACATTCCAGGTCTTGCGCACTTAAATAAACGGTTTTTTCTGCATCCCAGCTTTGGTCGGATGCGTTGGGTCGAGTGGTAGAGTCCTCCTCCGTAAGTAGCTGAGAGGTGGATAATGACTTGTCCGCTTGTTGAGAAGCCCTGATAAACAAGTGATGTAAAAAAAATTATAATAAACCAATCTTGTGGTATGATCAATTTATTACACTCATAATGACTCATTTGTAAGTGAGAGTGAGTTCCGTACGACTTGTACGATGATGGTGAATCCGATTGAGGTGAAGTCATGCTTTCCATCTTCATGTTTTCACCGGCTTCAGTACCTCCCGATCCTACTAAGAGTGGGACCTTGAAGACGCTTGAGAGACGAGCTTCATCACTAGCAACTCCTTCCTCTTTCTTGATGCTGAGCAAAGGGTCGAACTTTGTATAAAGCGAGTCCCTTTCCAATCTACTCAAGCCAAAGTGTTGGTTGTGTTGTTGGCCGTTACTCGGTGTCCCACTTCGAGGAGCAAGAGCATCCCAATCACCTGATGAGTTTGCTGAGGCAAAGGCTAAAACCACAAATATTAAAAGAGTTTTAAAAGCACATGACAGTGAGAAAGATACAAAACCATTAATAATAGTTTAAAATCATTGATAATGTGTATTTTAGATGATGTCGATACGCACCTTCTGCAGAAACAAATTGCTCCCCCTCACACACCACTGGTAAACTTGGGTTTGACTTTGAATCAGACATCATTGGAAATGGTTTTACTTAACTGAACAATTAAAATGAAAAAGAAAACTACAGACAAATAAAAGTACTGGGTAAAATGGAGCGTAGATGACAAAGAGTCTATGAACTTGCTATTAATGTTTTCAACTGACAAAATATGATAAAGAGCAAAAGGAAAGAAAAGAACAAAGCGGGATAGCTAAGAAGGTGCTGGTTGAATGTACGGAACTAAACTCACAGGTAAACTGTAGCGACAGGTGTGCTGAGATAAATGGAACATACCATCTTGTATCTCGACGTTCCTGCTACTTGAGCTATTTTCTTAATATCTCCATGCAAATAGCGTTGCTTGTTGTTACGTTGTTGAGAGTCTAAACAACTATTTGACTTGAGTTTGCCAAATGCAAAATCTAATGCCTTCCTTCCCTCATTCTCAGCCGGCAATGTAAATACTTGAGGTGTAGATTCTAGCTTGAGCAGCCGCATCTACATGTATTTATGTATTTGCTTGATAAGTTTTGGTTAAGGAATCTATAAGGGAAACGGCAGATCAACAAGGTTTGACTCCTTACATAATTTTTGTTGCAAAGTAGAGGTTGTTGAGTGAGACCTGATAAGAGTAATGAAACCACCATGTTGTTGCTTTGTTGCATGCTGCAGCTCACCATCGAACTTACGTTGTAAAAAACATTGGTTTAACGGGCTACTGAATGAATGTGTTTCTCACCTTTTCATTTCCATATATGCATGTGTGAATTGAATGGTTTTGTTTTCCATCTTTCTCGTTCATAAAATCTCCACTAGAAATATCACTTCTCCAAATGAATGCATTGGAGAAGTAAGAAGTCGAACTGAAACCACATGAGGTAATAGACCAAACTGCGTGTGCCTTGTGCGTGTAGTAGTCTCTGTCATACCTGCCTTTTTTTACTGTGAGATATGAACGTCCAATTTACCTTCCACATAAATACAAACATTTCAGTATACGCAACGTGTTAGGCTGTACCAACATCACATTTAGAAGTACGCATTGAAAAGCAAAATCATAAAATTATGACCAGATAAATCCACCTTGGTAATCTCATCAGGGTACCTACGATCTTGTGAGTATAGCATTCATATAAAGAGCAGAAAGTGTAGTTTGTAACATCTCTACTGGTAACCAATAGCATTATAGAGAAAAACCTACAGATAATAATAGCAATTATGATTCCATCTTCAGCTCATTCTAGGGCTGGGACACAGTATCAAAACTGTGTTTACATAACGTTTACTTATGGATCTGATGTTTCTTTTGTATCGTTCATTTGATTTTTTACTTGCATGTTATACTCCGAACACAAGTGTACTACCAGAAACTTGAAATCCTCAAGTGTAAAGGAAAGTAAATTTTTCGAAAATACTTATCCTATGAGTAAAGTAAATTAAAATGGCTATGCTGTAGTCTTTACTACTTGAACAAAATTATACATTTGTTTCTGCAGGGAAGCCCAAAACTGCATGATATTTACACGTCAGCAAATGCATTATTCATGAATAACTGCCGTTCCTTTGTGTAGTAACTACGGACTAAGGCCTGTAACCTTCAACGTAATAAAATCCATTCTTATATTATGTAACTCAGATAATTTTGGATACATTTTATCACCGATAAAGAAGTTACGTTGTAACTAACTAGATTTTCGTGGTATATAACAAAACAGCTTAAGTGTTGTAAATGATGCGTGCAACCCTGTTGTGCCATTCATTCACTTACGTAGCAACTACAGGTAATCCTACAAAAAGGTGTGTGTTTGGTCCAGTCTTACCTGGATATGCTTCGACCAATGGATGATAATTGCATGGCGATTTCTATAGGTGAACATGAGTAACATGTTTTGTAGAGCACAGGATTGGCTCTTTGTATCGTATCTTTGTCCATCTCTGAGGCGAGCGAGGTGCTAACTATGATGTTTTTAGTGGGTTGAGCTACATGCAATCCACTACTAATATTCCAAACTCATGAAAACTTTGTTGTTACTATATTTAAAACCTACAGACAACACACAGCCAGAGTTGTCGTGCAAGGAATCAATATGCCGTAAAGGCGAAAATTGTGATTAATATGATTAGCATAACAAAAGGAGCCTTAGCAAAGCTTTTCAATATGAGTGAAATAAAAATTCAAGTCTTTTGCATGTATGCAGATGTGCCTTTTAGTGATTATCATTTATGCTTATTTTGAAGCTCAATGTGTTTTATGATCATTTATATATTTTTTTTTATTTATTACATAAAACTAATCCACAATTCAAAATGACAAACTGAATTGTCATAACAGCTGGAAATGATTTAAAATAATATTATTAAGTAGTTGATTCAATTATTTTTGGTTCTGGAATTTAAATTGTTGTAGTTAGAATGGAGAAACTCGCTCAACTCTCCCGAATGAAATACATGTTTCATCGGCTGTAGCTTAATGTATAATCAGATAAGATTGAAGATCTGCACACAGAGTTAGTCTAGCTCAAAGTCATGTTTCTTGACAGCAAATGTTCTAATTCTCTTGGGTCGCTTTGTTTCTCCATCAGTTTCATTAGCCTTACGAGTGGGCTGCATAAATGCAGCATAGGCTCCTGGATACGTAGCCCGCCTTGGCCCAGTTGGAAATGGGATCCCACCAGCAGAAGGGGTTAAAGGTGGCCCATACTCCTGAACTTCCATAAACCGAAATGGAATGTCCTGAGCAGGCACACGGGACGCTAGGATAGAACAAGAAAGAAATCATAATCAGTAAAGGTTTGTTATAGTCGGGTTTCCTTTTGATTTTTAATTACATATGTTTACGTGTGTGAACATTCTCACCACTCGATGTATAAGAATTGCAAAATTTGCCCTCAGAATCCTTGTAGAATGACCGTGTAATTGGCAGCATCTTAACCTCCTGTTGCATTTTTTGCTCTTGACACTCAATAGGTTGCCGTTTAAAACCATTTGGATCTGCAAATGAACAAAATACGAAGACACTTTACTCTTACATAATTTCATTTAAGGAAATAACGGTGTGTGTTTCAATTAAAACATTCATGGAGTTTCTATCACATTCAACAATAACGTCACCTTGATTTCCAGATTGCACAGGCGTTACATCCATCTTCTTGTCTACGAAGAGCGTCTCCACTTGTTCCTTTTGCTCGGATATGTTTTCCGACTCGTCGTACAGCAACATTTCCATAAATTGGTCTTGAAGCTTTTCCACTAATTCAGTAGAAGCAACCTCTTCGTCAGTGGGGTCAGATAAGAAACTGCTCAAGTACGATCCAGTTCCATCCAAACTTGAGAAAAGTTGTGGCTCATCCAGATGCAACAAATCCTTAGGCATTGCCATGTCCGCCTCCTCAATCATATTCTCATCAGCTTCCCTTTTATCCATAATAACAAAGTGTTACTTTGGCATCCAAATAACAAGAAATCCTGAAGGAAATATAAAACAATATAGGGTTTGTTCTATATATTTTATCTTACAACCGATAAGTCGATTAAATATAGAAATAAGTATGATTATGATTAAAACTCGTGCAAAATGAATTCAGTAAAAAATGCGTACCCTGGATAATGGAGAAAACGTCAACGTTCAAACCTTAGTCCTTGTATGGATGTTTGTTTTTTAAAAAAACTCCTTACTCACTTATTTTCCTGTAACGAACTTCATTTATGGCACTAGACAGCTGAAGTGTGAATGTCGTATCTGAGAAACGAAATTAATTGATTTGAATCAACTGTGTATTCCTTTGGGCTGCTACTACACAACTGTAACTGGTAACAGATCTGCAACTTTAGATGAAAGTCATTTTCTTGTGACTTCTGTAATGCTGTAGATTTGGTTTAGCATTCAATATACATGCCAAATTTACAACACGAAGTCTGAACTCCTTTTGAACTGATACTGCAAATGTACTGTGTTAATATGCCAATATCAATATTTTCTATTGTATACGTGTGAGAGTAGCTACTCTGAGAATGAGTAGCTCTGTCTATGTACTTATAGCTGGAAGCACGACTTGCCTTGGTTCAAGCATATCGTTTTTTTTGCTACAATCTTGCTATATTGTATCGCGTTTATATATATCCATCCTGGAGTTTTTATGTGTCCATGTACACACAAGCTGTTGAAAGAAAAAAGTAATAAAAATTTGGCGACAGTCTGTTCGTGGTTGCCATCAATATTTTAAAGGGGGTTCAAAGGTGCAGTTCCTCTTCAAATGGAGCTATTACGGTCGAGGTAATATGAGGAAACATGTAGATACGACATCCATCCACATTCTTTCATGTCAAGTCATATTCTCGGAATACGTGAGCAATCAAGCATTAGTCATTATTACAATTACAAATTTGAAATAGAGCTGTAGTTTTTATGGGATGTAGTCTCTGTCAGCTTGTTTCATTTCATAATTTTACTATCGATATCGGCATTTGTCTCCTGTAGATACAAGATTGTGCAAGGGTGGAATGGAATATGGTGGCTTATAACATAACCCTTTTAATGCATAGCATGAGTGGAAAGTTCATATATTTCCCGTGTGAATAAACTCTACAACAAGCCATTCTATTAATTTGATTGTTCAATTCCACCCTTGGCTTCTTTTGATAAGATGATGTGACATCGTTTGAAGAACTTCACTGCACAAGTAGATTTAATCTCTTCACAAAATGTGATGATTTTGAGATGGGATTTCGCAATTTGTACTCCTGCCTATTACTACCCATGAAACATCGGACATCCTATGGATATGCATAAACACGTCTATTCATGGACGTTGTGGATGTTCCTCACAAGGATATCGAACATCCAAAGCACCATGAAAAAATACTTCATATTTTCATCTTAACACATCCAGCAAAAATCATCCATAACACATCCATTGGATGTCCATACTTGCGATTTTGTGCTAACCAATCAAACAGGCTTGTGCTTTCTTATATTCCGTGGAAATTACAAGCATGAAGGAGTGTAAAACCTGCTGTACATCTACATAAATGATTGATCACGCATTGCTTACAGGTGATGTTGGTTGGAGTGTGAAAGGATATTAATTGATAGTTAAAGTAGTTTCGACGATGTGAAAGTCAACAGTTCTCGGGATAAAGACAAAAGGTAAGCTGCTTAACGTAGCGTGTTTACTGATACTATTAACTATATATAATATTATTATTTATTGAAGAATAATATCATTTTGATGTGTGCACAATTAACTATATTTCAGTTGTGGTTACATGACGAGAGTTAGGAAGTTATGTTTCGTGGAGGTGATGCCGTTGCTGGAAGTGATGGACAAGCCATTGGAAGAGGGTACTGATGACTGACTGGATTCGATAATATACTTTCAAGAATTACCACATGCAGGTAATTTTTTAGTTACAATAATTATATGCTATTTGAATTTACGCTTTGACTATAATTAAGTGATTTGATACATTATCTTGTATTTTTATGAATCCCAATTGGACACTGATAGCTTCAAAAGGACCATACCAAAACACCATCGATAAAGACGCCAGCGAGTTGTTAACTCATCTATTATTTGCTGTGTATTTATTTTTGTTTCTTGAGACTTTTAAATACATTAAAATGATGTTTAAAGTTACGTATATTATCCTATGAACGATTTATTTATAGTAGTAGTCATCTGTCAATAACATCCATAAGACATCCAAATGGTATCCGCATACTGACATTCGCATCCTACTAAGACGTCTTATGGATATCAATTGGATCATCCATTGGTACGTCGTATATGACATAAAAAAGCGAAATAGGTCCATGCATTAGATGTCTATAGGAGGTACGTAGACATTGTACAGACGTCGTTGGGATGTTTGTATGTCGGGACAAATGTGTCTTATGGATATCCATAGGATGTTTTCATGTTACTTGGGTAAATACCTTTTTGTTGTGCTACCTGAAATCAGGTTTTAAAATTCATTTCATGCTATTTGGAAATGCAGACATGCTTCTTAACTTCCATGTAACTTACGATCAGTTGACCACAAAGTATGCTATTTAATCGCAATCTGATGCCAGTCCACAATAATGAAAATGTTTAGTTTGCAAGTTTCCCTTGTGTTGGACCAATAATAAATCCTAGACTTTGGCGTCATAGTATCCTATGTCCCTTGCATGACACATAAAAGTATGACTGGAGTTGGTGTTGTGGATGATGAGCAAAATGAACTGAAGTGGTTGCTAAATACTGGTTCAGGTACTTTTGTCAAATGCCACATCAGTTGAACACATGCGCTTTCCTCCTCTACCACACTCGTTTCGTAATGAACGCAATAAGAAGAAATGCAATGAAGAAGTATTAAATTACACAGATTGAACTGTACTCTCCAACCAAAACAACTTTTTCATCGTCTTCCCACGTCCCCCGTTCGTTCCAAAAACTACGAGTGGTATAATGCAACAAAGAGTCACAAGGAAACTGAAAGCAGAGATATTTGATTACACTTTCAATGTCTAACTTCGGAACGTCTTTATTGAACTGAAAAGTATTGTACTTAAAATTTATGAGGAAATGATTTAACATAAATCACTTATAAATTATCAGCTAATTCTTTACAACGACAACGAAAACATCAGCTTGGCCTTCTAATTATTCTGCTATGGATGATTTAGAAAAAGATAAAAAAAATACTCCAAAGTCATGATATGTTACGGCCATCTCTTTGAATCCTTGGTTTTCACGACACGCTCCTTATTCCTGAAATACATAGGAAAACAAAACTCAATCATGCACAACTGTTAAATATTAGCTTGCTTGTAAATCAATACCATATTTCACTAACGCTATTATAAATTTCATCGCCCGTTGCTTCAAATACGGGGAATTATAAATATGAACCAGTACACAAATCCTTGCGACGTTTCCCACACAAAGTTTGCTAGCTAACAATATTTCACATTACTCCTTCAAATCTTTCAATTCGTATTTAGTAGCGATTTGCAAAAGATTCGGTGCTCGTTCGACCATTTTAACAGTTTTACCGGTGTACATTCATTCTAGCATTGATTGAACAGTTTCACTGTCAAAATACTTGACAGTCACCTTATTTATTTCATGCTTTGAACTACTCAACAGCCTTTCAAAATATGGGCTTCGAGCTATAAAAAATGGGCCTAGAACCTTTTATGCAGATCAAGGTACAAGCAAAGTGTTTCGTCTGAGCTTCGGTAAAAAGGAACTCTGAGTGTAATATCTTTACATAGAGATTTTTCACTCACATACAAATAGGTAAAGCTACTTCTTCCACCACTTGTTGGTGAGTCAGGATACGTTGTCGAAATGTGCATTGATATTTATACGCGTGGGTATATTACGCTGTTTGTTATAGTTTCAGTCGTGATTATCATGAGAGGAAGTATTGCTAAGAGTTTAGCCCAATACTTTCCTAAGCATACTAGTGGAGTACCGTGGGAGTATATAATGTTAATTTTTTTCAAGACTAATCCAGCATGCCATGGGAAATCCTATATGTAATTTTATCAAACTTCCCTATGATTTTGTTCGCCAACGTCATTCAAATTTATGAATGCAATATTAAAATATTAAATCTAAAATCTCTTTCACCCATACTCCAGTGATCTAACAAACATCCTGCAAAATGAAATGATCTGCTCAATGCTTATCACATAAACTAAATATATATCTTTTTTAGGTGTAAGTAAAAGTAGACTGGAACCCATGCAAAACAACATTGCAGACGGCCAGTGCATTCACAATACATAGTGCAATGTCAATATGTTTTGCATGGGATGTGTATGGAGTTTCACTTTCTTATAGAAATAAACTTTGTGCTTATTTTGTTGCACCCATTCCTTCTACCGTTGCATTTGTTGGCGTTCACTTCCCATGATTACATAAATTAGATTAGTTGATGTCCTCATCATCAAATCAACAACACGTTTCATTGCATCGCATACCACTCTAAAGCTAAAGCTAATGATTTCCCTCTGTTTTGTATTTATACCGTCGTTACAGGCCGACGTTAGTTGGATTCAAAGCTAAGTTAAAGCATATGCTGTAATGAGTCACGTAGCCCCACTATGGAACATTGAGCAATGTGGGATGTTTGTTGTTATGTTTTTATGAACGTTTTGGGAACGTACTTATTTTACGTTCGACCAACGTTTTTGATCCGCTAAATCGATTTGTCTCTGAAGTTGTTTTTTGCTTTTAAAAATTCAACTAGTTAATGGTAACTGACCATACCACTGTTATCATCTATATTTTTCAAAACACAACTTCAGAGACAAATCGACTTAGCAGATCAAAAACGTTGGTCGAACGTAAAATAAGTACGTTCCCAAAACGTTCATAAAAACATAACAACAAACATCCCACATTGCTCAATGTTCCATAGTGGGGCTACGTGACTCATTACAGCATATGCTTTAACTTAGCTTTGAATCCAACTAACGTCGGCCTGCGTCGTTACTCAGTCTCTGTGCCATTTACTTATATCAAAGCAACAGAAGCAGAGAACAGCATACCAAACACACAGCTTCAGCAGCACTACTACTACCGCATCAGCTGCAGCGCAGCAGCAGCATATGGTAGCAACCTACCATATGATTTCCCACGTGCTCCTCACGTAATCTTCTTTCTGCTTACCTTTTGCAAAACAGGTTTTTTTCTGTTACTCTGATTATCATCTGACGAAGAGGTAGACGGGAAAAGGATTGATAGAGTGGTTGTAAATAGTGACTAAAAAGTGGATTGTTGTGATTCTAACATTTTGAGGTCACGGTCACTTTACTAATTACAAAAGGAACAGGTTGTCTTTTGTCTTGTGAAGTCGTGGTGGTATTTTTTTGTGAAAACAATTAGCATTGATTTTTAAATTGCCCACCGACAACAGTTCTCAGCTGATATAAGCATTTTTCAGTCAAGTTAAGACAATTAAGTGGTATTAACCTTCAATTATGACGTTTTAATTGATGGATTGGACTTTAGTTTTGACAGTTGGAATTTTGTGAAACAAAGTTAAAGGTGAATATTATCAACACGTCGAATCCCGAAGGATTTATTTTGGAAAAAACGGATTTGCTTCATGTTAAATTTGAGTGGGGTAAGTTTTTTAAAAACATATTTAGACCATAACTGCTCATTTTTAGGCTATTTATGTGAACGAAACGTAATGTATTTTGTGTGTAATTGTAATTATGCAATTACGTTAGTTTGATCCTAATTTAAGTTTGGTTTTTAGCAAAATGAGATCCGGTTGATCAGGAGTAACTAGTTGAGTGGTTGACATGAGTTAGCAAAGTAGGATGAAATTATTTTTTATCTAGAATTTTACTCCCAGTGTTATCATTAGGTTAAAGCGTGTGTGTTTATCCGAGCCCTTGTCGAGTTTTGTTTCATAATTATCACCGTCCGCCAATTGATACGTTTTGCCATCACTCCGGTTCATCATCTTAACGTTTAGTTAGAAACCTAGTTATTGTTTATTTATTATTGGAGAAGAAATAAGCAGATAACCTTGCTCATTCTTCAACAAGTCATCACCAGCCAATCATTTAATTGCTTTCGGTGGTGTAGCTTTTTTCTCATATTCCTTAAGTTGGCTGGGGAGGAAAATGTGAAAACTTCCTCTACCAGAACATGTAGGAGTAATAAAGTCCATGGTCATAACAAATCCACTTGCTCACCAATGCATCCACTCCAGATATGTAAACGCTTAACATTTTTGTTCTATTTCTTTCTTTCAGAAAGTTGAAAGTCATATGTTTCATTGAAGGCACGGAGGAGGTCATTATTACTTCGTAGACTGAAACAAAGTGAGAGTATTTGGATCACTGGTTGATGCAGTAATTGTAGTCACGATGTCTCAGCTGGAAAGCCATCTTACACCTATCATATGGTCGTATTTCTCGAGATATGTGAAAAATTTTAATTCAAAACATTTTGAGGTAAGTCACCATTTCTTTTCCTACTAACATTTTCACATTTCATTATATCTTACATCTTATTTCTTTAATTTCATTGAGTTGATATTTTTACTCTTATTCAACCAGGGATCTCTTATGAACGGTGGAGTGTTTTCCAACTTAGAGCTGAACCTGGATGTGTTGGACCGTGAGCTCCAGCTTCCGCTTACTTTTGCAAGTGCTCATGTTCAAGAACTGAAGATCACAGTGCCATGGCGGAAAATAACGTCAGAGCCTATTGTGCTGAACATAAAAAGCATGGGTAAGTACTAAGGGAACCGCTGGGTTTGCTCATTTCTAAACGATAATTTGCATGAAATTACAGAACTCGTCCTTAACTGCCGGGATCCCAAGAGTGAGGAAGGGAAGAAGGCGAATGTAAACAACGAAATTGCTCCTCTTTCAAAGCCGTAAGTTATTCATTTATTATTCATTTATAAATTGCTAGTTGTACTGATTATATTCTTTCATCTTTAATGGAAATGAATTTATTTCTTTTCTTTTCATACTTCAACAGCGGTCAAACAACTCCTTTTCTTAAACATTTCATGCAAAAGATAGTCAGCAATGTGCGAGTCAATTTTGAAAATGTGGTTATCAAGTATCAAGAGTCTGGCATTTCGATGAGTTTGAATGTCGGTGAAGCCAGTTTAACTCCAGCGGATGAAATGTGGATGGAAACTTATCTTAGTGAGTACATATTTTCTATCATTAAATCCATGATATGACTAAATGGTTTGTTTTTAATGACAAAATATTTATATTTCATTTTAGAGCACATATTATATGCTCCAGACTTTGTTTTGCGGAGAAAGCTGTCGTTGTCGGATGTGAGTGTATATCTGGACAGATGGAACAACGTCGATAACTACCAGGTACGTTGAAAAGGCACTTTTTAACAGACTTAGCTTTTGAATCATGTGGGTTGTTGTCCAATACATATATTTTATTGCTTATTAGGAGCCCATGTTGTACGCATTGGATATGGATGTCCGTATCATTCAGAAGTTTTCGACTCCGTACTCCAGAGTTCCATACTTGTATCGATTGGACGTATATTTGGATGACTTAGAATTCCGAGTTTCAACTGAGCAGGTAACAAGGAAGTTTGATTTTATGTTTGATGTTATGAGTTGGGATGCAAAATAGGAATTCATGTAAATTTTTTTAATTGTTTAACCAGATTCCCATGTTAGTTCGGTTGTACCATCTTTGTACTTGGCTGATGCAAAGTGGAGTAGTCGTAAAAACTTTGCAAGAAGACCCAAACAAGAATGGGAAAGTTGCTACAGTGAAATCGACAAAGAAAGTTGAAAGTATAGGTTAGTCACCGGTCTTACGTAGTTACATGTATACTTGAATGTCCACTTTTGTAATCAGTAGTTATCAGTATTGTTTTCATTAATTCATGTAGATCTTGAAAATCCAAGCACTTCGGAGTCATCCTCAGAACAAGTTAAAGTCAAAGAGTCAGAAAGCTGGCTCTCCTGGGTTGCTGACTGGTTATCTAAAGTACCACTACCTGGTAGTTTGTTTGGACTGGATACTCGCAACCTTGATGAAAACACGAAGAATACAACTCATTTTTGCATCTATATAAAGGCACTGAACATCACTGTTCGGGAAATTGAAAAAGATAGACCGGATAATCAGTTCCTCAAATGCTCCATTCAAGGCGTAGTTTATGATTTTATACTTCGGGACAACGTGAAATCCCACACTTTTGGAGCCTCCTCTGTAAGTAGTTGATACCAGAGTTTAAGGGGACTAAAGTTAACCCACTCATTTTGATGTGTATAATTTTGATGTTATTTTTGAATGGTGAAGGTTATGGTACATGGTCTTGGATTTTGTCCTTGTGGGACTCAAGACTGCTCATCTAGTGAAGGCGGCGAATGTTACTTCGAGGCGGGGCAGATCAGCCAAAATTTTGCATCTTGTTCCCTATTCTCTGAAGAAGATGATGGCCAGTCTTTAACTGAGTGGTGCTATGACATTGATCACAAAGAGTGCCTTAATCAAGACGCAGGTAAGAAGATTTACATAGAATATAGAAGAAAAAATTATTTCAGTGCCCCAAAAAAATAATTACTTTCATTTTAAATTACAGACACAGCGTTGCTTGAGACAACTCCAGCATTTTTCATGAAATACGTCGTAATAATGAATGAAGTAACTATCACACCTGCTACGAATGACAAACCAAGGAGCTTACTAAATGCTGAGTAGGTTCTAATTTCTCTACTCAATCCAATTCTGAGCCATATAGTTCAGAAATTATGATGACTTATTTTTGTTTGTTAATAGGATCACTGAAATAATCTATCACTGCGTTGCAGCACCCTCAAAAGTTCTCATTTGTTCCGGCCTTCTCCATCGCTTGAAGATGATAAATGAAGCTATTAACAACTATGATTACATTCCCTACGGTAATAGAGCTGGCTACCTTATATCATTGCTTAATGCTGCTACGTCATGTGTTTCAAGTCACCCCATTACATTTTCCGTTTGTAGATTGCCAATCAGCTTTCATCAACCAACTTGATTCCCATTTTGGAGTATTAGCTAATGGGCAGCAGTCTCCTGTAACAACTTACAGACTCGTTATTCGTCAGCCACATATTGAAATCCTCGCAGCCGATCACATTTCCGACTACAGTCCAGAAAAACTGGCAGAATATTTTCGAAATAGTGATGGAATTGTGACTCTGACTACTACTCCTCGTCTTAAACCTAATTGGCCAAAATTGATTATCAGTTGTGATTTAATGGAGCTTACTGCAGAGGACTCTGATGGCCACTTGGATAGAATAAGGCGACGAATGGTTGGCCAGTATTCAATCGAAGACGCGAGAAACAGACTGAAGCGTGCTGGTGCAATTAATGAAGAAGGCGTTTGGAAGGCTATGCAAACCAGAGCATCAAAGACTGCTGTAATGTGTTTGGAAATTGAGGAAGTGCTGATTGCATTTGTGTCTGAGCCTGTGGAATTAAATATGGGGATTAAGTCTGCCAACTTCCAGCTGGATTTTTCCAACTTACATTTCTACACTCCGACTGATTCTATTCAACGCATTCAGATTGGAAGTTTCTTGGACACTTTAACTTGTAGCACGAGACTAGAAAAGAGGCAAGTTTGACGAAATGGCATTTTTCTATATCTACTTCTCCAGATAATACTCATCCCGTTGTAGTTTCTCAGCAATTATTTAAAACTTGATACCATTTCAGATGCAAATGGTTATGCCTTCCATTCACTTCAAGAATGAACGTATGTGTCGATTGGGAGCCTGCTCTTCGCTCTCCATCCCTTGAGACTGTGATAGACATTGAATCTCTAACGCTGTATGTTGGTCCGGAAACAATCATCACGTTTTCCCAGCTCAGTGAAAAGTTATTGGTATACCTTCAGGTTAGTAGTTATCCCTTCATTTTTAGCTAATACGAAAATTATGGTTGTCCAAAGCATTCGCTAATTTATTAAACTTTACTTTTAAACAGGAATTTTTACCTTCAATCGGAAGCCAAGCCGGCGATGTTGTCAATGAACCCCATTCTGTACGTCGTTTAACTTTCACCCAAACCTTTGAACAAGACGCTCAAAGTTCTTGGATTCTACATACAACATCGGACCAACCTGACACTCCAATTGCGGTGGAAATCTGTTTAAAAGCTAATAGCTTGACATGGCGCTACCCTCAAAGCCGAATGCTTCATGGGATAAAGTTCTGCATGGGTGATGAAGACCGATATGCTCCTTTGGTAAATATTTCATTGGAGTTTAGATTAGGGGTATAGTATGTGGATTAGAATAATGCCAGAAGAATCACTTATGAATGTAAAGTCTTTTTTATAGCTTTCATTTGAGGTGGAATATTACGAGGAGTGTACCAATACCTTTTATCCGTACTACAAGGCGGCAGGAGTGTCAACTGAAGAGGCTTTTGAAGTAAGCTTTTCACAGAATGCTAAATACTGTATTTCGGCAGAGACATGGCGAGTTACCATAATGCATCCAGTTGGAGAGTACGTAATTCAATCTATGTGTTATATATATTTGTACAATGGAAATGTGTTGAAATGTGATCTATATAAATCACAGGGTTATTCTGGGCCCACCACTCCTTGCATGCTTTGCCAAGAGCCTGCTCCTAGAATCCGTCGTTGTTATCCCAGAGTGCAATGTAACAATGACGCTTCCCAAAGTGATAATAAATCTAGTCAACCACACCCATGATACTGGAAAGGGTAAGGAAATGAAACGCTAATTAATTTAACTGGACATAGAAATAGAATGAAGGACAATAATAACTAAGTTTGCCTGTTTGTTTGTTTTCACAAGGGATTCATAACTCAGTTCAACCAGACTATACTAACGCCAATACAGACGCTGTATCTCCATCTGACCCTGTCATTGCTGCCTTGCAGTTCAAATGGAGTTTGCTTTGTTACTCTACCATCCAAAACATGTCTCGTTTGTCAGCAATTTCGTACATAACAATGAATATTCTAAACTTTGAGTCTCTCCTCATGGATGAAGTTATGGACCAAGTTTACCTTGACACGGTGGTAGCTCTCAGTGATAATTTGGCTCTGGGATCTCCATCAATTCATCTTGTTACCAATGAGGTTAATCTAAAGCTGGGAGCTTCAGCTTTGTACACGCTTACTTACTCAGCCGACGTTTGGAATGAAACAATTGGCTCATATTATTTAAAGAACTGGAGGGTGGTGGCAGAAAGGTAATAAATTATAGCTACTCAGCTTTTTTGAGAGTATGTGGTTCTTGTATTTCCGTGCTTGGTTATGTTGTACTAATTATTTGACTGTATGATAGAAAAAGCCCAAAAGTGCCAGCTGCTATGGACTTGAATAAGGAGAGGAAAGAGCTATGCGAAACAAAGAAAAGAAGAACCTTTATCAGACCCATAAGGCTCCTGCTTGAGTAAAATATCTCATTCTAATCAAACATATTCATATATTTATTATTATTTTCACTCATCTTTCGTTGTAGAAATCAAGCTCATTGCAAATGAAGAGTATGTAGTTATTGTGATAATATTAGTTCCGTATTTGGTTGTTGAATTAATTATTTGATTTTTTGATAGACAAAGACCAAGCGCGTCTTTAGCAGTAGAGTTGAGGAACGAGAAAAGGAAAATCCGTAACAAACAGAGAAGAGTTACAGTAATAAGACCAAGAATGATTTTGTTTGGGTAAAATATCTAATATTTATATCATATATATCAGTCATATTTATTTTGTAGCAATCTTTCGTTGTAGAAATCAAGTTCACTACAAATGAATTTGAATGAAGTTCTGTTGCGACTAGCGTGTTCTGTACACTGCATGAGTTGATTAATTAATCTTTCAATCGTTGCAGCGGAGAACCGCTTAGCCCTATGGGAATTGGTGTCTTTTCAAATTTGGCTATAACAATGATGGCATTTGACAGAAGGGTTGATAAAGTCAAGACTGATCGTTTACACATGTATTCCAAGATTGAACTCTTAGGTGGCTTACAAGGTTTGCTTCTGGTGAGTACAACAAGAGAACAGTATGAATGCATTTCCCAATGAAGGATTTTATATGATTTTGTAACCAAATACACAATACAATGTTTTTGTTTTGAAATTTACAGCGGCCTTGTGTGTCATGGTGGATGCTAAAGATTCAGGTATTCTGCACTGAAAGGGGGGCGTGGGATTCTGCTATGAGAATGATATTATTTCGTCAACGAGGGAGATTGATCTCCTATCAACAGCGCTCATTGATAAGGTTGATGGGAGGTCTCCAACCGATAATCTTGGTGAGTTGTGCAGGGAAACACGAATGCACTTCTCAATGAATAAATAAATGTTTTTTATAAAATAAATATTTGCAACCAACTCTCCCATAAAATATTTTTGTTTTGAAATTTACAGCGCCCGTCCCTGCACTGGTGGTTATTGAGGCTTATGCGTGCGAACCAGAATGTTTAAATTATGAATTACGATTATATTATACAAGTTGATAAAAAAAACTACGCCAAGTAAAACTTGCCCTTTGAGTAAACATTACTTATCAACTATGCTTTTCTTTTTATAATTAATATCATAAAATATGCTCGGCAAAAGGTCATATTTATAATGCATACAGCATAATCCGTGATAAAAAATAGTGTAAAAACTTTTATTTTAAAAAATGTTTATTTCGGGGTAAAGTTCAATAGTAACAAAGGAGCAAGGACGAGCTAAAAATTTCTTAACCGTTTACTAGTTCAACTATCGAATTCTAGACATAACTTGATCAATGACTAACACAACATAAAATGGTATTTGACATTTACTATATTATCTATAATAGTACAAACTCAAGTAACAAACTCAAAACGACAGAAATTTGATTATCGTTTTGAACGTAGAATATATTTACTCTCAGGATAATCGTCCTACAGTCCAATCGGCCAGCTTATGATTCTTCACTTTGTTCTTATCATCGTCCCTTACTCGCATAGTTTCTCGGATTGTTTCCTCCGATTTCCGATTAGCATGCTTTGTAGTTTGTTGCAAGTCAAGTCGGATAAGCGCTCAATAACCAAAGATCTTGCAGCCTACTAATTATAAACAAAAAATATCTTCAACGACAACTAACTCTACTTTCCAAAAAAACATTATTTTAAAGAACACAAAATCAATTTTATAGAATTACCGAAAGCAAACCCAATAGCGCAGGATTTTCTAAGCTATTCAAAAACATTTTATCCCAGCTACCGTTGTCTGCTTTTGAAGCAGCATTATCATCATTTGTAGGGCAATCATTCTGTGTAAAATTCACATTATATGTAAGTAAATGAACTCGTATGTGGATATATTATATTATCTTAAACATGTTCATAATTTAATTATGGATTGTTGTATACCTTCTGTTGATTAACCCATGCAAACACATTGAGCAAAGTCTCGTAATTCACATCCCGCAGTTTAATGACATGAACATTTCCAGCTACACCTCTGACATTTTCCTTGGGGAAACACGAGATTATGTAATAATACACTTCAATCGTATTGTGAAGTAAAAAAATCCAGCATTGTCGAAAGTTTTTAGGTTTTACCTGTTGGCGATGGGATGCCCAGTCCAATACTAATTTTAGGATAGTTGAGTCAAGTTGGAGTGGTCTGGAATCGTCATCCTTTTCAGATGATTCTAGAATTTCATACATAGTTGCGATTGTACCACTGCATTTCACAACCTCCATTTCTACGACGAAATCCACTTGATCCATTGTACGGAATTTGATAGACGGCGTATTGATCAATTCTTCATATAATTTCCAGGCAAACATTTTTAAATGCAAACCGAACAGATACAATTATTTAAAAGTAGAAATTTTGTTCAGTCCGTTTAATTATGGTCATAAAGGGAAAAATGTAAAAGATCCAGTACACGTTTTCCCTAAATACTTTTGCAAACAACAGATTGTAGCTGATATTGTTATTTTAGAGGACGCAATAAATTTTATCACCATGTGTTAGTGTCCGTACTCATGTCAAGACGGGTGGGTAAAAAACAAAAACAACTCAATTTACAAAGTCCAGAAATTAAATCAGTTCCATTTGCTACACAGGTCAGTGTAGGTCTGACAGTTCCTCATATGAACATTGGTTGTCTCATATTCTCATTAAATGCTCATTTGAAACAGCTATACAGCTTCATGCTATCAGACTACAAGTACTAACGAGAAGTAAGCTGGGAACAGAACAAACAGACAAGATTTGTCATTTTCACATAATATGGTAACGCTTTACGTGTGTCCACTTCCAAATATTCAAAAGTTTCTACCTAGATATTAATTTGAGTTTCTGACTGCTACACACTGACAGTTTAGAGCGGTATACTTACTACATATCGGGAAACCGTTTGTGAACTGAAGAGTGGCTATGTATGTGTACGGAGTGATGAGTCTTATAAAGTTACATATATATCTGCACTCTGCATTTCATGGCAAGGGCAACCAAAATGTGGTTCACGGTATTAATGTGAAGTTATCCACTTTTATGCTTACAGGCCTTTCTGACCCCACTGCATAAATAAATAAGAGCAAATCCTACCAGCTAGATAAAAGGAGAATGGGAAATTGAGCAGGTATGAATATCACGGCAAAAAATATCAATTTTTCTCGCGTTCTTGTTTGTGTTTTTGTAGCAGCATATGGAAAAAAGAAACAAAGTATGTTGGGAGAACACATTTAAAACCATTGGCTTAAGCATAAGTAGAAAGTAGGAAGACAGAAAAATGTGCATGTATAAATAAAGTCTTCTAAGAAAAATGGTAACTGGAAATAAAATCTCTTGCTTCTTCATGTCATACTATTGGATTAGATTGGAGGGCCTTTTCATGCACCAATGCAATGTATGTGGCTATAACTTTTCTTTCCTTTCTACTCTAAACTCCCCATCCATTGATTGATTTATTTACATAATATATTTAAATACTTAGCTTAGGTTTGCTGCTACCTAGGGCATATGTATGTCATACATTGGCTATGTATATAGCATACGCATCGGCTACAATTTCATTATTCCTCACCGTCACTCTCAGTTAGATATTTCTGAATTAAATCTTTGATTTACATAATATACCAAATGTAGCTTTAAAATTTACAAAATCCGCTCCAAACACACAGTGAGTACAGATTGATATTAATAGTTCGTGGCTCAATATTTTTGTATATTATCAACAGCATCCACAAAATTTAGAACTATAGGTTTTGAAGTAGTAATGATATGCACCAAAAGACAAAAACTCAATTCTCAATGCACCACTATTCCCTTAACAAAAAAAAGTAAGTTTGAAGGAGAATACAGGTGAGGAGTATGAAGAGAAAATTTAATAATAAAATTTATTACGCGCTAAAGAAAAAATAACATCCAAGTCTTGTTGAAATTGCGAGTAAGAATTATCCAATATTTTACACTCTGACTTTTGACATCATTCGTCTTTAATCCTCAACTCCAACTAGTTCATTTATTAACTTGTGTCGTGATGTATTTTCGGCTTTCCTTTTAGCTTTACTGTTTAGGTTTAGGATGGAAGCATTTTGATATTACACAGAATACTTTTGTAATTGTTACATTTTATGGTAAGTCGATTGCATTTTATTCAAGTGTTTTCGTATGTTCATTTGCTAATGCGTACGTACATGACAGTTTGATTCCTTGACGACTTTAACTACCGGTGAATACTAATAAGATTTTGCTTCATTGTTAACAGTTAAAACCCTTGAGACGACACGTATATCTTTACTTGGCTGTGAATTTGTGAAATCTTGCAATTGTAAATCCTTCCTGTAAGCGGTGAGAGCAGCCGTCCTTATTTTGATACTCGTGTAGCTAATTCAACAATGAATCGAAGCTCGAATCCTTCGTATGAGATTCGACCTGATGGAGCTAGTGACATTGAGGAGGAATCTGAAGACGATGATTTTTACATGATACCAGCGTTCCCAACTCCCAGAAGGGGAGCAAAATATGTCGCAGTTCCAAATAAAAATGGTTCTAGCAGTAACAAACTTCCTGAGGAATGCAATTTTAATGGCAATGCAAGTTGGCAAGATAGAACTGGAGTGGAGGAAAATAATGAGCAAAATTGGAATATAGAGGCAACTCTAGTGGTTGAATCTTGTGGGTGATCCCAATCGGAAGCTGTACGTTTGGCTTGCATGCGTGGTAATTTTAAGAAATTGAAAGAAGTTACTGGGGTCAATCAGGTTTTTAGAGGCTCCGAGGAAACTCCACTGACAACCTGCTGTAAGGCTGGGCATCATGAGCTCGTTAAGTGTTTGCTAAAGGAAAATTCGGCCAATCCAAAATGCTTGTGACCCAGATGCCAAAATCATACCATTGATGATAGCTTGTGCTGGGGTGGCGGAAGAAGAGCAACTTCTGGCATGCTGGTGCCAACCTGGACATGCAGAATCGGTATGGACATATTGCCCTAGGAATTGCTATTAGACAAAATCGTAATTTGTTAGCTAGCTATTTAATTGAAAACAAAGCTGATGTCAATATCATAGATCCGGATTGCCAGTCTGCAATTTTTTATGCTGCTATGGATGGTAATACGAAAATTTGTGGATTTTTGTTGGAGCACAGGGCGGAAATTGAATTAGTTGATAAGAAAGGTTGGACTGCTCCTGAGGTAGCTCAAGATAAGGGGTTTGATAGATTAGCTGACCTTTTATTTAATATTCAAAGAGATTCCAAATGGAAGCCAGGTATGAAGCCATAACTTATGAAAAAGTTAAATGAAGAAGGAATTAGAGCTAGGAAGGATGATGCAGATTCTATTTCACGTCGTCAAATATCTCTAATTGAGCTCATACGTTTGGGTGTTGAAGCTACAAAATATTTAGAAAACTTTAGGAAACATCAAATTAGCTACGTTCAGTTTTTGAATCTGGATGACAATCAGCTTCGTGAAATTGAGATTGGTTAGTTAGGAGTCAGAGAGAGTATCTTGGACCATACGAAGCGCACCCATAAAGTTCCCTGGCAAATTTCTTCATTAGAAACCCCAGCTGTGATCAGTAACAAAAATGTCACTGCGGCGGAAGCCACTTGTATGATTGTTAGTATTGGAGATCATTTAAAATATAATAGAGTAACGCCAATGAATATTATTTTTAGCCAGTATTTTATATTATCTATACTATTCTATATGGAATGACTGAATGAGTATGTTTATATTTGCAATTGAAGCTGCAGGACAAATAAGGCAGGGTAACATTTATAGGGTTATGGTTTATGGTTAAGTGGATATGTGGTGCTATGTCGTAAACTCTAGCTCATGCAGCACAAGTCAAGAAAGTACGTACATTTATAAAAGATGCTCGTAAATATTTGACGTATTTCATTATGAATATTATTATCAGAAAGTTTATTGTCAAAAAACGGGATCAATTCGGAAGGATTAATTCTGACATACACACAAGTAAAAATATAATCATGTTATGTATGGAAAAAAGCCTACATTAATTATATCTACACATATGTGGGCACATAAGACCGTTCATTATAAGATGTGAGGAAATACATAGAAACATCATGATCACCTATAACACCAAAAACTTGACCTTTCATCCCATCCAAAATATTTTAATTATCTGAAAGTTACATTGTTAAAAAAGCTTACAGGGATTGCGAAACATAGTCAAATATACGTCGGCTATAAATGTAGTTGGATGTGTCCACTGTGCGTGTGGCTTTTTGCTTGGTTTGGATGCGATTTGAAGAATATCCTTTTCACCCTACTTTTGCTGCCTTCAGTATCTAAATTAACAATATGACAATGTAATGTTTAATAATTAAATTATAAATAGCAGAAAACAAATTTTTAATAAATGAAAGATATTTATTAGAAACTTTACCTTTTTAGCTACGAAAGTCTTTGGGTTAGAGTTTGTAATAATCTTTCGAGTTGTTACTGATTTTCCTTGGTTATTTGCGACTACTGGTTGAGTGATTGACATTGTAGCTTCTCCCTGATTATTGGGAACTAGTGGTTGAGGCATTGACGCTGTAAGAAAGTTTTCCAATCTTCCAGTTCTTTCATCGTTGCTCTCTCCTCTCTTCCCCATCTCAATTTCTGTATTCACCCGATCCTGATTTACCGCACTATCAGTGTCTTCCTTTTTGTTAACAACATTCTGAATATCCATGTTGTCAAGAAACATTTCAAGACAACACATTTCTCCTTTCATTTCCTGGAGATTTTTTTCAGCACTTTCTTTCTGATGAATGGCTTCCGCTAACTGAGCTTTCAGTTGGCCCCCTGGACCTTTCTTTTCAGCTTCATGCATGCTAACTTTTTCCTTGCGACTGAGCCACTCTTTCTTCAATTTGCAATGTTCTTCAGAAATGTTCCATAATAGATGTCTTAACTCTTCATCATTTTCCTCATACTCAGCAATCTTCGCATTTTGTGTGCAAATCAGTGCGTGAGAAGCAGCTACTTGTTCTTTTAGCTTCATAATTTCTTCATCCTTTTGTATGATCTGGGCTTGAAAGGCGTTCAACATGTCCATCGTTCTCTTGAGCACAGAGGTTGTTGTACTGTTGTCCGAACTGGGAGTCGCTACTGAGCTGTCCATGTTACTAACTTCACTTGTAAATTGTCCGCTTGTCTCGTGTACAGCAAAATAATTATGAAAAATATTTGTTTTAAAATATAGCACTGAATATTTGTTGTCAAAAATTGAGAATCTGTGTATGTATACCCTGTTTTATCCTAGTTTTGGCTTCTAGGCTTGCCAGGTGAATGAAGCACCATTGAATGCGTGTATACCTAATGGCATTGTCCTTCCATAAAAGAAGGCATAAACTCAATCATACAATTTTTAATAAGAAGAACAGCATCTAAAGAGAAGGGAAGTACTTCACACACTTCGGTAAGTTAGACCTGGCATGTTTCATGTGTGCACAACGAAACTTGTTTTCGCGTTTTTAATCTTTAAACCTTTATGCTTAGAAATTATATTGAGTATTTGACTGCTCAATATATGCTAGCGTAGTATACTTCAACAAACTGTTAAGCCCCTGTAAATTAAAGAATTGGTAGTGGAGTACAGGAGTACAGAACGACGAGGCATAATATTCAAAGTAGTTTGGATTGGACTTTGTTCACGTGTCAGATACACCTATATTCCATTTCATACATTATTTTCACTGCAGCATGCCTTTTATATGCTCACTTGTTTTTTTGACTTGATCTTGCTGCTTGGATTCTAACGAAAGCTTCAATTCACACTCTGAGACCATGTGTCGACATGGGAGGCAGACTTGACTCACTTTTTAGTAGGACATGCTTACTGTATGAAAAACATAGGATATTCAATATTTGATGCATAGACTTCAAGGAAGTATATCCCCATAATTCTTATATAAGCATATCCGCCGATTGACAAAAGAAAAGGGGTAGAATGCATAGGATGAAGAAGGAGGGCTGGCTATGTTCGTAGGATGACTCACAAGGTAGTAGATACATGAGCATGTATTTTATGCCGCACAAACGCAGTGGAGAAGTACACGATATTTTCCAAAAGAATCACTACTTGTGGTCTCTGCACGTACGCACTTGTTTGTGTTTGTTTTCTTACTCTTCTCAGAGACGTATGTTTTAAAATAAAATATTTCTTTGTTTTTTTACCGACTTTTTAAAAATCGTCATTTGATCTTGCTGCTCAAAATTCTGAGCAGACTCGACATTCTTAATTGGTAAGTTGTCTTATGGTTCTTCAATCCAAATTTTGAATTAAATTGAGTGCAATGTGTAGGTGTAAATGGTAGTGTGTACGTACTATTGTGTTATGTTTGTTGATTGGCAGTAACAATGGACTCTGACGTTGGAAGCACTGCAGGTTCTGAGACTGGTGTGAAGTGTGTGGTGGAGAAGATTCTGAAGAAGCGGATTTGGATTGGAGGGAAGACGGAATATCTTCTAAAATGGAAGGAGTACGGGGACGAGGATAACACTTGGGAGCAAGATGAGCATTTAGATTGTCCAGATCTCATTGCCGAGTTCGAGAGGCAGTGGGAGGAGGCTCAAAAAAAGAAGAGGGCTGAGCAAGAGGCCAAGAAAACTGTAAGCAAACAACCAGCTCCGGCTTCAGTTGTTGCTGCCGCAGCTGATAACGACATAAAGGACAAAAAGTTCTCTGCTGGAAACTCTGCCATGCAACAGAAAACTACAAAGGTAATTAATTGTACTTATGCATGCGAATATACATGTCATGTTTACCAAGGTTACGTTCATGTTTGATTGATTGATGAATGTATATAATAATTAAGTATACAATTTGTTGAAATCGCAGGAGGCGACTCGAGGAAGTTTGGCATCTTCAGAGGTGACAGCATTCGACCGTGGTCTAAACCCGGAGAAGATAATCGGAGCAGCGATCTCGTCTGGTGAGCTGATGTTCTTGATGAAGTGGGAGGACTCTGATGAGGCTGATCTGGTCCCATCTCGACAGGCAAACGTTAAATGCCCACAGGTCGTGATTTCGTTCCACGAGAAACGTCTGTGGGCAAGCCAACTATATACTACTGTTGAGAATCAAGTACACTACCCGTACTAAATTACAATTTTAATCTTGTTACTCCTTCTCAACTTTGTAAAGACTTGAGTTTCTTTTTACTATTTCATTTTGTATCTTAATGTTTAAATAAAAATGTTTGCTTTGATAAACACTTATATCGTAGTACTGATAAGAAGTCATTCAATCATCAACCGAGATTTATTGAGATCATTTGCTCATCGATTTTGCTCACGTTACAATTCAAGTCATGCTTCGTGTTGAGGGTAAGAATATGATCGTAACTGTAGGGTCCAGTGCAATTGGGCTGGAGATCACCCAGACGCTATGGACCTTGTTGTTGAGCGAGACCTCATAAGAGTAATGAAACCCTCTCTCTCTATCTGAATTATTTGCGCTTATATAGGCGTGAGTTACGCAACTCGGCAGTTAAAGCGTAATTGTTTCTTTGTCACACAATTTAATTGCTTCTTTGTTACATGATTTAATTGCTCCTAAAACTGTACAATTAATTTACAAATGAGTGTTAAGCAAATTGATTCACTCGATTTTTGGATTAAACATGATTTAAACTTTTGAAGTTGGAAAAGAAGCATGATGAAGTATACATTTTCAACATGTATTTTAGGGTGAAAAAAAGGTACTCACTCATTATAATCTTTGTGTTCATTTTCTGTTGAATTCTATCGTACAGGATTATGGATGATGAGTTAAACATGAGAATACTGAAGGATAAACTAGCATTCATAACTAAACATGTCATTTTCAGTTAAAACTTTTCTGTAGGTTTAATATTATTTGTAGACCTTTAAAAGCTTATGTATGAGTTTTGTCAGAGGGTAATCCTAGTAAAAGAGATTATTGAAGTTGGTAACATGAGTATCGCTTCATACGCATCGCTCGACCCAGCAAGATATACACATACGCATATGTACTTGGGTTCAACTTTGTTTTTCGTGTGGTACCTAAACAACGCACCTTTTTAAAAGATATTTTTAAAGACTTCAGTACCAAAGAGATACATGCAAGCGATGAAATTATGTTTGAACCTCGACTTGTGTTAACAAATGAGTCAGCATAGGCAACTGTGGAAGCAAGTATATTTATTCATGCTATTCCGTTTTATGTCTCCCAATTCTTAAAATAAAATTGGGTATTTGGCTGATGTCCTTTTGCTCCTCACTTCACTTCACTTCTTCGTCCAGTCCAGCTACTTCTTCTTCCACAATCTTGCAGACCAGTACTACTCTGAACTCTCTCCACGAAATATACAAATTTATTGCAAGCAAAACTTCCCCTTTTCAGTTTAAACACTTTGAATATGTCTGACGAACAAGAAGTTTCCTCCGCAAGCGGAAACAACTACACAATTGAATATTTATTAAGCCATTCATTTGAAAAGCAGCAACGCACGCCATTGCCAAAATTAGAGTTTCTCCCCCTCTACTATACCACCCCGTCTTCCAATCCAGTCAGAACTGAATCTGTTGCAGTTCAAGTGCCTCAAGCTTCCATTTCACCACCACAACCTTGCCCACCCAGAAGTTTTAATCAAAATAGTTTAAATGACGGGGTAGTAGTTAATGGTGTACCTCCTCGTGCAACTTATTTTTCTCCACCCCAGCAAAGGCAAGAAATGACTCATTATGCTGCATCTTTTCAGTCCACTCCAACTGTCGCTCACCTCCCTGAAGCTTTGAAGGTTCAGAATGCACATTTGTTTCCACATAAAAAACATCTGCTGAAGAAGCACATGCAAATGAATGGAGAAATTGAGGGCCTTTGCTCTACAAATGTAAGAAAAGGGGATGAAGTCCATTCTCACCAAATTGCGTCAAATCAGGCAAACAAGAATTTAAACCAAGTTTCAGACGAGGTGGAAAACGAGATTATGAAAAATGTTGCTGCATCTAATCAACAGTCTCAAGTTTTGAGTGAAATAGGGCAGTTGAAAAGTGAAAATCATTATTTAAAAAAACAGTTGGTGGTAAAAAATTCTCTTGTTTCATCAAGAACCCTTGAGTTGAAGGAGGAACGTGAAAGGTACTCAAAACTGGTTAAAAATAAAAAGAAGGTTCAAGTAAAGCTTGCGGAAGGGAATGAAAAGTGTGAAAATCTGGAGATTGAAAACATAACTCTCACTGAACAGGTTCAAAGTCTGGAAAACAATGTTGGTCTGCTGGAGAATGAAAAAATAGCTCTTATTGAACAGGTTAAATGCCTAAAAAACAATGTTGGGCTGCTGGAGAATGAAAAACTAGCTTTTGTTGAACAAGTTCATTGCCTGAAAATCAATGTTGGGGTTTTGGAGAAGGAAAACGGCAGTCTGACACAGAAAATTGAAACCTTGGAAACAAATACCAAGAAGCTCAATGAACATAATCAAGACCATCAGAAAATTCGTAAAATTTTGGAGCAGCAAAATGCGGAAGCGAATATCGAGCTCGTGGAGATTAAAAAAGCGAATCAAGTTCTTGAAAAGAACGTATCAAAATTGACATCTCAGAAAGAACAACTAACAACAAAGTTGAAACAACAAGTAGTAGAAACGGAACGTGTGAAGTTGAGTTATGACCTAAAAACCTCAGCCGAAGGTAAAAGTCACGCTGTTTTAAATTCAAAACATAATATGGAGGTGACTAAATTGCGAAATCAACTTGAGAAACAACAGCTATTTCACAAAATAGAAATGGAAAGCCTGAAAGGAAAAATGAACGTGTTGCAACAGCAAGCTTACAAGGCGTTAGTAGATATTCCACTTCCGTGTCCTTCAAATAGACGAGAAAAACCAGCAATGAAAAGGAAAGTTTGTGAAAAGGAAAACTACAATGAGCAGGGGCAATGCAAGAACGTAAAGAGAGTTACCCAGTTCGTGGCTGGGACAACAGAAGGAAGCAATGCAAGTGCAGCAGCACACATGCCAGTTGATGTGATGACCAAAGAGGAAAGAAATAACGTGCTTCCATCATCATCAAATGTTAGTAACAGTTCAGAACATGAACCTGAAGTTATTACTTTATCAGACGACGACGACTAAGGTCATAGACATGAATGGTAAGAAAAATATACAAATTTTAATATCTCAATTTTAAATGACGCTAAACAACTTGACTCTACTACCAATATTGTTTCATACTTTCTTAAAGATGGTGGAGCTGGATGCACTAATGAAGTTGATTCATACTGTCGAGGGAAACAAAACAAAAAAATTAAAAGAAAAAGCTGCACTTAATTGATTGTTATTTTGGAAATTCAGTAATTTAATCCAAGTTCAAATTTTGGAAATAACTTTAAATGTAATTGCAAACATTGAAAAAAATTATGTTAATGCAAAGATGAATACATTTTTGAGCTCATGTTATCGTACTGTATAATATTAGTATAATAAATATTCATCCATTTTTTCTAAGCACATTTTGACTAAATGAATGTGTGTGAATAAAACTTTGGTTTGCTTGATTTGACAACTGCTGATTGAAAACGGAAATGTTGATTATTACAAGCAGTTTACTGCGGCCAGAGACTGAGCTCATAAATGTCATTTCATTGTATCTTTTGCATGCTGGAGATAGATAGATACCTTGCCTTTTGTTGCAATTTTTTAGTAATTAGGATGTTTGTTGAATCCGTTGACGTTGATTCTAATCCAAACACAACCTGCGACCAACTACTATCTGCATCACTGCAGCTCTCACTGACACCAGGAATGATTAGAGATAAACTTCACTAGTTGAAATGAAGTCCAATTAGTTAATGCATACTATTGTCCTTTTCATATTTGTGAGGCATCCAGAAGAAGCTGCTGCGAACAATGCTATTTGTGGGTAGCAGTTTTTGTTCAAAGTCAATTTTTCTGATGAGCATTTAAAAAGATTATTGCGGGTTTGGGCTGTTGCTCTCAAGCAACTTTGGACTATAATTATGCCAACTGGCTTAGACCACTCACCAGAATTTAAAAAAAAAACTTTATTATTGGGATATGGATGTGCCTTTCAACCAACTATATACGGTGAGTATAAAATTAGAATGTATGGACATGAGCAGAATCTAAAACTTATAAAAACGATTTTATTAGTGTCAGTAGAAAACACGAACATCAACAACGGGTACTTTTCAATAATATTAGAATATTTACATTTTAAAATTTTTATGTCTCATAGTTTGTAATTAAAATGTTTTAAAATATAACAGGATAAAATGTCAACAATGTTAGAGTACATACATCTTTATTGCAAATTTGTTAGGTTTAAAGGTTTTGGGGCGTGTTTTCTACGAACCAAATTAATAAGGTTATCAATCGCTGTGTTTTGAAGTAACTTATGCACGTCTGCCTGCAAAAAGGAAGTAAATATATTTATCAGTACAAAAGTGACAATAAATCTAATTAAACCATTTTGAAATACAAAGTAAGACATTTATTTACCTCAGTATTAGGTGTTTGCACTACAGCATTAGCTTCCGGATTTTGTTGTGTGGTGGCGTTTTGTTTCACTCCTTCCGGTTTTTCAACACTGCTCCCCATTCGCACAAGTGCAATGGAATTTAACAGCATCTCGTCTGTAAGCATTAAACTTTTTCCATACTCCGCGAGCTGAACGTTTATACTCTCATTGTGGCTTCTGTTTGAGCTTACACAAGTTGGAGGAATCTGAGGATTATATGGTCGTGAATGTTGTTGTTGTTGTTGCTCTTCCGGATGAACTATTTGAGTTGTGGATGCAGGACTCATGCAAGTGGATGGCTGATGTGGAAGTGAAAGCACTTTCTCCTCTTGTTTTTCCAGTCTTTTGAACATATAAATACGAAAACACTTTAAATTATACATTCACATTCTTTCACCTCCAAAGCTTATTATGAGGATCATATTTTAAAACAAAATAGCCAACAATACTTACGTGGTGCTGGTTATTGAGCCAATAGTCGTAGTTTTTTCCTGTTTCTCGTCATTTGATGATAACTCTCCGTCTAGCGTGTCAGCAAGTCGTGCCGATGACAGATTCAAAGCTGCGCTAGTAGTAACAGAATTTGGATGTTGCTGGTTTGTTGTGGTGTTGGAGGAAGGGAAAAATCCGTTGTTGAATCGCGATGGCGGAGCACTAAATTGAGGTTGGGGTGGTCTTACTAGACTTGGGAAATATTGGCTTGATGATGGTTGGGGTGGTTCTACCTGCTTTGGTGCAGTTCGTGATTGTCTCACCTGACATGATGGAGGTTGAGAGGTTTGTAATTCACTTTCTGTTGTTTTTAATATAGGACTGTAAGAGTTGCTTGAACTACTTTCTTTTCCAGGTGTTCTTGGAATACCTGATTTTAAGGGTGTAGACATCAACAAGTTAGAAGGATACAAGCCATCATACATGAGCTTCCATGAATGCGTTGAGTTAGAGTTAGAATCTTGATCTACTATAACTCTAGGAGTTAGTGGTAATGGAGAAGGTACTGGGTTAGACTTCAGAGGAGTTATTAAAGAATTGTCAAACCCAATGTTCGAAAAATTGAGGCATCCAGTTTCCATAAAGTTTTTAATGGGTGTTGGTTCAGGACGGAAACCCAACGGAGCAGGAACTATGGTATTTTCTTGCGGTGGTAGCAGAGATAAACTTTTTACAGAGCTTTCACTATTTTCACAATGGGGAAAGAATCCAAAGTTTGATGTGGGCTTATAAAACGGAGATTTATCAAGCAGTTTTGTCATCATAGGACGTTTTCGTTGGCTTCGTCGTGGACTTCCCAGTGGCACTGCATCTGCTGCAACCATTTGTGCTGCAACAGCTTCAGGAGATCTCTTGTTCTTACTTGGCGTAGTTGGCGTATTTCCAAACAAATCATTAACATTCCCCTTGATACCTTTACAGTTCATTGTTAGTTTTGGTTTCTTTGGAGGAGCACCTTTACGGGATCCTTTGCCTTTTCCAGTTTCACATTTGGTGGTAGACTCAATATCTTTTGCCTCTTTCTGCTCTTGAGTATAACAATCAATATGTTGAGTCGTAGGTTTCCGAGAGCTCGCTTTTCCTTTTACTTCAACGTGGACTTTTACCTCTGGTTGCTTTCGAATTTCAGATATTTTTGTAGATTTTTTTGTTATTCTTGGGGATCCTTGCTCAGCAGACAAAGATGGTGAATTGGATTTAGCTTTAGACGATGAACTAGTAGTACTACTTGCTTTAGATCGTCGTTTGCGTCCCTTGATCAAAACTGTAAAATTTTCAGTAACTTTTGGAGGAAAAAAACCAGGAATTCTTGGTGTAATTGATTTTCTTCTTAGTTTATCCCACGCTGGACGCTCATTCTTCATTGTAACAACTGAAAAATTTGCAGACTTTTCCCCGTAATGAACAGTCTGTTTCTCAATAACCACTGACGTATTAAATACTGGATTAACCTTATTATAAGCCAATGAGGTAGATGAAATCCGTGTAATGGACGATTCTTGGGGAAGAGGGGCTGTTGGTAAAACAGAGTTTGAACTTGAACTCTGCGGGATTTTGGTTTCACTATTATTGCCATTTCCTAATTCAGTATCAGGAATCGGTTCTGAAGGACCTTCTGATCTTACGTTTTTTGAATTTGATTCCTGGAGGAAAATTTCGTGAATTAATTAGCATTGTGCTCTTCAATGAGAACTTGAAAATTTCAAAACCCGATTGAAATATGCTTACACTCACGGCAGAGGTAGTTGTAATAAGTTTTTTTTGTTCTGGTTCTATGTTGGTTTGCGAATTGGAGTCGGACATTTCACCACTGTCATCATCATCATCAAACATGGCACTTCGATTGCTTTCCACTTCTGCAGATACTGATAAAGCTGATGTAACATTATCTATGGTGAGCCCTCGATCATCAATTTCAGCCCCACTACCGTCCTCAGACACGTCTTGGAGGAGCTCCGCCAAATACTTATCCACTTCCGTTGAAGCTTCTGATGATATTTTTTTAACACCGTCGTTCCCTAAATTAATTGAAGTTATTCTTTAAAAATCCAAATTTGATTCTCAACCTTATTGTTTGGCTAATGAAAAAAAATAGAAAGAGATTGTATTGACCATACTTTCACCCTGATGATCTTGCAAATGTTCATTACTATCTGGGGCAATTTTTTGCTGAAGATCAGCATTCTTGAGTAATGACCTACACATTGGAATCTCATCTTGAAAAGCAACCTCCTCCGTTTGACAGCCAATTTCTTTTCCAGGTTTTTCTTGATTTAAGAGTAATCGCGGGCACTGGTAGTCAGTAGTAGTAGAATCTGAGTTACTGTTGCTTGAATATTTCGTTGCAATTGGTGATGTATTCACTGAAGACGTGGATGGTTTAGTTTTACACAGATCTTGAATGGTCTTCATCCTGTTTAACAAGGTATCATATGATGGGAATTTTGGTGAAGAGCTGCCATCACCCTCCAAAATTTCTTCAGCTGTAAACAGTTAAGTTGGGGTTTTGTTCAATTAGATAAGGGCACTAACAATGATGCATTACATTGTACATTGCGTTGAGCGTAAAGCTAAAGTATCTTTATAATATATGTAATATTATTAACAAACTAACTGGTCTCTTTTTACCTAATATCTTCGAATTTGCATAATCTGACAGTACATCCTTCAATCCACGGTTGACCAATGATCGTGCCAAGTATTTTAAAAAATCAGAATTGGAAACCTTTGCAGGTTTCGGAGGAACGTGTGCCTTCAATAAAGGCATCTCTTCAATCAGTGCTAAGATAGCGGCTTCACATTTATTTTCAGCCAGATACCCTATAAACACAAGCACACGCCATTATAGATTATAAAAATCATCAATCCACATAATCTAAAACCATTCCATAAATTGGCTTCAATTTAATGGCGCATTATATAATAGAAAGTGACACAGTTACAGAATAAAATCACCACTGTTTTCAAGAAAGCAATTGAAAAAATTTCAGATTGGTTGACTTGTTAGTGTATGTACATTATTAATGGAAGCTATATATTATCCGACAAAGCCAAATTCTCCCAACGCAATCTCTAATATATTATGTTGGCTCTACGTAAACCGAAGGTGAGCATGACCTTACACCTAAAAATTGTATTTAAGGAACGTTTAAAATTTGAACGTAAATACAATCGGTGAAACCATGAAAAGGTGTACCTTTCTTTTAAGTATATTTACATAATTCTTCAAATACAAATGTACAAATGTTTCATGGGATCATTTCCTATACCGTTATGTAATCACTTTCTATTATACAAGTGATACCTAAGTCCTTAAAATTAAAACAACGCCACTTACTCAGCACCATAACCGGAATTTCTCCTGGAAGAAAAATATCCATTTTTATTGAGTTTTAGCTGTTCCGTCAGAGGCACAAAGTTAAGAAACAAAAATACAAATCAGCAGTCAAGCACTCACGATTTACACCACAGATAGAAGAGAGTTTAATGACATATTGTATCATGTGTCACAACCGCACATTTAATGTCCAAATATCAAATATTTCCAGTGTTAACTATCAACTGAAGAATGATTAGAGATGATCTTGATGAGCTCTTTCTTCCGTGTTGTTCCCTCCTTGATGATGTTGACGATGATGATTATGATGATGATGCTATACTTTTCTATGCTTCTGTCTTTAGTCCGTTTCCCCTTTCTTCCCTATTCACACACTTATGCAAGCAAGCAGATGCTTCTACGCTCCTTTCAAAGCTCCGCACTAATGCTGTTTCCCATCTTCTTTTGCCACCATTAGCTATTTTTTCAGCGTCTCAATATTTGCACAATGCCGTAATGCGTAAGGTGTATCGTGTAGCATATCATTCGATAGCTAATCACAAGAGAAGATCAACCAATCTATCTGCGCTTATCTACAATGTTATCTTCAGGGTCAAATGTCATTTCCTTTTTAAAGTCTCAGGTATACCGTATGCATTTCAAATAGGGTATCTATTTCTGTTAGCAAAACTTTATCCTTGTTTTGCGAGTTCAAAAGAACGAAGAGAAAGTTAAAACATTCTCGAGTTATCGTGTCACGAACGAAAAGAAATGGGAAAGCTATAAACTAGTAATAAACTGCTAGTTAATTAGGTCAATTAAGAACGTGGGATGTCTGGATAATCAAGTTTATTTGTACTTTCACTTCATGCTCTGAAAACTATTATTGACTTTTGAATTCGATGCATTTTTTTGGCCTACCCATTCTTATACAAAACAGAACGGTGCAGCTGCATATCATTTGTATTTGACCAACCCGTGGTAGAGGTTGATGTTGAGCCCAGGATAAAAATCAATTTATATAACGTTGTAAGACACCTCACGGCTCACACATGTGCAACCCTTTTTGGACAATACTATGCGACTATTAATCATATGCCCTTGTATATGTTAGGATTAAATTCTGTTTATAGTTTAACACTTCCTTGTTAAATAGTTTCCTTTTACTTATATTCCCTTTCCGGCTAATTTTTACTTCTTACATGCATCTACCAAAGGATCATGATGAAGGCTAAACATCATCATCGCTATAAACTATTATATATAAACTGTATATAGTATGTATTATATAATAGTATATGGCTGTATTATATAAACGACAGGGAATTAATCGTCACTGCAACCATTCGAATGAAAATCGATTGACGATTAACGAAATGGAGAGATGAAAAGTGTGGGATTAAAAGTTGTTGCTGTAACATATTATTGGTACAGGCTGCTAGAAAATGTTGGATGTCCGGATAATAATGGCCGCTTATAATTATTCAAAAGACCAACATGCATAACCAACTTTCTAGCCGACGTGTTTATACTTTGGCTTATCAATAACTTTTACATAATAAGGCTTGTGTTTTTATGTGAACGTCTATCAGTCTTTGACAAACTGGATAAAAGTAAAGTTTTTTAATTAAATGTTTTGTCTCTTTCCACTTGAAACTTAATATCAGAACCATGCATACGTACATGGTTATTTTACCAATTGCACTACTGCTAGTATTGTGCTCAGGCTCACCTGAAATTTGTTTGAAGATACAAAACTAGATTTAAGTGTCATTCTGAATGCTATCAAAATGTGAACTGTTAACCTCGTCATCAATCATGTGGAGATATTGGTAAGGAAATTAAAATGTAATCAGAATCAGATCCAAATCCATCATCATTCAAAGCAATTTAAAACTGTTTAACTTGCTTTAGAATGATTCAACGTCCATACGTTTAGGGCCATACGTCTTCAGTCCATTAGAAACACCAGTAATCTTGTCACTACTTCACTACGGATTATTAACCAAAAAAGTCTTATCATCCACGTTGACCTGCAACGACCAAACGGTTAAATTGAAACCAGAGCAAGGAGACAAATCTATTGTACCTCCTTCACCCAAACAAATATGCTGTTGTATGATATTCGTTAATCCAAAACCATGCAAACAGTGGGAGCACACAATTTGGACAGTTTCAGAATTGAAAAATCTTCCTGAAAAACTATTCCCACTGACCTTTTTCAGCCCTGCCATCCAACAAGGTTACAGCAGTTTTTGCTTTCAAATCAAACGTGTTTTTCTGCCAAGTTGTGCCCCTTACGAGCGTAATGGAAAAATTTAAACTTGTCCACAGCATTCCATTCCTAATAGATATAATCTGATGTGGAGCTCACCAAAAATATTTTCCTGGCTACAATCAAGCAAGGCAAATAAAATTTATTAGCCAAGTGAAATATTTCAGCAGAAGCAACGTGTTTAAACCAATCCATGTAAAGTTCAGTGGCTGTATTGATTACAAAGCGTTTTACCAGAAAATTTTAGAAAAGTGCAATTTTAACACTCATGAAAAAATTCATCAATGCATTCACACGGAAGCTTTGGACTTACATTCAAGTACTGAAGAGCAGTCAAACTTTGTAGCAATCAATGATAATTCTATAGTAAAGCTTGAGTTATCTAAATGAGAAGCATATAAAATTGCATGGTGTTTACAGTGGAGGGAAGCCAATCATTATATTCGGATAACTCTGTCTTCATATTAAATTTCAACTTTAAAGAACAAAATCTTAATGAAATGTCCATACAAATTATATGCTCAAATTGTACTGTGGTTAAGGATTTATACAGATCCAACGGTGCTTGCAACAAATACTGCACTTATGCGTGGAGAGTTTTCATTTACAATGAAGGAAAGCTCTATACATTTTGTCACCTGTTTTCCAACCAAAAAGTATGGTTTCCTTTCCTTAGTTGGGTATGTGTCCGCATTTGATTTACCAACTTGGGCTATGCTTTGGATTGTAGGTGTTTTGAGCTCTTTTATAATAAAACGAACTCAAAATTCTACTGATTTTTCAGGCTTAGAATTTGTCTACAATATTTTGTTAAGACATCCTGACCAGAAAATTATAGAGAAATTAAGGTGGATTGGTGGCACATGGCTTTTAGTAAGTATGGTGCTCACAATTTTGTATCAGGGAAATAATATTGCTAGGTTAACAGCTCCCCTCGAAGCAAAAAATTAAGAAAGTTTTAATGAAATGTTACAAAATAATTACACAATTAATAGTCCAATTGGAAATGAGAAACTTTGGCGTGATGTCATTGACGTTAAACAACTGAATGTCGGAAGTGTCAAAATACCTGACGTGAACAATTTTATGTAGATGTGAGAAAGATTTCTCCCTTTGTGCGAATATTTGCGTATCAGGAACTTTCATTACAAAAAGAAGTTGCTGAGGAATGGGTAGTGAAAATGTTTAGAAAACCTAGAGTAATGATGATGCTGACTTGACATGATGACATTTAAAAGTGCAAAAATTAACGCATTATTTTTTAACTTGATATTTTGTGGAGAAGCATGAATAAAGATAAATTTCAATCACCATGTTTTTTTGAGCAGGGGCCAATGCTAATGATTTTTATGTGAAGTTGCAAAAATTATTTGAGATAACCGTAGGATTGGTAACATGACATTTGGTAACTGATAATGATTGATTATTAGAGAGAAAAAATTGAAGTTGGGAGAGAAAAAACGCAAAAAAACAAGTTAGATATAGGAACGGGTTGATGATAACAGATTAGGCAGGAACATGATAGGGTTTTTTTCTAGACAGCTTACTTGGTAAAAGCAAACACAGGGAGCTGATATGATAAGTTTGTAATAATGATGATTATTCTGAGATTGAGATGACAGGTGAGAGTGAATCTCCGACCGTATACAGCACCCATATAGAAAGTTAATGTGGAATTGAAACAAGGGACTTTTTATCGATATTTTATCAGGTCTCATAAGCATAAATACCAACTGATAAAAGACAGATACTTTGAAGAGAGCTAATATGTGATATTTGGAAAAATTCCGTCTGTAAGGAAATAAAACCTTGACCTTTGCTTTCCCGAAACATTTTAGACTGCTCAAGATGCTACTGTGGTTCAATGCAATAATGTTGGGGTAATGGTAGACATCACGTTTAGACTGAAGTGTAATAACTTTTGAGAGCAGCCCTTTGATTAAATGGAGTGACAACTCCTTGAGACTTGTCAATAAGTACGTGAAACGTTGTTCAAATTAACGAGGATGGCATTTCATCTTGTCAATACTCAAACTTTAACTTCACTTGGGATTCTGGCGCTGACACATGTCGATGACAATCATTACTGATTGTCAGTCACATTTACTAGAAGCCACTTTGGTTAGATTTTAAAGTGAGCCATTTTTGTACAGAAAAGCATGAAAATATTTTGAAACTAATAATCTTTAAGGTTATCGCAATAACTATATGTCACTTAAACTCAAAAATTGAACCAAGAGACTTTTTATCGATATTTTATCAGGCCTCATAGTGTGCCATCAAATAAAGGGAATTATTACATCTAATTAAAACCATCACATATATTAATTACAGCTGACCTTTGTAAAATTGATTTAAATAAATAAGAGAGTAGTTAATACATTTGTCAAGGTTTGTACTGGTAACCAACAGCATTATAGAGAAAAACCTACAGACACTAATAGCAATTGTGATTACATCTACAGCTCATTCTAGGGCTGGGACAAAGTATCAAAACTGTGTTTATATAACATTTACTTATGGATTTGAGTTTGCTTTTGTGCTGGGGTAATATTGTACGTGGTAATGTTTGATAGTATGAAGGTGTGCTTAGCTTTGCGTGCAGTCAGCACAGAATGTAGTTAGTCAGGAGTTAGTTGTAAGCTTGAGCTCTGTACACATGATGTTCTCTTATATGATCTTATGTTAATAAAGTCGTTATTAGACATAATCGATCTCGTGGCTTATCAGTGATTAAGCATAGAATAGGTTGTAGATAAGTAGTATCTAACACCGCGTTAAGGCATAACGTTACATGGTGACAGAAGTTAGCTAGTTTTTCAGTGAAAAATAGCAGTTTTTTCTTTCGGAATCGAAATGAGTACTCAACATGCTACGTTGCAGGCTCCAGAGCCTTTCAGTTTTCAGCCAAGGGACTGGCAGAAGTGGAAAGGACGATTTGATCTCTACCACCGTCTTGCTAACTTGCAGAAAAAGGACGAGGAGTATCAAGTCGCTGCTTTATTATATACCATGGGGGTTAAAGCAGAGTAGGTTCTGGCGACGTTGGCGGTTGCGGACGCTGACAAGAAGATTTATGACAAGGTCATGGGAGCGTTTGACACTCACTTCGTTGGAAAGAGGAACATCGTGTATGAGCGAGCAGTGTTTGGCTCAAGATGCCAGAAGGAGGGAGAGTCCGTTGAAGATTTCGTCACGGAGCTCCACCGCCTTTCAGAACATTGCAATTACGGATCTTTGAGGGAGGAGCTAGTTCGAGACCGAATAGTCCTTGGTGTGCAGAACCGAAAGCTGTCAGAGAAGTTGATGCTCATGGATGCGTTGACCCTGAGCAAAGCGATTGAGGCGGCACGCCAATGGGAGACCGTCAAGAAGGAACAGGCTGAGCTTCAGGGGGACAGTTCTAAATGTGTGGATCTGGTCGGGAAACCTCAAAGCAAGAACACTCAAAGTCAAAATCGGCGAGGGAGACGCCGTGGAAGAAATAACAATCAACAGCAAACGAAAGAGGAGATTCCTCCACCGACAGGAAGGGTGTGTTTTAACTGTGGATTGGAAGGACATTTTGCGAATGATAGTTCCAAGTGTCCAGCAAGTAATGCCAGTTGCAATAAGTGCAAAGCCACAGGGCATTACGCCAAGATGTGTCGCCAGAAGGATGTGAAGGAGGTCACAGTCTCGACACAGGAAAAGTTTGCTTTTGCAGTAACGTCCGAGGAAGCTCGAAGGAAACGTTGGCAAGCAAATGTCATGGTTGATGGGGTGTCTGTTGAGTTAAAGTTGGATCCAGGCGCCGATGTAACCATCATCCCATATTGGTTGTGGAAACAGAGGTTTCCAAAGAAGAAGCTTCAGCGACCAAAGTCAAGGCTATCAGGGCCCAATGGAACCAGTTTGGAGACCATTGGAGTGTACAGAGCGGAGCTGTCTTACAGGAGCAGTAAGAAGCAAGAAGATATATTTGTGGTAAAGAACGCCACAAGTACGCTCTTGGGAATCGAGCCATGCGAGGACCTTGGACTAGTAAAGCGAGTGGGAGAGATCACGGACGAAAAGCTGACGGAGGTGGAACCTACGAAGGAGTTCCCTCGTCTGTTTGAAGATTTGGGAAGACTGGAACGTGAGTATCACATCACGATTAAGGATGCGAAGCCGTATTCAGTTCCATGCTCTCGTCGTGTCCCACTGCCGCTAATGAAGAAGCTGAAGTCAGAACTGGAAGATATGGTTTCGAAGGGAGTCATTGAACCAGTTGATGAGCCAACTCCGTGGTGTGCTCCGATGGTGATCGTGAGAAAATCCAATGGCAATATTCGGATTTGTGTTGACCTACAGAAGCTGAACGAGTCAGTGGAGCGTGAGCGTCATATGTTGCCTGTTGTGGAACACGAGTTGGCGAAGCTGAGTGAAGCAAAGTATTTTAGCAAATTGGATGCCAACAGCGGGTTCTGGCAGATTCCACTCAGCGAGGATAGTGCGAAGCTCACAACGTTTATCACCCCGTTTGGAAGGTACTTCTTCAAACGGCTTCCATTTGGGATAACCTCAGCACCGGAGCATTTCCAGAAGCGGATGTGTGAAGTTCTGAGAGGGCTGGATGGCGTTGTTTGTCTCATGGATGATATTTTAGTTCATGGAAGAACGAAAAAGGAGCATGACTATCGCCTGAGAAAAGTGCTGAAGAGACTGGAGGAAAGTGGACTCACCCTCAACTCCGGTAAAAGCCAGTTTGGCGTGAAAAGGGTGAAGTTCCTGGGCCATATCGTGGATGAAGAAGGAATCCATCCAGATGACGAAAAGGTGAAGGCTATATCCAGCGTACCGGAACCTACGAATGTGAAGGAGGTTCGCGAGTTTTTGGGAATGGTGAACTACATGGGCAAGTTCATTCCTGACCTGTCGACGATAGCTCACCCACTAAATGCGCTCAGGAAATCAAACACGAATTGGACATGGGAGGAACCTCAGCGGACAGCGTTTATGAAACTGAAGGAGGCTCTCATCAAGAATCCAGTGTTGGCTCCTTATGACACTAATCGGGAGACGATAGTGTCCTCTGATGCTTCATCGTTTGGGATTGGAAGCGTCATGAAACAGAAGCAACATGATGGAACCTGGAGACCTGTAGCGTATGTTTCGAGGACTCTTTCTGGAGCCGAAACAAGATATGCACAGATTGAAAAGGAAGCGTTGGCCATAGTTTGGGCGTGTGACAGATACAGAGAATTTCTGATCGGAAAGGAGTTCCAGGTGGAGACAGACCACAAACCCCTTCTTGCTGTGTTCAAGACGAAGGACTTGAACGAGCTGTCACCCCGTTTGCAGCGTTTCAGGATGAGAATGATGAATTACAGTTTTCACATTTTCTATACTCCAGGGAAGCAGTTGGTAGCAGCAGATTACCTTTCCCGTCATCCCCAGCGTCGTGAAGAGAAATATGACATGGAGGAGGAGGCGGAGGAATACGTGAGACTCGTTGTGGAGTCACTGCCTACAACTGATGAGCGAATGCAAGAGTTAGCCATTGCTCAATCGAAGGATGCCATACTTCAGAAGATAAAAGGCTTTGTGAAGACGGGTTGGCCAGTGAAAAACCTACTGAAAGGGGAACTAAGACAGTTTTATGCCGTGCGTGATGAGATCACAAACTGTGGAGGTTTGTGGATGAGAGGATCTCGACTCATCATTCCTTCCGTGCAACGGAAAGAAGTGCTCTCCAGGATCCATGAGGGTCATTTTGGAATAGAAAAGTGCAGAGCACGAGCACGAGAGTCAGTATGGTGGCCAGGTTTATCAACGGAAATTGCAGAGATGGTGCATCGTTGTGAGATTTGCGCGCAGGAGCGCCCAGCACGACATCAGCCGTTATTGCCCAGTGAATTTCCTACCCGTCCATGGCAGAAATTGGGAATGGATCTTTTCCATTATGATGGAAATTGGTATCTAGTGGTCTGTGATTTTTATTCGAGATACCCGGAAATGGCTGCGTTGAGTCGACTCACCAGTGAGGAAGTCGTGAAGCATCTCCGAGCTATTTTTGGACGTCATGGGGTGCCGGAGGGAGTGTATAGTGACAACGGGACGCAGTTCAGTTACCGAGAGTCGTCTTTGTTCCAGAAATTCGCAGCAGAGTACGGATTTACACATACCACCTCCAGCCCACGGTTCCCGCAAAGTAATGGATTTGCGGAGGCAGCTGTGAAGACAGTGAAGTCAGCCATGAAGAAAAATGCAGACCCAGTGAAAGCGTTGATGGAGTATCGTGCAACTCCGTTAAGCAATGGATTTTCTCCAGCAGAGTTGCTGTTTGGAAGGAAAATCCGTACAGCCCTTCCTTGTGCACCAGAAAATCTCCAGCCGAAGCTCGTGGATCCGGAAGCTTTGAGAAGCAAAGAAGACAGACGGCGTAAGAAGCAGAAGGCCAATTACGATCGTCACCACGGAGCAGTCGAGAAGGATATCTCAGAAAGGGAGTGGGGCGTTGTTGAAGAGAAAACCAACAAGCCGAGATCGTACTGGGTGCGAACAAACACTGGAAAGTTCAGGAGGAATGCTTTCTATCTGGAACCAATTGGCGTCATGGAGGACGAGACATTTGGACCGGACCTGCAGGTGGATGAAGAAAATGCGCCTCAAGTAGAAGCGGAAGCAGTTCCAGTGCAGCAGGCACAGCCACCACGTTCGAGGGATCGTAGCCGATACGGGAGACAGTACCGGAAGCCGCAGCGTCTTCAGTATACTTAGATATCTTTGAGGGGAGATGTGCTGGGGTAATATTGTACGTGGTAATGTTTGATAGTATGAAGGTGTGCTTAGCTTTGCGTGCAGTCAGCACAGAATGTAGTTAGTCAGGAGTTAGTTGTAAGCTTGAGCTCTGTACACATGATGTTCTCTTATATGATCTTATGTTAATAAAGTCGTTATTAGACATAATCGATCTCGTGGCTTATCAGTGATTAAGCATAGAATAGGTTGTAGATAAGTAGTATCTAACACCGCGTTAAGGCATAACGTTACAGCTTTTGTATCGTTCATTTGATTTTTTACATGCATGTTATACTCCTAACAAAAGTGTATTGGAGCTTGCTGATGCTCAGTATACAAAAATGTAAACGTTAAGTAACAAAATCTGGGGCTACCTGAAACTGAAACCCTCAAATGTAAAAGAAAATGAATTGTCTGAAAATACTTATCCGATGAGTAAGTGAAATTAAAAAGGCTATGCTGTAATCTTCACTACTTGAACAAAATCATACATTTTTCCTGCAGAGAAACCCAAAACCGAATAATATTTACACGTCAGCAAATGCATTATTCATTAATAACTGCCATTTCCTTGTGTGGTAACTACGATGAAATCCATTATTGTATTATGTAACTCAGATAATTTTGGATACATTTTATCACCGAATCAGAACCTTTTACATACGTTATAAAATAACTGGATTTTCATGGTATACAACACGACTACTTAAGTGTTATAAATGAGCCGTGCATCCCTGTTGTGCCATTCATTCACTTCCGTAGCAACTACAGGTAATCCTTCACAAAGGTGTGTGTTTGGTCCAGTATTACCTGTGTAAGGATATGCTTCGGGCAATTGGTGATAATGGCATGGCGATTTCTATAGGTGAGCATGAGTAACATGTTTTGTAGAGCACAGGATTGGCTCTTTATATCCTTGTTTGCCTATCTCTGAGCCGAGCGAACTGCTACCTATAATGATCTTATTGGGTTGAGCTACATGCAATCCACTACTAATATTCCAAACTCATCAAAACTTTGTTATCACTATATCCAAAACCTACAAGCAACACATAACCAGAGTTGTCGTGCAAAGAATCAATATGCCGTAAAGGCGTACTCCAGTAACTTTCAGAATAAAAAGACGGTGGAAGAGAAAATTGTGATTAATATAATTAGTATAACAAACCGAGCCTTAGCAAAGCTTTTCAATTTGGGTGAAATACATATTCATGTCTTTGGCATGTATGCAGATGTGCCTTTTAGTAATTATCATTTATGCTTATTTTGAAGCTCAATGTGTTTTATGCTCGTTTATGTTTTTTTATTTATTACATAAAGCTAATCCACAATTCAAAATGACAAACTGAATTGTCATAACAGCTGGAAATGATTTAAAATAATATTATTAAGTAGTTCATTTATTTATTTTTTGCCTTGGAATTTAAATTGTAAAGATCGTTAATTATGGAAGGGAGTAGCTGGTTCTCGTCTTCTGAATGAAATACATTTTTATCTGTTATAGTTTTTTGTATATAATCAGAAAAGTTTGAAAAGCTGCACATAGAATAAACTCACTTGCGTATTACATTAGCTCAAAGTCCAGTTTCTTGACTGCATATGTTCTCATTCTCCTGGGTCGCTTTGTTTCTCTGTCAGTTTCATTATTGTTACGAGTGGGCTGCATAAATGCAGCGTAGCCTCCTTCGTCCTGGCCCAGTTGGAAAAGGAATCCCATCAGAAGGTTGCAAAAGTACACCTGAAATTCCATAAACCGAAATAAAATATCCTGAGCAGCCTGACTAGGAGGGGAAAAAGAAAGAAATCATAATCAGTAAAGGTTTGTTGTAGTCGGTTTTCCTTTTGAATTGTAATTACATATGTTTATGTGTGTGAACATTCTCACCCCGTGATGCATAAGAATTGCAAAATTTGCCCTCAGAATCCTTGTGGAATGATTGTGTAATTGGCAGCATCTTGACTTCCTGTTGCACTTTTTTTTCTTTTGCAACTGAAAAGGTTGTCGTTTGAAAGCATTTGGATCTGCGAATGAAATAAAATACGAAGAAACGTTACTCTTAAATAATTTAATTTCAAATACTAAAAGTTTGCGTTTAAATTTAAGTATTCGTGGAGTCCGTAACACATTCCACATTACGTCACATGGATTTTCAGATTCCACAGGCGACACATCCATTCCGCATCTTCTTGTCGACGGAGAGCGTTTCCCCTTGGTTCTTTTCCTCAGATATGTTTTCCGACTCGTCGTACAGCAACATTTCCATAAATTGGTCTTGAAGCTTTTCCACTAATTCAGTAGAAGCAACCTCTTCGTCAGTGGGGTCAGATGAGAAAATGCTCAAGTATGATCCAGTTCCATCCAAACTTGGGAAAAGTTGTGGCTTGTCAAGATGCGACAAATTCTTAGGCATTATCATGTATGCCTCCTCAATCATATTCTCATTAGCTTCCCTTTTATCCATAATAACAAAGCGTTACTTTGGCATCCAAATAACAAGAAATCCTGAAAGAAATATAAAGCAATATTAGGTTTGTTCTATATATTTTATCTGCATGAATTGGCTTGGTTAAAGTATATCGTGGTTTTTGCTATTATATATATTTGCTATACTGTATTGCGACTATCTATCCAGGAGTTTTGATGTATCTAGGTAGACGCAGGATTTTAAAATAAAAAAACTTAAAGTTTGGCGACAGCCTGTTCATGGTTCCCAGAAATATTGTGAATGGGTTTTAAAGGTACAATGCCATTCATCTTCAAATGGGGCTATTACGGTTGAGGTAATATGATGATGAAAACATAAACCTTTTAAAGCATGGGATCTAATTCTAAATTCTAATCGTTTGGCTTCCTCTATCATATCGGTATCATTTACGCTTCATAGTACAAAAGGATGGCAGTGCAATAGATTCAAGGTAGTGATGTTAATAATGCTACATGTTCTGAAACGAAACGTTTACTAATTGAAATTTAAGTCAGCTTTACATGGTGAAATTGGGCTTTGAATACTATCAAGCTACACATTTTGTCTGGGAATTCTCAAGTAGTTAAGGACTGATTTTCTGCTTGAAAAATCAAGGAATATGTATGTTAAGAATTAAAGAGGCACCTAATTAAAAGAAAGCTTCAAATTTTTTTTTGGATTCTTACATGTCAATGTGAATAATCATACAGGATGGTGTGATGACGATTAGTTTAATTGTTTCACCGTTCTTAGCAAGTGGAGCTGAGAATACACCGGATACGAAAGCATGGAAAAGGAGAAGCTGACTTTAAGCTTGGTTGTCAGGTTCGAAAATGTGGTGAAACATTTGAAGAGGAGTTCCAGCTAAATTGGCACAAAATAAATACTCATGATGATGATAAAAATGCGGGGAAAGGGAAAATAACAATAATTTGTGAAAGTGGTCAAGTTTGTAGCAGTGAAAAGGGGCTCAAATTCCACATGGTAAAACACAAAAATGAGAGGACCGGAAAAAGCTCTTGGCTCATGAGAAATAGAGATTTGTTTGTGAGGAATGTGGCCAGGGCTTCTTGGACCTTCATCGGTTGTCTCACTCAGGGCCACAGAGTTGGGAACATGAATGTTTGTTTTGTGAAAAAAGATTTTTGACTGAAGACAAGGTGCTGGAGCATTTGAGAGTTCATACTAGGGAAAAACCAAATATTTGTTTGGAGTGTGGGGAAGATTATGCTCATGGACATAATTTGAGAAACTACCGGAAAAAAGCTCATGGAATCATTGATGTCCCAAGGAGACGGAGAAAGCTCTGATAATAATTTTTTAAGTTTTTTACTCGAGGAAGATGCAAGAACAAAAGGGAAGAACATTTATGGATTGTTCTTTATCTCATAAAAAGCTTTAAATGAGGTCAAATTGAATTTATTTAATAAACAATGACATTAAAGTGAATGTCGTTGTCTCACTACCTTTGTTTTAATTTATACCCAATTAATTTCTAGGAAACGTTTGATGATTTTTTGGTCGTGTGTGTAAAAATAGGTTGTTTCATCCACTACAAAATTATAATTACACAAATTGGCGAAGGATTTGAGCTTGATTAATTGTGAAAGAAAATGGAAGAAATTGAAATGGTACAGTTTCCACAGAGAAACATTGCGGTTGTGGTCACACCAAGACTTAGACACGGACGCGCTATGTGGTGGTTTCAGTTGGATAATGAGACAATTACAAGAGGTTTTATAGCAGTGGTGCTCATTATAGCTAGCGTAAGTTGTATAACTATGGTAGTCATTAATTTGAAAGCGTACGATTCTGATATAATAAACATAATTTTTGTCGGTTTCCCCCCATAGGTGATTGCATTCTCGTTGGCTCTCATTGGAATACACATCTTCCACGTCTTTTGTTGCGGAGAAAGTGCAACAAAATTCATCAGCAATTCAAATCCATAACCCTATTTTCACCTTTCGATCCCCATTTCTAAATATGTATCATTACATGCATAAATAAATAAATTCAGTTATATATAATTATTATTCGACTGAATATTTATTTTCTTCCACTTTTAAATCATCATCATTTGCATCACATCATGTCATGAGTCTAAACTCGAATATCCTTTGCCAGCTTGACAGTGGCAACAAGGAGGACACAGGAATGGAGAAGAGAATGCAAGGCATAGCCAGGCACAAAGTTGCATCTCCCGTCGAGATCCAAAATCACCTTTACTTCATTAGATAAAACAATAGACACGAGTAATATCAGATATGCAAAGCCATCCAAATGGTGGTCCGTCATCCCAAACTAATCGTCGTTGTCCAAGTATTGCACGCCCTCGTACGATAGTCTTGTATCCAACATAAAGGAGGGGGGGGGGGGGCTGTCACATATTCCATGAAATCCAGAATTTGATGACGGTGGTGAAGAATATGATGCTCGTCAGCCTGTTAGTCTGCAGAGATACCAATGCGCGATGATAATAATAATGATATAAATTTAAGCAATACGCGCATATAGAACAACAACTAAAATTAGCCATGTGTGAGATGCTCACACTTACTGTGAAGTGCCAGGTAGAGGTATTGGTATCCATATCCATCATCCAAATTTGGGATCCGGTTCCGCTGTTCTTCCACCTGTGGCATCTTACTATTTACTTTTGAAATCGAGTATTTTTTACTGCTACAGAAATTCGTGTTTAACACCAAAAAAACGCACTTGGTTGGATGAGTACGAAGGAATCAATTACTGTAAAGTGTAAAGCAGCAGGGGCCACGTCTCGAGAGGTAATAAGCACAATAGTTATTGGTGGTTCTTGGTATTTCCAATTGTTCTTGGATTCATAAAAATGTAAGTGAGGTCAAATTGTTTATTTTAATCTTTTCTTTAATTTAGCAATGACTTCAAAGCAGGCAGAACCGCTGCTTCACTTCCACCACTTCCTAATTAAATGAGAATTTTTGCATGTTATTCACGGAAAAGTACTGAAATCTCACACTGCCCCGATTACATGCATTTAGTTAATATAAGTAAAAAGGGTATTATCATATTTTAACAAAAATTTCATTTATAAGTAATTAAATAGTAAAACATTTTTGCAAAAATTGCTACATTCGTATCGGCTCATATATTTATATTTTGCAATAACTCCCACTACTTCCAACTTTCTCAATAATACATGACCCCATCTTCATTTTTTCATGCACCATTAATGTAAGATAAAAAATGATGCATTCATCCCAACTGTTAATTAATTATTTCTTAACATTTTAATATAGTACAAGTACAAAATCTATGATGGAAACTGTTGTCTTAATGGGGCCATTAGCATTGTCAAACGAAAGATAATGACGGTGTCGTAGTGTCAAAATAATAGAAGAATTATATTTTGAGTGAAAGTAAACGTTTTGATTTTTTATTGTTTTAATTGTAAACTATGAAGTTACCCTGGATTAATTTCGTAAGGATGCAATGAATTTAACAGTTATATGACTATGAGTGTAGTAGTAGCAGTCGTGTTTACTCCCCTAACTTTTGGAATACAATGATCCTTTTTATGTACATAATTGGCATTACCTTTGTGGATATTTTGTGTATACTTTCTTTACTTACATTGCATAGCATATCAATTTGTACAACCCAACAGCACCTACTTTCTCCCGAAGTGAGAATTGATCATCATCATCATTTTTATGTACCAGTTGCATATGCACACTCACCATATCCCACATTTTGTATGACCTTGTGAGTTTGAGTAACGTCTCGTTGAAGCACATTCTTCTTGCCACCTGTCATTTTGGGGAAACTCTTCGTATCCTCTCCATCCCAGTCCTTGACAGAGAGTATGAAGCTTTCAGTAATGGTGGGATGATGAGACTCTACCTCCCTCTATTTAAAGAGACGCCCAGTCACATTCTCAAGCAGTTCCTCAAATCTTTTAAATTTTGAGATGTCGTCCACATATGAATCCAATATCTGGGATTTTCCATCTAAACGCCGTAAAATCCTAATTGAAACGACATACATGGGCTCGGCTGGCACCTCCCTCAGAGAACTGACAGACGTAAGTACATGTATACAAGTGAGGGTTGGACTACTTTCAACGGAAATCTTTCTTTCAACTTTCACTGTGGTTAGTAAAGCGGTTGGTAGAGTAAAGTCAACTTGTCATACAGAAAATCTGTCAAGTTTGAAGGCGATTGGTGATCATGAAGATAATGGATTATAAAGACTGAGAACTGGGAAGCAGAACGTTACCCATTATCAAGAAAAAACTACCCTGAGGATAGTTTTGAAACGTGTAGTACTATACAAAGCTGCATTAGGGACACTGTTCATGAATATTCCAAGAGAGAAAGAGCTTCAGCTTCGCCAGCGAGAGTTCAACATTTTAAGCGCTGTGGACTGCCAACGACGAACTGCCCACTTGTCACAACTAAGTTGTAAAAAATATTTTATGTAGAGTTAAAACCTACTCTGGTGGCTCCACCTGTGATAGGGAGTTGGGTGGAGCTCTCATTTGCAAAGGGGAAAATGGAACTGATGTGCTTTGTGGGGGTGCAGGTGTATCGTCTTTGTGAATGGTCAGTTCCAAGCGGGTTCCTTGATATTTCACAGCATTTGGAAAGGATATCCAGATCCGCTTCAGCTTCGTCATAAATAATAATTATACATTTATTAATGTATATAGTTTATGTAACAATAAAATTTAAAAGGTAATGGATAAAAATATTTCACTAGGAATATTATTTGTGGTTTTAAATGGAACTATAAAGCTGTCCTTGAAAATTAAGCGGAAATTCTTAATTAAAAATTAAATATAAAATTAGACATTCAGCTTGTTTTGAATTTGAATATAATTTCCATACTACGAAACACCATATTTTTTTTGCTTTTGTTCTTTTAAAACCAGGAAAAATCAATCAATCATGAACAATTCACTGCGTGAAATGGGGGATTACGAGATTGAGATTAGCTGGGATAGCTTCATGCTCGCAATCCTCGTAATTTTCATAACAATTATCATCCTATTCGGAAACCTACTCCTTATCATTTCATGGATTATCCGACAAGAAGTTTGAACCCCATCAAACCTCTACATTGTGTCACTAGCCATCACCGACTTCATTGTTGATGTATTCATTCTTCCTGCGAATGCTGGCGTAGAGTTGAAACCCGAGTGGACAAAAAACCCAACTGTTTGCAAGCTCCGTCTTATAACAGCCATTGACCTCCAGTTTATATCAATCTGGTAGCGATTGCTTTTGACCGTTATCGTACGATAGTGGACGGGGTTACTTACATACAGTGGAGATCCTTTCAGGGCGTCCTAATAAAAACAATTTGCATCCGGCTAATCGGAATTTTGGATGATGATGGAGCCAATCGTTGACTGGAATGATGAAACACAATGGACTGGCTCGGAAGAAGGCTACTGCCACCACAACACGACGACCAAATGGATTCTCCACCTCATTGTTGGAGTGTTTTATATTCCACCTTTGCTAATGAATTTCCTCTACGTAAAGATTTCTCGGCGATCAGAACCATGCTGAGAAAAGGAGTGACTATGATGTTTTTCCCTACTTCCTTGAGAAAAAGTGGGGGGCTCGAAAACAATGAAAACAGCCCTTTTGATGATGAGGAAGGGGATGATGATTTGGCACTGGTAATTTGCTCATCATTTACTCATGGACAAAAGGGAACACTGCTACAAACTTAAATGTTTTGTCGCTGGCCATGACGGACTTGGTTATCAACGTATTCATCATTCCATCTAATTCTAAAATTAAAACTTGAAGGACTTGGCGGGAGTGGGAAGAAGAAGAATCATCAAGCATATTTTGCAAGTTCCTATTTCTAAGTGCATCTGATTTTCATTTTGTATCTGTCATGAATATTATGGCTAGGATTCATGATGCGATTATGGAAATGCGTAGAGGAAATTTTTGTAGCGCTCTCATGAAAACAGGTTGCGTCTGGCTGGCAACTAAATTTTATGTATTTTCTTTAATTAACACACTCAATACAAAACACAAAACCATTATAATGTAAAATTAATATTGATAATGATTATGTATGTATCAATTTATTATTAATCGTCTACATCATCATCCCCTTCATCAGCTTTCCTTAGGATTGCATAAACAGCGATTCTGTAGGAGCTTTTCTTCTCCTCAATCATATGAATTATATTTCGTGTAAACTTCTGACGGAAAACCTCCATCATCTCCTTTAGCTCTGGCTCGGTTAGCAAGACAAGTGCTCTTGTCAAAGGTCTCTGATCCTTCTTTTTCATAAATGAAGAGTTTGGCTCTAATCCAGCGTAGACTTTCCGAGCATAGAATTCCATCCTACTTTCCTGCGCAAAACTTACTGCAACAAAAAAAATGCCGCATAAAATCACTATGCTGCATTTTCTAAGTAGAAAAAATAGCATAAAATCATCACATTTGTTTTGTATTTAGGTGACTTACAAATGTTTAATAGTAAATCCTGAAATTCTTTTTCTCCAGTTGTTGCCTTGCGTATAACCTCTTGAAGTTCGTAGCCTTTCTCTTCCTTAAATTCCTCAGCCATTTTAGCAATTACGGGAAAGGACTGGACTGATAAGACATTTATTAAAGTCGGCTTATCAACGAAAAACTTGCCATCCACGGAAGCTGCTACTACTCCCTTTGATTTTGGCTTCTCTGTGGTTTTAATTTGAAAATGTTCTTAAAGAGGAGAAAATAGAGTTGTTTCATAACATTTTTTCAACTTAAATGACTAAAATATTTGATTGTATTATTATAACCAGGAATTCCAGTATTTATTCTTTTGAGGGATTGTGCCACGTTCAACTTAAATTTGGGATTATCCGTATCAACTTGATTTCTGGAATTCTGAAAACAAAATTTAAAATTTGGTACACATTTTTAGTTGTTAAAACTGCTTTAAATGTATATTTTACTCACGTTTGTTAGACTTAGGAGAAGCGTTCTATACAACCCGGAAGTATCATCCCGAATATCTTTCTCCAACTCATTTTTGTAGAGCTCATAGTAGGCATTTTTCAACTTTTTAGATTCATGGGCAGAGAGACAACACATTAATTCGTTTAAAGTTGTTTCGTCAGTGCCGAGCCCCTTAACTGCGACTCTAATTTCAGTTGCTAAATAATGCGCTTGGGGGAGGAACATGCCTCTTATCAACAACTCATAATCATCTTTTAGCTTGTTAGTAAAATCTTTGTCCAGCACCTGCACAAAAATTATGTAAAATCTTATTTATATTTATACATCCAAATCCAAACTCCAATAATAATCATCACGAGTCCTTAATTTTATGAATGAAACTTGATTAAACCTACTCACCCTATTAAATTCTTGGTTATAGGCCTGTGCAATGAGAATACGTTCTCCTTTTGTTGTGTAGGTAGCGACATCAGTAATACTCTTGTCATCCGTGCTCCACTTCTTTAAAGTGTGTCGAAGTGTGATGGCGTAACCGGTAATCTGAAATACAAACCGTTATGAATATCTCCTTGGTCAACCTTTATTGTCAATTGTGCAAACGTCTTTTAAAGTGCGCCTACTGAATTACCTTGGTTATATTAACTGGGTGAGTTGACCCGACTTGTTCAAGTCCTTCACTCTCGATGGTTTTTATTTGATTTGATTCCGTGTTTGTTTTTCTCGCTTGAATAGTGGTCATGGCCGTGATACAAATAAAACATAAAATTACAAATCTGAAGATGAATTTAAATTCCATTTTAAATTAAAGAATGGATTTCAGTTGGAGATAGTTGAAACGGTGTGGACTGTGGAGTGTTTATGAGAAGTTCCAAATGGTTTGAAATTTTTGCAATGAGTTGTTGAGGAGTTGACAAGAATACTATTCACCGAACGAGTGGTCCAACGACCCACCATATATGAAAGTTACTAAGAACTTGGCTTGTAAAAGCCCCTATGGTTTGGCTTTGGCCACTTCTAAGAACTATAAAATTTTTAGAATGCTGCCTACGCAAAGTAAGTGATCAGCTCAGGTACGTATATGCACAAAATTACATTTTTATGATATCGGCATCTTTCGCAACATCTATATATATTGGGTTACCCAACACCATATATTGCATAGTCATAGATATGATATTACTATGCCTGGTAGTTATGCAAGGCTGAATTGAGATTATGTAACAATCTGAAATATTGCGATTAAAATTGTACATTTTGTTAAAACTGTAGAGATTGTGACACCCTAATTAATTAGGGTGACAGTCGAAAAGCCAGTCTCTTAACTCATTTATGTGTATCATTGCATCACCGTTTAGTTGAGCTCACTCCATATGGTTGAGCTACGAAAATGATGATGATGATGATGATGAGGCACGGAAAGGGGAGAGAACAGCAAAATATCCGTTTAGCTGACAAGCTGTTATGAACTTCATGCAGGAGATAAGGGAGGAGAGCTGATCATAACAATAAAAATACGCACCGCGTAGGCAACATCAAATATCGTGTGCGCCACGTCATGAATATCATCCCAAGAACACAAAGGATTCGAGAAAAATCATTTAAAACGATGATGATGGAATGACATTCGAATGCGCTCCTACCTAATTTTCCTTCTACATGATTAGATTGCCGAAAGCTTCCATTTGTACAAATGAGTGACTTCGAGAGATTGAACTATTGGCAACTCAAAATTGCTATATACATTTTTTTACATAGCAAAAAGTAGTAGTGGTTTGGCTGGCTGACTGATGCCGAGAATCTAAAAAACATTAATAAATCTCATAAAATATATCAAGTTCCTTCCTTTGCTTGAGTTTGTCTACACATTAAAATTAAATTTTCACTCATTTAATGTTTTTTCAGTTTAACTTTTGATAATCTGCCAAATAAATTACTAATTGTAAAAGCGGTGGCATTAGCTTTTAAAAGTGTGTTTTCGTTTGTCTTGACCAAAGGAAAATTTTATGATGGCAAGCAAATCACCGAAAAATTCACTTTGTGTATTCTTTTACAGTTCAGTAGAAACTAATTATGATGATCATGATGATAATAACATCAACACGTTCCAGAGAGCTGGAGAGGGTTCCCAGCAAGCCAAATTTCTCCTCCTCCTCGCCAGATACCTCAAGTTTCAAAACTTTGTGGAGGGACGACATCAAGTGCAACTATCAGAGCTTTGCTTTTGCCAAAACTGCTCAGATTTGGGGAACTCTTTTTGTGAAAGCTTTCTCCAACTGGTGGCCATCCAACTCCAAATTACTTGGCAACTTCGGACCATCTCTGAGAAGATAACTGATTCGGATCAAACTCCGTCAAAGGTCAACCAATTCCGAGAACAGTTTCACCAACATCATTTACAAAAAGCACAAGGATGGTGATGATGGAGATGGGGGAGTTGGAGATCACCTCAAAGTGGAAAAGATTGGAAAGGATTTGCTCCAGCTGAGAATGGAATTACTCCAATATTGTATGCTGTTATTAATTAAAAATTCATTCTTTTTCGTTTCTCATTTTAATCAAGCTTTGTTTGGTTGACAGGTGGGCAGATAATAACAACAGTGACTGTGATTACCAAGACCAAGGTGCACCTGGTGACCATGGCAATGAAATGAATGACGCTGATTTTACAGGAACTGGAATGGACGTGGAGTTTGATGGCTACAATTGTCCGGAGGTGAAACAGGAAGCTGAAGAATTTACCAGTCCACCACCTCAGCATTCCTCCAAAAAAGGTGAAACCCCCTCTTCCATTTCTATTTCGCCCACCCGAAAGTATAGAGGAGTTCTCGTAAAATGTCCCAAATGTTCAAATACATTTGGCGAGCCAGCCAAATTGACATTTCACCTTGAGACCAGTCATCAAATGGATGAACAAGAAGACGATGCTGAGGACTTGGATGGACAAGAAGCAGTTGAAAACTTGAGTGATGATGATGTTGATGCCTTTGAAAACTTGGGTATGATATCATCTGATGATGATGAGGAAGATGCACAAGATTTTGCAAAACAAAAACAACCAACCATAGGCAGCCAAGTTTACTTTAGGGGGTACCAACTTTTTATTCATCGAAAGATAGTACACGGAGAGGACGCATTGAAATGTCCCGTTTGTGAGAAGAGCTTTCGTGATTCTATTAAAGTCAAAAGTCACAAGTGTGGAGAAACTATTCAAACCTTTCAGGAAAAGAAAAGGAACCCTCCTTTCAAACCAAAAAAAGGAAACGATGAAAGGGGACGCCTTGAATTCATTTGAGAAACTTGTGGAATGTCATTTAAATACAAAAAAACGTTATCGGAACACTTTGTAAAGGTACATGCAGCTCCAGCCCCAAGAAGATTTTCTTGTAGTTACTGCTCAGCAGAATTTCTTTGCTGGCCAGCTCTCGTTGTCCTTTAGGCACGTTAGCCCCTTTTGTTTCACGAACCAATTGACGATGGCTAACTATCAGGATTTTTCGATCGGGGTTGTTAAGGTATGGCTTTGTGTGCCGCACATCATTATCTCCTCTCATAAGACTAGGAATTTTGTCGTTGGGGTTTAATCCCTTAACAGCTTTATAGGCTGTAAGTAGTTGATCAATTACTGCTCTCTCCAGTCCACTTTCATACGGCAAAAAGCAGGGCAGCATTATCTTCTTATTGTCCATCCCGACTTTATAGTAATACTCCATCAATAGAATAGAATAGAATAGAATAGAATAGAGTCTTTATTTAAGTGTTAAATGATATCAGTCACCCTTACAGCGATTGGTCTCCCTACCATAACACCATACAGCACAATCATAATTAAGATTAAACCAATGCACCCATAATATCTATCGTGTGTATCAAGCTGGTTCCCATTGCTGGCAGCGCTTGAACCAACGCACAAGCCATGTGATAATATGCTTGAGGAGCTCGGGGATGATCTGCCGGAGCGTTGTTAAGGAAAACTTAATATGCATTTATTATATTTTGTCTGTCCTTATCTGTTTCAGTTTTATCACAGTTGAGACGCTCAATATTCGTTGCTTTAACGTAGAGAAGATTCACATGATTTGGAATCTTCTTAAGCCCCTGTTTAGCGTAGAATAATGCAGTCTTGCATTGCCGCAGGCAGGTGAAAACAGTTGCAAGTATGTTGTAGTAGAATATGACGTCAGGATACATTTTAATGCCTTCTTTGACTAACTTTATTCCTCTGGCATTCGTTTGAATGGAATCTATTTCCGGTCCTGGTGAACAACAAAATCTTGCGTAACAGTATCGGATTTTCATTTCTTGCTCTCCCTTTCCATCACGGAAATTCTCATAGACTGCATCAACACAAACCTTTAGGACTTGTAGTGCGGCATGGGGCAACTTAAACACTTGATAATCATTGAAGTTATAAGCAATGTAATTAAACAGGGCGTTGACGATATCCAAGCCATCGGACGTATCCTCCAAATTTATGCCTTCAAGCAATTCCATGAGACGGTAAAAGTGGCAAAAAGAACGTAGCACTTCAGCTGCAACAATTGAACCTTCCGATGCCTTGGCTTCGAAAAACTCAATGTCAATACGTTTGTTACCAGTAAACACTTCGTCCCATTCTATGATCCTGTTAGTTGAAGTTTTGATGCGGGTTAGCATCGCTTCCACGTTGGCGTCTATGACGGACATTTTTCTGTGCGGCTGCTACGGGAAACTGCTTAGGCTTAGCTTAGTTTTATTCTCGAACTTTTCTGTACACAATACGTTTGTGTGAATGGGTCCTTAAATTTCTCTGTTCGTGTATCCTGATTATAAACGCAATTAAAAATTATTTTGTGTAAATGCATGGTTGTTTTTGGTATAGCAACCACTAAAAAGTGAATTTCAATTCATGCCTCTTAAATGCAACTTCCCGTATAAATATTCGAAAATTAAGAAGAGTAAATAATAATTTTTTTACTTACGTTTTATGTAGTCACGAATACTTGAGGAATTGAACTGCGATCAAAAATAAAATTTCCGAGTCGGCCAAATCTTTTGATGTCGATGAAATATTTAAGCTTTAACTGTCTCTAACAGAACGATGAAGAATGACTGAAACGATTCTTGATTTCAAGGATAAAAAAGGAAGCACCAGATAATTCAGTTGATAGGGAATTTGAGCAATTGAAATTTTACTGCAGTATATTCAGACTGGAAATAATATTCTTACACAGTACATGTACATGAAAGGCTAGAAGCTTCTTCATTCTCGTCTCCTTATGAAGTAGCTGAATTGTATTAATTGGCCGTCCCGGTTGAACGAGATATTTTACATACCTTACACGCTACATGCATGGTGCGTTGGTGGCAGACCTGTGTATTTTTGTCCGTTTTCATTTGAATAGGCTATACACTTTTTGGGTACTTGTCGTTTGGGTTGCATTAATTGGAGGAGTATCTGCATTATTACTATACAAAACCATGGGAATGAACAGTTTACTTAAGTTTTTGGAAACCCATTTAAAAAATAGTAAATCTGCACGTTGACAGAAACAGAACGTGCATTAGTCTTATGACTCCTCTAACTAGATAGCAAACAGCATCTATAGAATTCTCTTGATATCAGCTTATGATATCTTATCTTGTAACATTTTTTCATGCAGTTAGGGTCATCTCATTTCTTTGTGGTTAGTGTAAAAGAATAAAACTATTGAATGGTCATTCCACTCAGAACTTATTGAATAGTAAAACTAAGATTATAGGCGTTTTGGATGTTTTTTATATGCATCTCAATGAATCGGAGCAAAATTCGGCTTCTCTTATATTCTTCATTTCAAGGCAGTAAAATTTAGTAAGTATGTTTTAATACAGCTACAGCTTACTTCAGCATAAAAATACACTGTACAAATGGTCACCCTCCTAGAATATGTTTAGCATATGCTACACACAATCGAAACTTTTCGACTGAAGCTGACGACAATTATGTTTCTTAGTCCAACCATTTACTGTATAACATCCAATGCTTGTAGAGCATGTTCATGATGTCTAGCTCAATGAACCCCATTATTTTATCACGAGCCAAATTCATAGTTACCAAAAAGTTAAGACATAAATTCAATTCTGCTCTCCAACTCTGCCGCAATTTGATTCACCATGATTTGGTACTTCAAAAATCCAACACGCATATGTGATTCGCAGACTGATGGGGAGATAACTGGACGTTTTATTTTACATTACTGTTCCAATCCCAGATTTAAAAAATTACAAAAAAATGCAAGTCTGTACCTTAATGGATTACATGACCCGGATTTTGCAATAACGAATTTGAACTCCTTTCTAATAGACAACTCTTGATAAACAGGCATCAGCAATATCAAATTTTTCGTTAGCTTCACCCCACTGGAAAGTCGCTTGCTGTGTGGTTTTAAATCTTGAATTTGGTAAGTATTTTATTCCTTCCGTTAAAATGCGATTCTATTTCATTTTTCGCACCAATTTTAGTTTCCTAATCCTTCTCAAATACCTTATTCAGAAGTGATATGGAGTCATTGTTGAATTTGATTTGGCATAATATATCTAATCTATTCGTAATGGTTCTCTGTATTAATTTCAATATCGGATGAACTTTTAAAAGCTTATTTATGTAGTTTCAAGTTGGAACACATGTATACCTCAACTTTATGGATTTATGCTACTAAATTTATTGAGTAAATTTTTCCTATATTCTTCAGAATATGGACCCTAATGACATTAAAGAACACGACGAAGTCGCTGAGCAAGAAGTTTTGATAAGACAAGAGAAAAGAGAGTATCAAGTAAGGTTGTTCGTGAATACGGTGGAATATATTTTTACCGTTTGCTGCATTCTGTTATTTTACTCTCGTGGAGATTTGTTGTTGCTCATTATTTTCCTGGCACTTGGTTTCATTTTTTACAATAATAGCAATGATTGGTGCCATCCAGGTAATAAATTTTTTTATCATTGCGGGTTAATTTTTCGTGTCTACTGTTACTTTTTAAATTGTATGTCGCTTTTAATGTAAAAGGATTATTACTTGAAAGATATTTGTGCTGTAATGTTTCAATTGCTGTAGTTTACTACGAAACAAAGAAAGCAAAATACAATGTTTTATTTATACATTATATCTATATGATCTTATTATTAAGTTACATCTTTTTATTCATCCTTCTGGGAGATACGCAGAAGCCGGAAACTGTACATGTATTCATTTTCATTTCACAAAAATAACTCAAACAGAGGAATATGTAGATGTGTGTGTGTATATGATCTACTAGTGAAGGCGAAATGAAATGCCGAAGTCCATGACTAGAACGGTCAAGTTCCGTCCTTGCTATTATTGTTACTTAGAATTCACAATCAAAAATTTTACAGTGATGGTAGTCTAGAAGCAAAACTTGTGGTAAAAAATACATGGGAATGTATGTACACTCAACGGCTGTACACCAAAGAATTCTTACTGACACATCCTTTCACATCACGTATGAAAGGCTATCTGGGTACCTGCCCACTTTGTAAGCCAATCGTTTTCTGCAAACTACAATGAAGAGTGGTTCCTCTACAACCCAATGTAAGATTTCAGTGATGGTGTGATGTGATGAACAGCTTGTTTTCATTGTATAATTTATCATACATTGAATTTGTTGTTTGGTAGTTGTAAATTGAGCTAACTTTAATTGTTTAGGTGGTACGACTCCACTGTTATTCGTTTAGTGAACGTTGCTGCCCATGATTAGTCCTTGATACAAAAGTAAGTTTTTAACGACTATGGAGAGTTTGTGATACTCTGTGTTAGTATATAGGATTTTGTTTGAAGTGTTAATATTGGTGTGTTTTTGTTGTGGTGACAAAACAAACTTGAACCTGTTTTTATCTGAAGGGGAATTTGGAACTTTTCTGATTTGGTTGAAGGTATGTAGTTTTAGCATTGATAGCCAATTGTGATAAGGTTAAAAATTCCAACACCAAACGAAAATACAAATTGTATAATATTTAGTTTGATATGGTTGATTTCCATTCAAAAGTTTTTATCCGTAAGCGAAAATTGTGTAGGGTGTCTAATTTTTTAACACATCGCAATTGTTATTTTTAAGTGTGAATGAACTTCTGCATCAACAAAAGTTAGCTCGTTTCCACTGTTTTTTAGATCTCTTCGTACCATAGTGCAGTTTTACTGACAGGACAAACAAATCTCATCCGTTAAAATATGTGTTGATATACGTTAGCATTATACCTGTGCATCAAAATTTGAGGTTGTCAATGATCAGATTGATTTATTGAGTGTGAAAGACTTCATTGGAGTCCAACACTCCCACAGAAAAAAGATAGATAAAGCATGAGTTACATCATAATCAACAAGGCCATTGACAGAATTAGCATATGCTAGGAAGTCTATAAATATATTTATTACGTAAATGGAACAACTATCACAAATGGAATGAACCATTGGAACATTCATTGATACCCATTTATGCATTTTAACATATTTTTCTGGTATCAAAATGAACGAGATGACAGGTATAAACCAAGTTTTTTGACAAAGGAGAAGTGCGAGAACAAGGGATTGCATTGAATGCATATAAACATTTAATGTGTGTTACTACTCCTTCGCAGTGATTTTTTGTGCATGAAATGATCATCAGGAATTGCATCAACTTGATTCAGTGACTAAACGTAATTCTTTTCCACTGCACTGTTTCACTTTCATTTGCGTGCACTTTCCACACACAGATGGATTCATGCATAGCAAATATATAGAATGCAGAGAGATCTCAAGTCTCAAGGTACGCTCTAGCTGATCCATATATCGCATACAAAGGAAGAAGGAAGCTGCTGTGGCTTGAGTGAAGGATCAACAACACACAGTGTATCCTAATACACGGCGCTTAATATGCTACTCAAATTGGACTCACATGCTAGCTTGCTCTGCACTCTCACTCACAGACAAATTGCGTTTTTGCTATTCTGCAATTCATTTTTTGGTTTTTGGTATTGCATTGCCTACATCTGTTTAGCAGTATATTTGCCTGTCTTGCTGTGTTCCTTAGACAGTAGTAAGTCAAGAGTTGTGGAGTTATCAGAATATCCTCATCACGATCGTCAGCATCAGCAGCTGGTAAATTACACGTGTATGAGCGACCTACATTTTTATAGTTGATAGTTAAATTGGAATACGTCGCAAAGGATCTCTACGCTGTCTTACCCTTTCCTTTCTTCAATTAAGTTTTTGTCAGGTTAGCAAGTGGTTTGATAAGAAGTAAACAAGTGAAGCGTGGAATCAGCGTGTATTATTTTGTGTGTTTGAACTAACAGCAAACTAACTGTGTAAGCTCAACTCTCAACTCGTTTTCCTTCAAGTAATTTACATAGTTATTTGATAGCACATTGTGATGATCTACTGTCAACCTTCGCAGCTTTGATAGTTGTTATTATGGATTGATAGGGTTTCACATGCTCTTGCCATAAGATTAAAAAGTGTGTTGTACCTTGCTGTGAATTTACATGGCGACATAAATGTTTTGTTCCTCTAACATTCATTCCATATCATTCATAGTTTGGAATAGACAGGCTAAAGATAAAAGTGATATATTATTTATATTACTTGTTTAACAAATTAAACTGATAGGGGGATCACTGGCTTTGGTTTTTTGAATGCTACTAACTTTAATTTGTTTTTACTAATGAAATTCCATTATTTTCCAAGCTTTAATGTGCATGTGTTTTTTGTTGATGTTGTCATTGGGATATGGAGAAATATTGGTATGGAGAACATATGTTAATTTCAGATTTATTTTATCTTTTGAATAGATCAAGACAGCGATGTTTAATCAGGCGGCGGTCCACGGTGCGTTCCTTAAGTATCAAAAAGAGCGTGTGAAGCAGCTAAGACAAGATAAGAGAGTCTCTGAATTCCAGGTACTAAAACCATAGTTCATAAGCAATGGTTTTATATAGTCAGTTGATCAGTTGGTGTTAAAAGAATTGACTAGATGTTGTAATATTTTTTATTTCCGGTTTCTCTTCAATTTGTGGATTGTCAACCTCGTGTCGATTATTGTTCGTGTGCTCCAAAAACGTTAATATGATATTTCCCTTGGTTCGAAAACTTGTTGCTTCCCAATTCCCACCAATTCAATTGTTGCCTGCCACGTACCAATTATTTTGCACCCAAAAGGTCAAACAAGAAGAGATGGAATTAGAACGTGCAAAACAGCGTGTTCAAGGTGGAGCTTCATCATCCCGTAATGTGATACTCAAGGTTCCAAAAGTATGTGACTCAACCGTTTTTTTTTCTATTGGTTCATCCTTTTAACTTAATATTCTATTATCTAAATGATGGAAAATGTTGTTGCTTATAGGGAACTCGAGATTTCAATCCCTCCGAGATGCGAATTCGAAGTGAAGTTTTGGAAAAGATTACAGAGATCTTCAAACGTCATGGCGCCCTCCAGATTGACACGCCAGTTTTCGAGCTCAAAGAGATTCTCACTGGAAAGTACGGAGATGATTCAAAGCTAATTTATGATTTGAAAGATCAAGGAGGACAAATTCTCAGTTTACGCTATGACTTGACCGTCCCCTTTGCTCGTTATGTGGCTTTGAACAAGATTATGGCCATTAAACGCTATTCGATTGCAAAAGTCTATCGTCAGGATAATCCAGCTATTGATAGAGGTCGTTATCGCGAGTTCCAACAATGCGTAAGTGTGCAAAATTTAAAATAAGATGTTGTAGTTCTTCCATCAGCTTGTATTAATGTGATCTTTGAATAAATATAATAATTTATGCTTTCAGGATTTTGATGTAGCTGGTCAATATGATTCAATGATACCTGATGCAGAAATTGTCAAGCTTCTGGATGAAATTCTAAGCAGTCTCGAGATTGGAAATTTCATAATCAGGATCAATCATCGAAAAATTCTGGATGGGATTTTTGAAATTGCTGGCATTGTTCCTGAATTGTTTCGTGGCGTCTCATCAACTATTGACAAACTAGACAAATCAGAATGGGCGCAAGTCGCGGAAGAACTTCGTACCTTAAGAAACTTAAACAAATCACAAATTGGCACCATCGCTATGTTTGTTCGTATCCGTGGGCCTCTGAAGAAAGTTCTCAATATCTTGATGACTAATTGGGAAGTTATGGCTTGTGCCTTAGCTAAAGAAGGAATCGATGATATGATGCTATTAATCAAGTACATAGATGCTCTTGGAATAGACGACTCAAGGGTTGCTTTCGACCTAAGCCTTGCTCGCGGTCTGGATTATTACACTGGTGTCGTTTATGAAGCTGTTATGTTGAGTAAGTTTACAATTTGTCTTCTATCAGTTTTTGCATTGATATTGTGAAATAAATAAGACTAAAATATTTAATGATTAAAAATTATTGTATTACAGCGAGCTCTAAAGATGATCCTATTGCTGTGGGAAGCATCGCTGGTGGTGGACGGTATGATAATCTTGTGGGAATGTTTGATGCCAATAATCGAAAGGTGCCTTGTGTTGGGGTCTCCCTTGGAGTTGAGAGAATCTTCAGCATTCTGGAACAAAAGCGCAAAGACTCCCTTAAACATCATGATATTCAGGTGTACGTCGCAAGTGCTCAAAAAGACATGGCGGAGCATCGACTACGTTTAGCCACTATGTTATGGGACGCAAGGGTGAAAGCAGAAGTGTCTTATAACCCCAACCCAACACTTCATGAGCAGCTTCAGTACTGTGAGGAGGCGGATATCCCATGGGTCATCGTTATTGGACAGGATGAGGTAGCCCGAAAAGTTGTCAAGCTGCGTAATTTCAAAGACCTAAAGGAGGTTGAGGTAGCCGAGTCTGAGATGATAGCTGAAATAAAGCAACGCCTTGAGTCAACTCCGGAAGGAAACAACCGTCTGCAAAACGGTAGTTAATTATCCACATCTCTATAAAAGGGCCAGCTTGCACCTTTTTCAAAAAGCTTCCAAAAAGTTTTTGTACGGCTGTTTACAAAGTTAATTAAGTATAACTTTATTCAGATGCCTTAGTTTTATTTTAAACCCGTTACTCATCAGTATTGTGATAATGCTGGTCACCCTATGTTACGTCTTGAGCTATTTTTAACTATTCAAAATAGAAACAAAATTCTTATAAAATTATGGGCGTTCCATAGTGGATCGCTTTTGTCGCAAACAAAATCTTGTTAAACAATTAGGCATATGTTATATTCAAAGTCAAATAATTAATCCTGGCAGTGCTGATTGTATGATTCCAAATTTGAGGTATGGTATTCTATTTATTGCTAAATTATTTACAAGTTACCAGTAAACGTTCATCTTCCAACCTAATAATCCGAAGCGTTCAAACTAAAAATCTAGGCAAGTCTTATAAATATGTACTTTATGTATATTTATGACTTTAGTTCTACTCAATAAACAATCTTTTTACTTACATATCGTTGTAATTCATAAATTGTAATTTATTAGGCTTAATAAACATAGATTGTAGCTATAGCAGACTTTCATTGAAACTTTTAGTCTTGATGCAACCTGCTTTTGCATATAATTACAACTGAAGTTTGCTGCCACACTCAATTCAATGTGCTATTTCGTATGCATATAAATAAAAGCAGTGTCGCTCATATTTCATAATACAACTAATTCACAAAAAAAAGATTTATAAAAGTTGATACGAACTGGGTTGTGTTTCTTGACTACATAATCAGACAGAATAGGACCGAAAAAACGGTGGGACATACTACATTACGTAAGTTTATTGTGAAAACACATATAGGAAACATTAGATAGTCCCATTAACTCCGGGACATGGTAAAAGTTGTATACAGGGTTTGAAATTCATGCCCTCCAAACGAGCATGAAATGAGAACGAGACAAAAGTTGCAATAATTAACTGCAGTCGGTTGTCTATGGCACCTCGCTATTGTTTGGATGAGATTGTCTCGGTGTCTTGTTCGTTTGCTCTGAGCACTTATGGGACGCTTTGTATACGTCCTCCACGACCCATGCAACCGTACATATGATTGATGGCACAGCTATACTCAACAGCAATCTCGTCATTCAATTGGAAGTTGGTAGTCTTGACTCAAATATGTATTTGAGAAAAATACATAAAATAGTAGTTGTACATAAGTTACATACATTTATATACATGCTTACAATAATAGTATAGCTCTCTCTGAAAAGCCCTTTTTTTTGATTACCTAACGGATCACAGAAGAGTGAAGCATTTCGGGTGTTTGCTTGTAGATCAAGTGGATGAATTGGGTATAAGTACACGGATAGAGGATCTCCAACAAAAGATCCTAATACCAGAGCAACTATTAGCTTGAATACGTTCAAAATTCCATAAGCCTCTGTAAACCGATGGAAGCCAAATGACTCAATGAACATGAGGTACTCTGATGACATTAATGTTGCCATGCATAGTCCATAAAGCACACTGAAGCAGTATATTAGTGGAATATCCTTGACGAAAGTTGTTGCTGTAAGAAAATAGAGTCCCAACCACGTTGCATTATTATTAGTACTTTAGTACACACATACACACGTGTTATATATGCTCTTATTAAAACAAGTAGGAAAACAAGGTGAGTATCTACCTGCAATAAGAAACCCCACAAAACTGCACGCAATGAGAAAGGCAGTTCGTCTCCTCAAAAGTTGATAGTCTGACAAGTACGAAATGACAAGGCGTGAAATGAGATCAGCAATGTAAATGATCAAAACTGCTATGTTCGCCTCTTCCTTGCATTCCTCACATAAGTTAATCACATAGGCGTACAAAACTAGAGGGAAATTTACTACGCTTATTGTACACAACGCGCTGAAAGCAGCCATATTACAGAAATGGAAGTCTTTCAGAAGGCTCAAGTCTATGGTACTCTCTCCTTGTTTGCCAGTCTTGGTAGAAGTTGGCTGCTTCTTGGAAGGGTTCGCATTGTCTTGCTTTTTTCCACCATTATTTGCTTTCTTCCCAGCTGCAAGGGAATTCAATGAGCTGTTGGACTGGAACTGACCTTGAGATTCTAAATTTTGTTGGTTTAATTGAGCTACGCTTTTATTTTCCGTTTTCTTGTCGGTTGGAACGGATGTCACATTTCCATTACCCACTTTTTTATTCACGTCACTGAAATTGCCCATATATGACGGGATACAGCCTTCAGACTTTCTTTGAAGTGATGCTTGCAAAGTAAACACTTTGCTCAGTGTCACCCTCATTTGACATTCCATCTTCATTCAATTTGGTACTAGTGTCACTTGCCTCAGCCTTTAGGATTCGGGTGGGTTTGCTGGAAGTGCCATTATCAGCGGGTGACGATGACGAGATGCTAAATTCCGACTCACTTGAGGTTGAAGCTAATGTTTCATTAATGGAATTAGAACTTTCTGGCTCCTCCGGAATATTTGGCAACAAACTTGTTGATACTGCGAGAAGATACTGGCTTCGTCTTCATGGTCGAGATTGACCTTGATTTATAGGGTAACTGTTGGATGACACTAAATTAATTCCAACATGTAAGGGTACAGCTTCCTCACATGAGTTTCTTCGGGAGGAAGCCGTGCTATATCGTCTATGCTATATGCATATATGCTATTTCTATATGTAACAGCGGATGGCATTCGTGAAGCAGTATGATTGGGAACAACAAAGAACAAGGTTGTCAAAAATCCGACTGCTGTGGTCAAAGCTTTGATTTGAAACCGGTGTTATGGCATGCTGACAACGGTGAAGAGAAACGGTGTGGTTTTCTGACCAATGGCAATGCTAAGTTGACAAATCCCATTTGCCAGCCCTTTGTATTGATTAAAGTTGCTCATTACCACGAGATAAGCGGTGTGAAATGATAAGCCGAGACCAAACCCTGTGAATAAACAAATTAGATTTTTAGAGCTTTTGCATGCATTTTTTCATCATTGCGAAAGTACTTTGCTGTTTCAAACGAAAATTTATCCAATGCAGTAATGCATCCACCCGTTTTATATGCATAATTTAAAATGATTGTGTTGTTCATTCATTCTTACCAATAAAAATGGAGAAAGTCAAGTATAGCCAACTGGGATCCTCCACTGTTGATGCAGAAATTAGAAATCCTATGGCTGCAAGAGCACTACCTGTAGTTGCCAACTGTCTTGGACTTTTCTTGGCATATAGAGCAGCCAAAATTGCTGCAAAATTTACAAACAAACGAGTTTTATAGCTTGTATACACATTTGATTTCATAACATCTAGCCAAAATCATTTCATTTCATTGATTTTCATCAATTACTGTCTCACTCGTAAGGCTATCAATATGATCCTGATCGCATTCACCTGGTATAATAATATATATGTTCCGTTCTGACATTCCGACAAGTTTTATTTGTCGGCATGACCTCGGTCGATTAAAATAATTTAGCTGTGCCAAACCTCCATATTCTGTACGACCATGCTATTTATGTACAACTATTATTTTTCGATTGGAACTCAATTATTGACTTCATTGAGGTTGGGATTGAACCATTTTGGATCACAGCTTGTTTCAATGCTACCAGTTTAACGATAAGGGGCATTTTTATACTTAAACAACACGTTTCACATGATATTATTATTTTAGTGGGGATGAGTAAGCTGCTGCACGAGTCCATTAAGATATAAGTCACTATATACAATACAAACGCAGGTGGTAAGACAAGAGACGTGGAAGGGAAAAACAGAGTTTTTACTCCGTAGTTTCACACAATGTTCATTTTATTTGCTTAAGTGCACAACACACTCGTGGTTTTTCAATTCCATGATTTTTTGCCTCTAGACTCGTAATCAGATCTTGGTTTGGTTTTGCATGGACTCGCAACATCTTCATCATCTCCAAACCTGAGTAAATATGAGCAAGCATATTTATTTATGCGCAATGTTTCGTAACCTTCTCTACTAAACTGATTTTACACTCAGCAAAAGGAATGTTGCCGAATTCATACATGTTCTCCGTTGTCGGTGCACTACCATACTACTACTACTACTTGTGGCTCCCAATCCCAACTCAATAGTTTGATATGCATGCACCTTCAATTTTGAGGTGAGAAGAGCTATTGATGAAATGAAGAGGGTTGGACATGGATAGAGAAACGCTGATTGTGAGCGAAAGAGAAATTCATTTAGTATATGTGTGCTACTGACAAAAAACAAGGAGTATGAATCGGGTGCGTGGTTGTTGTCCACATGAATGAGTTAGCAGTTAGCGATTGAGGGCTATATGATGATCAGACGCCGCACTAGAGAGAAGAAAAAAATATTAAAAAATATACGTTTACTTAATGAGAATGCTGAGCTTTTGTAGCAGCTCCATATATTTTGCAATGTGTACAATATGATATTTTTTAAGATCACGCATAATTTCACCGTTTACACAAACCAACTTTCCTTTTGACGATGATGATATCCCGACATTTCACCACAGCTTTATAAAAAATAAGCTAAAGCATAAAATGTGTGTACAAAAGCATTTGCATTAGAGGTACATTACTGCGTACACCAATTACATACAAATATTATTCCAGTTGAGTACCATTTTGAAAGAGTGGATAATACTTTAATATCATTTTGGTGTGAAGGAGCGCATGAATAATGAACTTAAGACACTGGAATAATAAATTAATAACTGAAGATATTATAAAACAGAGTTACTCTGACCCAGTGTTACCAAATTTTTATTCATCGAAAGAAAGTACATGACCAGCACCCATTATACTGTCCCATTTGTGAGAGGAGTTTCCGTGACTCTTCTCAAGTAAACAGCCACAAGTGAAGAACTCCCCGTCAGGAAAAGATATGCAAGCACACCTTTAAAACCATCAAGGGAAAGGTGCATCAAAAATGCGGAAAGGTAGCGACTTGAATTCATTAGCGAAAGTTGTGGAATGTCATTTAAATCCCACAAGACTTTTTCCGCATTCACTGTAAAGACGCATGCAGTTCCAGCCCCATGACCATTTTCATGTAGTTACTGTTCATCAGAATTTCTTAGCTAGTCGGCTCTCGTCCAATATAATGGAACATTAAAGCATGAAATGTTGCAAGCTAAAGATATGCCAAATAGTGGAAAGAAACTTTCACCACCACCTCCATCACCATCATCATCATGCTAAAAAAAAAGGTTTAAAAACCCAGCATACTTAGGCTGAATCCGTTTCAAGTGATGCTTTGAGCAACAGTAATAAAAGCGGTTCTGATTTCTATAGTGCTGTTGATGATAATACTATAAAGAACAAGCAATGTTCTGACTGTGGAAAACTATTAATGTTAAAATGGGCATTTGAGAGACATAAAAAATGTATAACAACGAGTCCCACACGACGCGACGTAACCCCTACTTAAAAAAGACGACAGCATGCAAAATTGTACTTGGGGTGAAAGGTTTTGTGTTAAAGACGAGATAAAGCTTCAAAAAACTTCTTGCTAGCTTTCCCTATAACTTTTGTAACGTTGTCGAGAGTTATGCTGCTGAATTGTCTCTTCATGAAACCTCCTAGGCTTAAAAAAGCGGAAGACAACTACAACTATGCCCGCTGTCCTTACTCCTGTAACCTGCAATCAGTCTTCGTTAACCACCACTTGGTGAGACATTTAAATCTATCATTCCCTTTATTCACATTCTCCAACGGTTGATTTCTTCAAATTAAAAACCTTTTAAAAAGTCAATGAATTAGAATTTTTGTTGAGTTTTTCTCTATGCCGCCTTCTTTGCTATAAAATTTGGAGCTGAATGAGCTTGCAATGGTGGCCTATGAGCACGAGTGATGGTGCGCGAAACAAATGGTGATTGTGGTTAGATAACCATTTTATATTTTTTTATTTACTTTAAACACACATATTTAATCAATCTACACACATTTGTGTAATATATCTATTCATCTACATATTATATATCTATTTCTATGTATGTATCAGGTTCTCTGACATCGGGACAGGTTGGGACATTTATATGCTTACCCAGAACCATCTTCATCCTCACCAGGTTCATCCAACAAAACTGGAGTGTTGGATAAACCAGAAGCATCTTCACCAGATGCATCCAACACTGGAGTGTTGGGTAAATCTTGACGATCCCGCTGTGGTGGAGACAATCTACAATAAAAATGACACAATTACAATCAAAAAAACAAATGCCATCTCTCAGAGTCTGGACTTCAGTTAAACAACACAAAACATGTTATTTATGTGACTTTTGTTTACCTTAGAACACAGGCATCTTCTGGTGCTGGAGTTTCAGTCAAATCCAGCGGAGTAAATAGGATGTACTGGAAGTTTTTGAACTTCTTTGCATGAGCTATCAGAGCAAGCTGACAGGTTTTCCGATTGAACTCGTCCATAAATACATCAAATTCGTCCAACATGTAAAACGGACACTCCATCACTTGCCAGAGGGCCATAATGAAACAAATGGTGGCAAAGGAACGTTCTCCCCCAGAAAGTCCTAAAGAGTATTCCACCAAAGCCTTTCGTAGCTTTTTGCTTTTCCTGGCTTGTATAGCTTTTGAAGCAGCACCTGCACCTTGATTTTGACATTTGTCTTGCAGATCACCAATGGCTTTAAGAGTTTTGGCAGTGGAACCACCATCCGGACAAATGATGTAATGGAGTTCTTTAGTACTCTCATCCACGATCAATCGCCCCTAAGAAATATAGCAAGGAATTTCAAAAACTTTTAATCCTACGTTCAACACAAAACCATCTCGTTTACTATTTTTTATCTATTGATTTTATATTACCTCATAACCACGTTGCTTTGCCATTGCTGCGAAGAAAAGTTGTAGAGTTCGTCCCATGCGATCCTTCATCCTTTCCAAACATGCTTTTTGAGAGTTTGAGACCTTCATAGTAGTCTAAAAATAAGCAATTCCATTTTTATTATCCTGAATCCTTTTTTGTTACACTATTGAGTTCAATCACTGGTTATCAAGTGAAGTAACATACCGAATACAGCTTTGAAACAGGTTCGTACTCGGTGTGGAGTTTTTTGTACTGCTGCATCTTCTTTTGGAGTTCCTTTTGCAATTGGGCAACATCCCCCAGCTGGACTTCCGTCTCCCTAATTCGAATCTTCAAATTTTCACATTCTCTTTCAAGAGTGTCAGGTGCCTTGACCGTGTCAAGTCGTTCTAAACGAGCAGCCATCGCATTAGTCAGCTTGTCCTGCAGCTCCTTTTCTTTTCCAGCCTCGTCATTGATGCATTTGGATTCCGCAGCTTCTAATGCAACTTTCTTGGCTTTCAACCTCTGAATTAACTAAAATAAATAAGAAAAACCAGAATTTTAATGATTTCTCTGGTCAAGAAAATTAAATAAAAGTAGTTATAATTCAAAGTAGACAACTATTACGTTTTCTGCTTCCAATTTTTTGGAGTTGAACTTGTCTCGCTTTTCCTCAAAAGCACCCATCTCGCTAGAGAGTTTATCGCATTCCCCCTGAATCTGCATTCTCTTATTCTCCAACTCCGTTAACTTTGAATTTAAAGGTTCCAAATCTTTAGTTACAGAGTCACGTATTGACATCTTCGACTTTTGCTCTTCTTTTAGCTCATCTAGTTCTTCTTGCTACATAAAATTTATTAAAATCAAACAAAATATGCTGATTAAATTGTTAATATCGCATATTAAAACCCAATTTCACAATCCTAAACAAAGGTTACAATGGCACTTACGTAACTGGTTAAATCACAAGCTTTTAATTTTTGGGCTATTAAATTAGCATGCTTCTTGATCTCGTTTACGACTTGGCTTAGCTCCCTTCTCTTAGCAGACAACTCGCTCATCTTTTCCGTGTACGCTTGTCTCATTGACTTTTCCTTATCTTCCAACTCTGCACGCTGTAGCTCCAAGTTTTTTAACTCTAGCTCTAAATTCTTTATCTCTTCTTTCAATTCACTAAAACAATTTCAAAAAATCAAATAATCAACAACGTTATCAGAACACTTTTGAATAAAACACCAATAAGTGACAGATTTACTTACGCGACTTCGTTTTGTCGACCTTTCCCACTTTCAAGGATTTTCACCCGTTTCATCACCTTCATAACGCTAGCGGCATATTTAGGTGCTGGTTTAATTTTGAACCACTCAAGAGTATAAGCCTTCAACAGTGATTGGGGAACAGTTGCTTCCCGTTTCAGAATTTGAGTGGCCTCTGCGTTGGTTTTAAATATCAAAATCTTTTCAATTTTGAAAGTGTCGATAAGAGCATTAAGAACAATGTGATCATTGTTTTCCACTTCAAGCAATTCAAATATAGTATATGCTCCTGGGTGAGATGGCGTACTCCGTGAAACGTCGTAAAGCTATACACAGTAAAATAAACATAATTAATTTTAGAACAAGTACAGTCATCCTTCTTCTGATACGTACATGTCCCATGTATTTATAATTTAATGTATAATACATTTAACAAACCTCATCAGCGAACTGCATAATGGTGATAGTAGGTTTTGTCACGAGACGTTGATCGGAGGATCCAGAAACCCTTTGGCTAGCACTTTCTTCGTTGTATGTGGTGTCTATCATTTCTTTCAGCAAGCGAAAGTCACTGATGTTATCCACCACGAATGAAGTCAGGCCATGACGCAATATGTGCTCTATGATGGGAGCAAATTGCGGGTCTTTCACTCTAAATGTGGACCCGATTGGCCCTCGAGGAGGTTTCAAGAATTTTTGGCTGCTAGCCTGGAGTTTTGACATGAGAGTATTCATAAGTGGACCAAAAGCAGCATATTTGTTGGCGTTGATGGTGCTGAGTGATTGGATGAGTTTGTTCCTTGACTCACTTTCCGATTGTAAATTTCTTTTCTTGCTATCAAGTTTTTGAATCTTTTCTCTCTCCAAGCCTGCAGCTAACTGAAAGTTGTCTCCATCTGCTTTTATTGAGCCAGCTTCGGATTCCAGTTGCTTTTTTCGTTGTTCCAGCACCCCTACTTGCTCTTTTGCAAGATTTACTTCCTCCTTGGATCTTGCCTGCTGCTGAGCAGTAACTCGGGCTATTTGTGAAGTAACTCTATCTATCATAGCTTGGTTACAATCTACTACACCAATAGCTGCCATCAGTTTTGCTTTAAGATGGATAATTTGTTTTTTGACTTCCTTTATCTGACATTTTGATCCATCTAGCTCCTTCTCTTTCTCGTTAACTGTCTCTCGAAGTCTGGCAAATTCTTCCAAAAAAGATTGCTCATCCAAATCTTTGTATGCTTCTTCTGACTTTTCTAATGCTTCCTTTATGACTGCCAACTCGTTCTTGGTTGTTCGAGTTTTGAAGCTGGCGTCTGACACTAGCTTCTCTTGCTGAATCACAAGGGACCACAGATACTCCTGGTTAAGCTTGGTGAGCTTGTTCTTGATTTGTTCCAGTTCCCGAATTTTGTCACATTTTTTCTTTAAATGTTCTATATCCTTGCGCATACGATGGAGCTTATTACCATGTTTGTTAAGCATGGTTTTTGTTTCCATCAAGTTCTCTCTTCCCTCTTCTATAGCTTCCTCCAGTTTCTTCAGCAATGTGCCACTTTGAAACAGTTTATACCTAATAAAGATCAAAGTAAAATTTATTATTCAACTGATGTGATATTTCTCATAAATCACCATACGTTTTAAAACATGTTAATATAAAATTATTTAACTTACTTGGCTTTTGGGTCTTTGGTACGCAGGAAGCTACGAGCCACGTCTTGGTTCAAAATTGCGGCAGGGTTGTCAATCTGGATGTTCAATGATAGGAGAATATTGTTCAGTTCCGCCTTCTTTAGCTGCCTGGACTGGAAAGCATTTGGACCACCTTTGCTAAGGATTTTATATCCACCATTTCCGCTGAGGCTGAACCACCTTTCAATAGTTATTTCCTCCCCAAACCTTCCCAATCCATTTCGGTTAAACAAAGTTACCCGTATGCGGCAAGTTGTTTTCCCTTTCTGGATGAGGGATTTAAGATTTGTGGTTCTGCATGTTGCAGAAGCATTGCCACCCAACCCAACTAATATTCCAGACAATACTGCTGATTTGCCGGAACCGTTTTGCCCAATGATAAAGTTCAAATTTGGGTGAAAGTTGTGAGTAAAATTAGCATGACACATAAAATTCTGAAGGTGAAGGGATTTGATGACACCTGGGAAAGGTTGTTCTCCCACCTCAGACGATAGCGGTATGATATCATGAGTGGCTTCAGATTCTGAACTTGAAGAATCTGAAGTACCTGCCTCCTCTTGATGTTGAGGGTTGGTTTTCAACTTCTTGGGATGACCAGTGGGGCTTAGAGCATTGGAGTTTTGTAGACTTTTTTCATTTTGACCATTGCTATTTGAGCTTCCTTGAACGGGCTTCGAGCCAGCCGACCTTTTAACAGTTTCCGTCTTTGACTTTTTGGCAGACGTATCCGAGTCACTAGTCATAACAGTCCTCGTTCTTTTAACGACAGCATTTTTTCCTTGTACTTGCTCGTCTTCACTTTCTGCTTCAGATTCACTGGTTCCAATAGGAGATGGCGTCATTATGGGAAGCATTGGTGTTTCTTCTTGTATGACAGTTGATGACAAAGGATGTTGCATTTCATTTTCCTCCACCGTATCAGACCTACGTCCACCAGTTGTCGTGTCGTCTGAATTTTCAACAGGAGAACGAGTGGAGTTTCCATTGGAACTCCTTCGTACTCGCCTCATGATGAGCTAGTAGTACACCTTGTGTTTACGTATTCCAACGTTGAAAGAGTAAGGATCACACCATTGACAGTCAACAGTAAGTTGACAGTGAACACCTCCTGTATAATAAAAACAAGGAAGTACATTTTTAACACTTTATTTGCTAATTATTTTATCTGCCTCACAGTACGGGTGGATATTCAACTCAACATTATATAGTGATAATTATTTAAAATTTTGAGAACATCCTATTACTACATATAGGCGAGAAAACTATCCACAAACGACAAACAATAATACTCACACAGTTCATATTAATTTGACATACTACAAAAATAATGTATAATCTATACATTCCTTACCTATATCCCAACCGACGGAAAGATAAAGGCTGAGCTGAGGATGATAATTAGTCAAATTAACTAAAGGTTATAATAGGAGTATGTATTTACTTCTTTTGGTTTTCAAACTTTTATTACTTTAAACAAAACTACACTCGGAGGAAGGATATTGTTTCACGACTAGAGAAGACCGGGAGAAGATAAGTAGGCACTCACAAGTTGACTCATGTATATTCTGGTAAAAAGTACCGGGGACCCCCGTTCCTTTCGCTTACTCACCGCCTAACCACCACCACCTATCCACACCAAAGTTATTGCCTCGCTTCTTCAATTGGTGGTAGCTTACATCAAGAAAATGCTTTTATGCAACAAGTATGTTATGCTTCATAACTCCAATGAGTTTATTACAGCTCTATACCCAGCGTATCATACTTTTTATGTACATATTTTTCTTGCATTGTGCTTCTTGTCGCTTTTCCTATTTATGACATGCAAACGCTTTCATGTATATTTATTAGCCGTATCTACCGTTCTTGTCTCGTCTCTTGCTGATCGCTTGCCTATATATATATATATATATATATATGCTTTACAATTAATAGCATCAGCATCTACCGCAACAGCGAGAGTATGTACATGTTTCGTAATTGACTTGACTAATTTGTTCACAAAATATCTTTGTGGGGACATGTGCATTTTTTAGACAAGATATTATTTAGCAATAATATCTGAAGAAAACCTCCATACTGAAATTTATTTTCTTTCTCCACAATTTCTTTATTTTGTGAAGTTGAGAGAAAAAATGTGTAAGGCAATGTGGAAGGGAGACTATTAGAGCTCAACCGCAGAGAAGAAAGCTGGAGAATGTACATAAGCTTTCAGTTAGCGAAGCGTGTGGACAGTCATTGTGAGTTTGGGGTACATGCCTATAATACCCTACACAGACTTGACGCATCATCACAATCACAACACAACTATGGTTTGTGGATTTTCTCATCCTACATGAATCGAGTAGGGTAGAGTACTATGGAATGGTTGTATGCAAATTTGCCTATAAATAAAAATCCTTAGAATTTGTGGATCATTTGATAAACCCTGCATTTAAATGCAATCAGATATGGAAAAAATAAATATATGAAGAAAAATCAAAGTGTTTACATATTCATAAAAAAGAAGGCTTCTGATGTGAGTCCAAAGTGGCTGGGAACATTCTCTTCGTTGTTAGACAGAAGAAATCAAACCGAGAGGAAAAGTTTTTTAGAAGTTAGATAACATTCTTCGAGCAAGCGACAATCAAACACAACTGACGTAATGGCCGGTTTGGGAGGGCTTTTTATCCTCTTTTGTGGTACACACCATAAGACTTCATCTGGTTCCATGCGTTACAAATATAGCTATAGGGTATTGATATTATTATGATTTATGTCACATCTCCACTACATGCAGGAGCAAATTGGACATGCATCCACAGTAGAATGAAGATAGGAAGAAGAGAGGCAGATCTAAAGCTGCATAACACGTATATTTGCATATTGGGCAATGCACCCAATTGATGGTTTTGTAACGGACATTATTGCTATATCCAAATGTAATTCCAACGAATGTGATTTAAAAACCAGGGTGTGATGATGATGATTGCATATTTATTCTCCATATAAAATTGTAGGAAAATATACAGTGTCTTGGTATAAGTTATTGTGTTTAGCACCATGCAATCGAGTAACTAAGCACACTTTTTTGTTTGATAGTAGTCAACACTCTCTATGTCAGCGTCAACACCTTGCCGTACATTTTACAAATGCCATGTCTCCAGTTAGTTTTCTAGCAGACTAACTTGTTTTCATTAAAGGAGTGCATAGAGTGCACTTACATCTTCATCTAATATGCATGAATATCTGTATATCTAATATATGAATCGAATGTGCTGAACCTCACATTAATAAATGCAATCCCCCACTGCAGTCTCACACCAAGATTGATCCCAATGCTTGATTTTCATACTCTACTCACCCTTTAACTTATAATGAGTTTCATGAACTCTTGCTTTGGTTAGCTGAAAATAGCTAGTGAATACTTTAAAAAAATATATCTACATAATTCGTGCAGTCAAATCGTTACGTACCTTTCCTTTTTTTGAATACTCAAATAGTAAGTGTGATCGTTTGGATGCCTCTCTCACTCACTCATATCTCATTTTTTAAATGACTTTTTTCACTCAAAATATTAGCAAATGTTGCAACTCTTATAGAAAACTATGGTACACTTGGACTTGACACATATACAGCTTAGCAACAGCTTGCGAGAGTGTAAATGTACCAAAAGTTCAAGAATCTTTTAACTCAACGATATCATTTGCAATCCAATTTTGTAGGGGGAAAAGCATTCATTTCGCAAAAAATAGGAGCTATCACACTTCATGTTCAAAGCTGATGGAATTATGGAACGAAGCAACGTAATCAAAATGTAGTCCCCACGAGAGTAGAGTAGACCCTCCACTTGTTTACGGTTTATCGCCCAAACTAATAACAAATGTTGCAACTGCAAGCAAAACTATGTAACACTTGTACACTACTTATGTATCTAACACTTGGCGGGGTGACTTGACACGCACATAAACGGCGTAACAAGCAAGCTGCAGTACAAATGCAGCAGTTCAAGGAGCCTTCAACTCGACACAAGTGAATGGATGGGAGGCTCATGCAAAATAAAATGATACTTTTTACGTTAATTCTACTAATTATTGTAGCACATTTTGTACATCGGTGCAGAACAGGAATTGCATGAGTCGTCGAGATAGGAATTTGGTTCGTGGATCAAACGGCAGCTTGAAGCATCACCAATCTGAATCACTGTGTTTGTGGGGGACTTGGTTGACATTATGTTGCTATCAATATCGCGTAGGGTTTGTGTGTTGTTTGTATATGCATACATACATATATTATGTGGTAGACTTGAAATATTGTGTTGTCTCTTGATTTCACTTAGGTTTCCAGTCATTGCTTTTTAGGTTGTTTCTCAGTTTTCATCAAATTGAGCATCCAGTTATATCTGGACTTTTAACCAAAACTCATGCCCACATAGGATAAGAGAAAAACATCTTTGTTGAGTTTTCAGCGATTTTTGACTTTGTTGTGCACTTGTAAATTGCATTTGGCAGACTTGAATTAAGAGCTAGGCTTTGTCATGTACAGTGAGAAGGATGAAAGAAGCCCAAATTATTTTGTGGTAAGGACTGAGTAGTTCCTGGGATTTCTAGATAAATGTTGAGGAAAGTTACAAGTAAGTACAAGATCGTTTTGGAATGACCATTGTGTCATTGTTCATGATGGACAAGGATAAAGGTTACGCTTGGGTCATATTGGGAGCGTCAACGATACTCATGGTGAGGACCAGTTATTAATGCTTATAACATATAACACTTACTAACAAGGAAGAAAATCTAAATTCCATGGGCTATAAGAATCGCAATATATAAAACAATTTTACGCATGTAAAAAATTCGACTGCATGAAACATGAGAAAAGTGTTAGTAATTATTTTTCATTAGAGAATGGTCGTGTAATAGCGTTGTATATATTTCTGTTAGATAATTGGACCTTCAACGTACACTTTGTTTGGCTTCATGACCAACGATTTACCAATAAATCCTGCCAAGCAATCATGGTTCCTAGTAATTTTGTATGGATTTTGGCAAGCGTCGGGTAAGCAGGAAAATCAATTAAATGAAATGATTGTTGCTAGATGTTATGAAATCAAATGTGCAGACAAGCTATAAGACTCGTTTCTTTGAGATTTTGCAGCAATTTTGGTTGCTCTTTATGCAAAACAAAGTCCTACACAGATGGCAACTACAGGTAGTGCTCTTGCAGCCATAGGATTTCTAATTTCTGCCTCAACAGTGGAGGATCCAAGTTGGCTATAGTTAACTTTCTCCATTTTCATTGGTAAGAATGAATAACCAACAAAATCATTATACATTATGCAAATAAAACGGATAGATGCATTACTGTATTGGATAAATTTTCATGTGAAACAGCAAAGTACGTTCGCAACGGTGGAAAAATGCATGCAAAAGCTTTAAAAAACTAATTTGTTTATTCACAGGGTTTGGTCTTGGCTTTGCAAGACTATTACGAATATTAGCAACAAGAGGAACAAGGCAATACCCGTATGTCTGAAGATATTCTGTATATATTTTCATAAATGTGTGAGTGGGTGTTTCGTACCTGGTTGATATAACCAATATCAGAAGATGAGGTGAGTGTGATGCGGATACAACTAGCGATAATCGCGTAAGCACTACTGGTGGTAATAAGCGTATAATAGAAGCGAACTATTTACTTGAAGCAATATTATTATTGCGAAAACTACGAATTTATTGAAGGTGAAATATTAACACTACAACGGAAAATATTCACTGCAAAATCTACGAAAGAAATATTATATATATTTGACAGCACAAAGTATATTGATGTTGATGATGAGAAATCCTGGAATGGAATGGAGTATTCCCTTTTACGCATCTTTCAATGCCACACACATACATTCATCAACATACCTTTCATTCATTTAAATAATAACCTAATGTGCGATTACGCATATGTGTTCTACACTTCTTGTGTGAAGTGTACCTTTGCCTTATGTTGCATCCAACATCTCGGCACTTCATCTCACGTCACTCAACCTAAATATTAGGTTGTTGCTCCAAATCTCCTGCATTGCACCTCCATGATGCCCTCCGGAACGGACTCTCCGCTGGGGGGTAGGGGGGTTGGTTTGGGGTAAACTAACGCCTCCTCTCCTGACTGGGATCTCTTATTGATTTTGTTGGGACTCTGCATACATATCGATCCCCTTCTGAGTCATCTTTGTTGTAGGCGAATCCTACGTCCTTCTTTATTTTATTACGCTTAAGGAACTCGTGTCATTGCACGGTATATGAAATATCCGACTACTCGAATCATATGGTTTATATTCGGCAACCCGAATTTAACTAAACATCATTCGGCAACCCGAATCTAGCACACACATTATTCGGCAACCCGAATCTAGCACACACATTATTCGGCAACCCGAATCTTTAAAGTTAAAGCTATGTGTCTCCTTCGTATGCATTGTGATGCATTCTCATTCTTTCAATCTCTTTTTACACATTGCCAATAAATGGCTTCAATGTCGTGGCCCGGTATCCGTGTGGACTGAATTAGTCCATATGATGGAGTTGCTTTAGGGATTTAACCTGTTGGTAAACCTCGGTACTCCTTAAGGTACTTCCTTCTCTCGCTATCCATCTATACCAGTGGAAACGGTCCTTGATTTTCCGGGTGATAGGCTTGTACGCCCGATGTCTATTGAGTGACATCTTGAGGATCCGCTTTCGCAAGGATAGGGTACTGCTAGTGGCACAGTAAGTGCTAGTGTTTATTTTCTTCAGTAAATCTTTACTCTTCATTTTCTGTGGATCGTCTTCCTTCTTTTTCTTCTTTAAATTTTTATTTCGGGTAACGGTTAGTGCTACTGGAATGGCCAATTCCAGATTTATGCTTGGCATGCCTTCTTCTGAGGGTAGTGAATTTTCACATCCCGTTAGCTGTGCGGTTAATGGATAATCCAATGTCTCCGCGTGTGGGTAAAACTCGTAAGTTACTCCCACCAGCCCTATGATTGACGGCCCATCCTCCTCGAAATACATCTGGAGTATTGCTGGATCTGTCACGTTCCCGTTTTCTATCCTTTCGATTAGGATTCTCGAAACTATATTCTTCTTTTTCAATTCTTCTATGGGTTTCTTGCAATAATCATTTATGTTCTGTTCTCTGATCAGTTCATCGCGAGTGATACTGTCATTGAATGGTGAAGCCACTGGAGCAAAAACGTGGTCTTCAGATTCTTTATTTGATTCCCTCTTCTCTTTCATGTGATTGATATAGTTTCCAGCCATGGTTGGGTGATTGTTCAAAGGTTCCTTAATATTACGTTGGATCTTGTCCTTTGAGGCGTCCCTCTGGTCCGATCCGGTCGTAAGATTAACTGTCGCTTTGTTCTTAAAGGTTCCATTTATTGGGAAGCAGAAGTTAGGTTCGCTACCGAACCAAAACTTCTGATGTTTCGGCTGAAGCACCATGTCGTACTTCTTCAAGACTTCTGCTCCGATGAAACATTGTACTGGTAAACTATTCATCACGTAACAATCATGGTTGATTTCCTTAGCTCCTTTTGTTAGCTGCAAGTTAATTTTTCTCATTCGTTTGCATGTTGAGCCTTTGGCACAAACTAATGGTTCTCCTTCTTCAATCGTGAAGTTTGGTTGCAATAGTTTTGCAAGTTTCCGATCCACTAAAGAGTGACTTGATCCTGTGTCAAGTAGTGCATTTATAATGCTTTTCTTCGTTGTGATTTTAATCACTGGTACGCCATTTGGGTGTAGACTCATAGTGGGGAAAGGGTATCCTTGGCGAATTGGTGTACCTTCCCCTATTAGTTTAAATTTTCATTTAACTGGCACGCATCGCTACCGATGCAATCAGTGCCGTCCGCCTGCTCAGGTAAATATACTTGGACTACGGTTCCATCCTCTAATGTGGCCAACGCCATTCTTCTAGGACTCGGACAATTATTGATGGAGTGGTTATATCCATGGCAACGTAAGCATTTCTCCAAGTTGTTGGAGGTTAGGACACGACCAAGTTGCAGGGTTGTCTTGTTATCCGTGATGGGTCTGCCGCCTGGTCCACTTGGATGTCCTCTTTCGGCTCCAGCGCTATGGTTGTCTTCATTCTCCTGGACTCTCTGACCTCCTGTTGCTCCATTGTTTCTTCCACTGAATGAGTAAAAACTCTCAGGGTTTCCTCTGTTTGGGTTGAATCCACCAAGACTTCCTCGGTTTCCTTCTCCAAAGTTGTCATTTGGGTTGTCTCCGAAAAATCCACGTTCCAAGGTGTTCCTTCCGGTTCCTTGTTGGTTTGGTTCAAAATTCTTATGATCATTTGGCTTCTGTTTGCTGGAATAATCTTTCCTGTCTTCTGCTTTCATTGGTGGAACAGTGAAGGATCTTTTCCACAGCATGTCTTGGGCTTCAAGTGATGAAGTGGCGAAGTCGCATGCGTCGTTCAGTTCATTTGCTGTTTTGAAAGTCCTTGGCCCAAGTGCAATGCGTAGGGTTGGGTGGAGTGCAGCCTGTGCCCTTCTCACATGGTCATCTGCGTTGTCATCTGGGAAGCATTGCTTGGACAAGTCCAACAAATCATAAATGAACTTGTTAGTCGGCTGGTTGAGTTGTTGTTGTTTCTTCTCAAGTTCTCTGCGTCGTCTTTCTTTGTCCTGCCAACTATTGTATTTAGCCTCGAAAGCGGTTTTGAATCCATCCCATGTTTTAAAAGTGGGTAGTTCATGGTTGTACCATGACTTGGCGTCTTCCGGAAGTAAGGATTTTACATGAGTAAGGTACTTTGATGCATCGTAAGCCATACTTTTGAAATGGTTTTCTGATGCTGTGAGGAAAGCTGTTGGTGTCAGCTTCTTGGTATCGAATTTGGGTGGGTCAATGTTGCATTTCATGGTGGTTAGCGTGAGCCCCTTCATAGCTTCTGCAATTGCGCCTGCTGTCGTCTGGTCCTTGGCTTGCATTACGTCGGTTTGCTGTTTGATGATTTCCAACATTTGGTTCATCTGCTGTCTGTCCTTCTCTCTCTCCTGGGTGAATGCCCATAATTGCCTGGCGAGGGCGTCTTCAACGGCCTTCGTTATCTTAGCGTTTATATCGCTCATGTTTGAGTCTACTTGTCTCTCCCAATTTCCCAAAGATATTGGTTTGCTACCAAACCATAAATGAAACTCCTTTTAGCTTCAGGTAGAACGGCTACCCGATCTATAGTACCTTCAGTTGGGAGTAAGGGTTCAATTGGTTGAGTGCTTTTATTATTTTCTTCTTGTTTGCTTTAGTTGGTTATCTGATGTCTGTTATAATTTTTCCGCTTCGGGCTGTACACTTCTTAGTATCAGCAACTGGCTCCTTTTTCGTCAGACATTAATTTGTCTCATCAAAACATCAGGCCATACAAAAAGCAAGTTATACGTAAGTTCAGGGTAACTGACTTAGTATGTATTCATTTATAATGAATGTCTGGTGATTCCATTCTGATTCCATCCAAATGTGTAGATTCCAATTCGTTGAGTGTAGTTTTAGAAAAATGTGGGATTTTGTTTTGTTATTTGCGTGTATACTGCAACCAGTATCGTAGAAGTGAGTGTATATAGTGTAAACCCCGCTACCGGAGTTATGTATTGAGTGAGTGTGACAAACACAAAAATGTCGCTACCGACATATCATAGTGTGTAAGTGTAAGCATTCGTGTCGCAACAGTGAGTATACAACACACTACCGCAACCGGTATCGGTGTAAGCTACACTCGTGTAGCGATTTATGCTAAATGTACATGAATATATTTTGGTATTTAAATGAGTCTCATATGCACTTATGACTATACTTGTTAACAGAAATTCATAGTGCAAGACAGTAACATCAACACTCAAAGCGAAAATCAAAATTGTATGCACTTCTGTAAGTACTTGATGATGTGGCTAGCATATGCATAAACACTAAATTCTACTTTGACAAAGCATATCTATACTCATATCATCGTTGCAGTAAGTCAAAACAAAAAATCTACATTTTAAACTACGTTGGTTCTTGGTTTGCAAGCATATTCTCATATAGCGTTTAGCTGAGCAAAATTAAACAAAGAGAGGAAAAAGTTTGTCGGCTTTAGTCTCATTTGCATAAATAGAAAAAAAAAATGTCATGAACTTTTTCTGACTTTGAACTAAGCAAAAAATCACTAAAAAAAAACTGAAATTTTCTTCACACAAAAAAAAACTACTCACACTACTGCCGAGAAAAAAAAAAATATTATGCAATAACCATGTCAAATTATGACAGCGAGTCTACACTGCTCTGCATAAAATTGACCACCACCCCGTTAATGTCACTACACAAAAATCACTAATTGTCCAATATCACCACCTGGTTTTTACTCGCCATGCAAGACTAGCATCAGAAGATGAGGTGAGTGTGATGCGGATACAACTAGCGATAATCGCGTAAGCACTACTGGTGGTAATAAGCGTATAATAGAAGCGAACTATTTACTTGAAGCAATATTATTATTGCGAAAACTACGAATTTATTGAAGGTGAAATATTAACACTACAACGGAAAATATTCACTGCAAAATCTACGAAAGAAATATTATATATATTTGACAGCACAAAGTATATTGATGTTGATGATGAGAAATCCTGGAATGGAATGGAGTATTCCCTTTTACGCATCTTTCAATGCCACACACATACATTCATCAACATACCTTTCATTCATTTAAATAATAACCTAATGTGCGATTACGCATATGTGTTCTACACTTCTTGTGTGAAGTGTACCTTTGCCTTATGTTGCATCCAACATCTCGGCACTTCATCTCACGTCACTCAACCTAAATATTAGGTTGTTGCTCCAAATCTCCTGCAGCTTGTCATTTCACATTTCAATGAGCAGCTTTTATCAATACAAAGGGTGGGCAAATGGGATTTGTCAACTTAGCATTGCCATTGGTCAGATAACCACACCGTTGTCACCATGCCAAAATACCGGTTTCAAATCAAAGCTTTGACCACAGCAGTCGGATTTTTGGAATTAAATTAGTGTCATCTAACAGTTACCCTATAAATCAAGGCCAATCTCGACCACGAAGACGAAGCCAGTATCTTCTCGCAGTATCAACAAGTTTGTTACCAAATATTCCGGAGGAGCCAGAAAGCTCCAATTCCATTAATGAAACATTAGCTTCAACCTCAAGTGAGTCGGAATTTAGCATCTCAGTCAATTTTATCGTCATCATCACCCGCTGATAATGGCACTTCCAGCAAATCTACCCGAATCCTTAAGGCTAGTACCAAATTGAATGAAGAGGACGAAGATGGAATGTCAAATGATGGTGACACTGAGCTCCAAGTGTTTACTTTGCAAGCATCACTTCGAAGAAAGTCTGAAGGCTGTATCCCATCATATATGGGCAATTTCAGTGACGTGAATAAAAAAGTTGGAAACAAGACATCCGTTCCAAACGACAAGAAAACGGAAAATAAAAGCGTAGCTCAATTAAACCGACAAAATTCAGAATCTCAAGGTCAGTTCTAGTCCAACAGTTCATTGAATTCCGTTGCAGCTGGGAAGAAAGCAAATAATGTTGAAAAAAAGCAAGAGAATGCGAACCCTTCCAAGAAGCAGCCAACTTCTACCAAGACTGGCAAACAAGGAGAGAGTACCATAGACTTGAGCCTTCTGAAAGACTTCCATTTCTGCAATATGGCTGCTTTCAGCGCGTTGTGTACGGTTAGCGTAGTAAATTTCCCTTTAGTTTTGTACGCCTATGTGATTAACTTATGTGAGGAATGCAAGGAAGAGGCGAACATAGCAGTTTTGATCATTGTCATTGCTGATCTAATTTCACGCCTTGTCATTTCGTCCTTGTCAGACTCTCAACTTTTGAGGAGACGAACTGCCTTTCTCATTGCGTGAAGTTTTGCGGGGTTTCTTATTGCAGGTAGGTAGTCACCTTGTTTTTATACTTGTTTTGATAAGAACATATATAACACGTGCATATGTACTGTTGGGACTCTATTTTATGACAGTAACAACTTTCGTCAAGGATATTCCACTAATATACTGCTTCAGTGTGCTTTATGGACTATGCATGGCAACATTAATGTCATCTAAGTACCTCATGTTAATAATGTCATTTAACTTTCATCGGTTTCCAGAGGCTTATGGAATTTTGAACGTATTCAAGCTAATAGTTGCTCTGGTATTAGGATCTTTTGTTGGAAATCCTCTATCCGTGTACTTATACCCAATTCATCCACTTGATCTACAAGCAAACACCCAAAATACTTTACTCTTCGGTGATCCGTTAGGTAAGGCGAAAAAAGAGCTTTTCAGAGAGAGCTATACTATTATTGTGCGCATGCATATCAATGTATGTAACTTATTGAAAACTCCTATTTCATGTATTTTTCTCACAGACATATTTGAGTCAAGACGACTACCAGCTTCCAATTCAATGACGAGATTGCTGTTGAATATAGCTGTGCCATAAATCCTATGTACGGTTGCATGGGTCGTGGAGGACGTATACAAAGCGTCCCATAAGTGCTCAGAGCAAACGAACAAGACACCGAGACAATCTCATCCAAACAATAGCGAGGTGCCATAGACAACCGACTGCAGTTAATTATTGCAACTTTTATCCCGTGATTTTGTCTCGTTCTCATTTCATGCTCTTTTGGAGGGCATGATTTTCAACCCCTGTATACAACTTTTACCATGTCCCGGACTTAATGGGACTATCTAATCTTTCCTATATGTGTTTTCACAATAAACTTACGCATTATAGTATGTCCCACCGTTTTTTCGGCTCTATTCTGTCTGATTATGTGGTAAAAAAAAACCACCCAGTTCGTATTAGTTTTATAAATCCTTTTTTTTGTGAATTAGTTGTATTATGAAATTTGAGCGACACTGCATTCATTTGCAAGCATACGAAATAGCAAATTAAATTGAGTCTGGCAGCAAACTTCAGTTGTAATTATATGCAAAAGCAGGTTGCATCAAGAGTAAAAGTTTCAATGGAAGTCTGCTATAGCTACAATCTATGTTTCTTAAGTCTAATAAATTACAATTTATGAATTACAACGACATGTAAGTAAAAAGATTGTTTATTGAGTAGAACTAAAGTCATAAATATACATAAAGTACATATTTATAAAACTTGCCTAGATTTTGATTTTGAACGCTTCGGATTATTAGGTTGGAAGATGAACGTTCACTGGTAACTTGTAAATAATTTAGCAATAAATAGGATACCATACCTCAAATATGGAATCATACAATCAGCACTGCCAGGATTTATTATTTGAATTTTAATATAACATGTAAGTAAACGCTTAGCTCAAATTTGAAATCATACAATCAGCCCTACCAGGATTAATTATTTGACTTTGAATATAACATGTGCCTAATTGTTTAACAAGATTTTGTTTGCGACAAAAGCGATCCACTATGGAACGCCTATAATTTTACAAAAATTTTGTTTCTATTTTAAATAGTTAAAATAGCTCAAGACGTAACATAGACGCATTATCACAATACTGATGAGTAACGGGTTTAAAATAAAACAAAGGCATCTGAATAAAGTTATACTTAATTAACTTTGTAAACAGCCGTACAAAAACTTTTTGGAAGCTTTTTGAAAAAGGTGGAAGCTGGCCCTTTTATAGAGATGTGGATAATTAACTACCGTTTTGCAGACGGTTGTTTCCTTCCGGACTTGACTCAAGGCGTTGCTTTATTTCAGCTACCATCTCAGACTCGGCTACCTCAACCTCCTTTAGGTCTTTGACATTACGCAGCTTGACAACTTTTCGGGCAACCTCATCCTGTCCAATAACGATGACCCATGGGATGTCCGCCTCCTCACAGTACTGAAGCTGCTCATGAAGTGTTGGGTTGGAGTTATAAGACACTTCTGCTTTCACCCTTGCGTCCCATAACATAGTGGCTAAACGTAGTCGATGCTCCGCCATGTCTTTTTGAGCACTTGCGACGTACACCTGAATATCATGATGTTTAAGGGAGTCTTTGCGCTTTTGTTCCAAAATGCTGAAAATTCTCTCAACTCCAAGGGAGACCCCAACACAAGGCACCTTTCGATTATTGGCATCAAACATTCCCACAAGATTATCATACCGTCCACCACCAGCGATGCTTCCCACAGCAATAGGATCATCTTTAGAGCTCGCTGTAATACAATAATTTTTAATCATTAAATTTTTTAGTCTTGTTTATTTCACAATATCAATGCATACACTGATAGAAGACAAATTGTAAACTTACTCAACATAACAGCTTCATAAACGACACCAGTGTAATAATCCAGACCGCGAGCAAGGCTTAGGTCGAAAGCAACCCTTGAGTCGTCTATTCCAAGAGCATCTATGTACTTGATTAATAGCATCATATCATCGATTCCTTCTTTAGCCAAGGCACAAGCCATAACTTCCCAATTAGTCATCAAGATATTGAGAACTTTCTTCAGAGGCCCACGGATACGAACAAACATAGCGATGGTGCCAATTTGTGATTTGTTTAAGTTTCTTAAGGTACGAAGTTCTTCCGCGACTTGCGCCCATTCTGATTTGTCTAGTTTGTCAATAGTTGATGAGACGCCACGAAACAATTCAGGAGACACGCCAGCAATTTCAAAAATCCCATCCAGAATTTTTCGATGATTGATCCTGATTATGAAATTTCCAATCTCGAGACTGCTTAGAATTTCATCCAGAAGCTTGACAATTTCTGCATCAGGTATCATTGAATCATATTGACCAGCTACATCAAAATCCTGAAAGCATAAATTATATTTATTCAAAGATCACATAAATACAAGCTGATGGAAGAACTACCACATCTTATTTTATTAATTTTGCACACTTACGCATTGGTGGAACTCGCGATAACGACTTCTAGCAATAGCTGGATTATCCTGACGATAGACTTTTGCAATCGAATAGCGTTTAATGGCCATAATCTTGTTCAAAGCCACATAACGAGCAAAGGGGACGGTCAAGTCATAGCGTAAACTGAGAATTTCTCCTCCTTGATCTTTCAAATCATAAATTAGCTTTGAATCATCTCCGTACTTTCCAGTGAGAATCTCTTTGAGCTCGAAAACTGGCGTGTCAATCTGGAGGGCGCCATGACGTTTGAAGATCTCTGTAATCTTTTCCAAAACTTCACTTCGAATTCGCATCTCGGAGGGATTGAAGTCTCGGGTTCCCTATAAGCAACAACATTTTCCATCATTTAGATAATAGAATATTAAGTTAAAAGGATGAACCAATAGCAAAAAAAACGGTTGAGTCACATACTTTTGGAACCTTGAGTATCACATTACGGGATGATGAAGCTCCACCTTGAACACGCTGTTTTGCACGTTCTAATTCCATCTCTTCTTGTTTGACCTTTTGGGTGCAAAATAATTGGTACGTGGCAGGCAACAATTGAATTGGTGGGAATTGGGAAGCAACAAGTTTTCGAACCAAGGGAAATATCATATTAACGTTTTTGGAGCACACGAACAATAATCGACACGAGGTTGCCAATCCACAAATTGAAGAGAAACCGGAAATAAAAAATATTACAACATCTAGTCAATTCTTTTAACACCAACTGATCAACTGACTATATAAAACCATTGCTTATGAACTATGGTTTTAGTACCTGGAATTCAGAGACTCTCTTATCTTGTCTTAGCTGCTTCACACGCTCTTTTTGATACTTAAGGAACGCACCGTGGACCGCCGCCTGATTAAACATCGCTGTCTTGATCTATTCAAAAGATAAAATAAATCTGAAATTAACATATGTTCTCCATACCAATATATCTCCATATCCCAATGACAACATCAACAAAAAACACATGCACACAAAGTTAAAGCTTCGAAAATAATGGAATTTCATTAGTAAAAACAAATTAAAGTTAGTAGCATTCAAAAAACCAAAGCCAGTGATCCCCCTATCAGTTTAATTTGTTAAACAAGTAATATAAATAATATATCACTTTTATCTTTAGCCTGTCTGTTCCAAACTATGAATGATATGGAACGACGGTTAGAGGAACAAAAAAATTATGTCGCCATGTAAATTCACAGCAAGGTACAACACACTTTTTAATCTTATGGCAAGAGCATGTGAAACCCTATCAATCCATAATAACAACTATCAAAGCTGCGAAGGTTGACAGTAGATAATCCCATGTGCTATTCAATTCCTACGTAAATTACTTGAAGGAAAACGAGTTGAGAGTTGAGCTTACACAGTTAGTTCGCTGTTAGTTCAAACACACAAAAGAATACAAGCTGATTCCACGCTTCACTTGCTTGCTTCTTATCAAACCACTTGCTAACCTGAAAAAAACTTCATTGAAGAAAGGAAAGGGTAAGACAGCGTAGACATCCTTTGCGACGTATTCCAATTTAACTATCAACTATAAAAATGTAGGTCGCTCATACACGTGTAATTTACCAGCTGCTGATGCTGACGATCGTGATGAGGATATTCTGATAACTCCACAACTCTTGACTTACTACTGTCTAAGGAACACAGCAAGACAGGCAAATATACTGCTAAACAGATGTAGGCAATGCAATACCAAAAACCAAAACATGAAATACAGAATAGCAAAAATGCAATTTGACCGTGAATGAGAGAACAGAGCAAGCAAGTCCACTTTGAGTAGCATATTAAGCGCCGTGTATTAGGATACACTGTGTGTTGTTGATCCTTCACTCAAGCCACAGCAGCTTCCTTCTTCCTTTGTATGCAATATATGGATCAGCTAGAGCGTACCTTGAGACTTGAGATCTCTCTGCATTCTATATATTTGCTATGCATGAATCGATCTGTGTGTGGAAAGTGCACGCAAATGATAGTGAAACAGTGCAGTGGAGAAGAATTACGTTTAGTCACTAAATCAAGTTGATGCAATTCCTGATTAACATTTCATACACAAAAAATTACCACGAAGTAGTAGTAACACACATTAAATGTTTATATGCATTCAATGCAATCCCTTGTTCTTGCACTTCTCCTTTGTCAAAAACTTGGTTTATACCTGTCATCCCGTTCATTTTTATGCCAGAAAAATATGTTAAAATGCAGAAATGGGTATCAATGAATGTTCCAATGGTTCATTCCATTTGTGATAGTTGTTCCCTTTACGTAATAAATATATTTATAGGCTTCCTAGGCTTCCTAGCACATACTAATTTTGTCAATGGCCTTCTTGATTATGATGTAATTCATGCTATGTGTATACATTCCTGTGTGAGTGTTGGACTCCAATGAAGTTTTTCACACTCAATAAATCAATCTGATCATTGACAACCTCAAATTTTGATACACAGGTATAATGCTAACGTATATCAACACATATTTTAACTACCTACGGATGAGATTTGTTTGTCCTGTCAGTAAAACTGCACTATGGTACGAAGAGATCTAAAAAACCGTGGAAATGAGCTAACTTTTGTTGATGCAGAAGTTTATTCACACTTAAAAATAATAATTGCGATGCATTAAAAAATTATACACCCAACACAATTTTCGCTTCGGATAAAAACTTTTGAATTAAAATCAACCATGCTAAACTAAATATTATACAATTTGTATTTTTGTTTGGTGTGGGAATTTTTAACCTTACCATAAAATCAAACGTTGTTAAATTCGACATTGACTATCAATGCAAAAACTGCATATCTTCGACCAAAGCAGATAAGTTCCAAATTCCCCTTCAGATAAAAAGAAGTTGAAGTTTGTTTTGTCACCACCACAAAAACATACCAATATTAACACTTCAAATAAAATCCTATACACTAACACAGAGTATCACAAACTCTCCATAGTCGTTAAAAACTTACTTTTGTATCAAGGACTAATCATGGGCAGCAACGTTCAGTAAACGAATAACAATGGAGTCGTACCACCTAAACACTTAAAGTAGCTCAATTTACAACTACCAAACAACAAATTCAATGTATGATAAATTATACAATGAAAACAAGCTGTTTATCACATCACACCATCACCAAAATCTTACATTGGGTTGCAGAGGATCCACTTTTTATTGTAGTTTGCAGAAAACGATTGGCTTGCAAAGTGGGCAGGTACCCAGATAGCCACCTCATACGTGATGTGAAAGGATGTGTCAGTAAGAATTCTTTGGTGCACAGCCGTTGAGTGTACATACATTCACATGTATTTTGTACCACAAGTTTTGCTTCTAGATTGCCATCACTGTAAAATTTTGATTGTGAATTCTAAGTTACAATAATAGCAAGGAAGGAGCTTGACCGTTCTAGTCATGGATTTCGGCATTTCATTTCGCCTTCACTAGCAGATCATATACACACACGTCTACGGATTCCTCTGTTTGAGTTGTTTTTGTGAACTGAAAAGGAATATATGTACAGTTTCCGGCTTCTGCGTATCTCCCAGAAGGATGAATAAAAAGATGTAACTTAATGATAAGATCATACAGAAAGAATGTATAAACAAAACTTTGTATTTTGGTTTCTTTGTTGCGTAGTAAACTACAGCAATTGAAGCATTACAGCACAAATATCTTTAAGTAATAATCGCTTTACATTAAAAGCAACGTACAAATTTAAAAAGTAACAGTAGACACAAAACATTAGCCGGCAATGGTAAGAAAATTTATTACCTGGTTGTGACTAATCATTGCTATTATAGTAAAAAATCAAACCAAGTGCCAGGAAAATAATGAGCGACAACAAATCTCCACGAGAGTAAAATATCAGAATCCAGCAAACGATAAAAATATTCTCCACCGTATTCACAAACAACCTTACTAGACACTCTCTTTCCTCTTGTCTTCTCAAAAATTCTTGCTCAGTGACTCCGTCATGTTCTTTAATGTCATTAGGGTCCATATTCTGAAGAATATAGGAAACTTACTCAACAAATTTAGTAGCATAAATCCATAAAGTTGAAGTATACATGTGTTCCAACTTGAGACTTAATAAACCCGACAATTCGAGATGTAATGATGTACCTTTAAAAGCATTGATATGCATTTAAACACCTCCTGAGTGATCCCTTCCTATCCCCTAAGAGATCGCTTTCGATACCCCCCATCTAAGTGATTCATAAAACTCCGTGAGTGATCTCCTCTAGAATATTATTTTACTTTAATGCGGTCAAAGTTCACACTGGGGTTCTCCCCAGAAATTCGGTATTACAATGATTGAACTACTCTTTGTGGTAGCTTCATTTTGATGCATCACAAACCATAACTTGCTATGTAAAAAAATATTTGACCTCATCATGGTCATAGGTCACGCTGGGGTTATCAAAAACTTTCGAAATTAGTATCATTGATCTAGTATCACCAGTAGCTTCATTTTGATGTATCAAAAAAGGAGTTCAAATTTTTTATCGCAAAATCGGGGTCACGTAATCCATTAAGGTACAGACTTGTATTTTTGTGTTTGTAATCATAGGAAACAAGTATGCATTACAACGCTTATTAGAATTTGGTGTGCATATAATGTTTCATTACTTAAATATGTGGAACCAAATAGTGTATTACTCATCATTTTCATAGAATTTTATAATACAGACTAATTATTTTTTTAAATCCGGGATTGGAACAGTGATGTAAAATAAAACTTCCAGTTATCTCCCCATTACACCGCGAATAACAAATGCATGTTGGACGTTTGAAGTACCAAAGCATGGCTTGAGCTGTTGATGATGATAGAGGTGAAGGTGGGGGTTTATTTTCACGATTTTGCATATGTTTAGCTTCTAGTATTTTATGTTTCAGTGTTGCATTATATTGGACGAAAGCCGGCCAGCTAGGAAATTCTGCTGAGCAGTAACTACAAGAAAATTTTCTTGGGGCTGGAGCCGAATTTACCTTTACAGTATGTTCGGAAAAAGTTTTCTTGTATTTAAATGACATTCCACATGTTTCGTAAATGAATTCAAGTCGTACCCTTTTCATTGTTTCCTTTGCTGGTTTGAAAGGAGGTTTCCTTTTCTTTTCCTGAAAGGCTTGAATAGTTTCTCCACACTTGTGACTTTTGACTTTAGAACAGTCAAGAAAGCTCTTCTTACAAATGGGACATTTCAATGGGTCCTCTCCGTGTACTTTCTCTCGGTGAATAAAAAGTTGGTTCCCCTTTTTAAAGTAAGCTGGACACTTGGCGCATCTAATTATTTTGGAGGGATCAATCGTCATCATTCCTTTGGGGAAATCATGATGAGTTCGCATGTGCCTCCGTATTGTTTGGTTAACCGAAGTCATGCGTATTTCCAGGAATCCTATGGAGCAGGTAGAACAATTGCTGGTTGCCCATGTTAGGTTGAGATGTGTACTCAAATGGTGGCTTACTAATTTGCTCTTCCAAGTGGAGGAGGAGTGGCATCGCGCACATCTGTAGAGGGGTAAATTTTTCTGTGAAGCCAGCTCCTCCGTTTCAGTTTTGGGGATGATGACATGTAACTTTGATTCGTGAAGGGTTAGGGCTGGAGCGATGCTCTCGTAGCGTAGTGACTTGGAAAAATGCTTGTTGTCTGAAATAGAAAATACTTTAATTATTTTTGGTACAAATTTTAATTTCCTATTAAGATCTATATGATTGTTATTTTAACAAATCATGTTAAACTTACATGACTGTTGAAATTTCTTTCTAAAGGAAGAAACTTTTTCAAATACCATCTCGTCACAATTTCCCTTCCATGAGCTAAAATCCTCCTTATCCACGGCTGGTGTTTGCAGCACTTGCTGTAGTTTTTGAAGTCTCCATTCTACCTTCATTTCTAAACATTTTAACTCATGAACAATGATACAAAATAAGGAGGTAATTGTGCAACAATTCAGGCATGATGTCAATAATTCAATGGTATCTTCTTCAATCAATTTGCACTCGAAATAAGTCTGTACTGATTTTAAAAAAAAACTGGTGAAAAAGACTTTGCTGGCTTGCAGGAAAAGTAATATGATGCACCTTCTTGTAACAAAATGAGCAAAAATTATTCCGTTCCGTTCACCTTTCATCTTGATAACCAATTTGGTGCAGTTAATTATTTTAATTTAGATTCATTTTTAAGAGTCAGTTAGCGGTCAGTTGAGTGAGATACTTTAAAATAGGAACAACGAGTTAGGTGAGCGACAAAATTTAAACACAAGAAAAATGGAATATGCATAGCTGGTATATAAAATACGATTTCACGGTAAAGTAACATAACAATATATTTGTTTTTAAACTATAATTATAGGGACTCGTGTGCACGGTACTTGTAGTCGTCAGCACCGGAATCAACATGATGAATGATGGGGGACGAACAATGATGAACAATGGAAAAGCCTAGCAGTGAATCAATAATACTGCAAAATCTCTGCATCAAGTATAGGTTCCTTTTGATTCTGACCCCTTTTTATGACACCCCGCTTCCACACCCTTTATTGGTTGGGACGACTAGGTTGGCTTTGACTACTTGCCCGAATGTATGATGGTGATGATGAGGATGTTCCTGCCCAGCAGCAGAGACAGAGACATCCGGTTCGACTTCTTCGGAGTTGCAACAAGTGTGTCTAATGCAAAATATACATGACAGTATCCAATATATCGATCTATACTTGTATGATGCTCTCAACATTTTTCAGTTGTGTCTGCTATTATAAAGGCAGAGACGGGCGTGTATGATGATACCAACGAACGAAGCCAAAAAAAGAGTAAGTTTGGGATGAGTGAGGATGCTTAATTTTGAAGAAGGGTGGACGCCAGACCAAGTTAGATAGATGTCATAGAACTTTATTTTATGAGGTTAAATATCATGTATCAGTCGCTTTTACAGAATAGTGGTCTCCCAAGTAACTCATTATAATAAATAATATCAATATTATAACATTTTTATACTTAGATTTTAATAAAAACATTTAGTAAATTTAATTATGTTCAGTTTTTAAATACAGAAAATAAATAATAAATGGAAAGGTTGCGTAAAAAGCTTTGTAAACTAATCGTAAGAAAATTATTTTACTTGAACATGGAAATAATATGTATATTATTATAGAAAGAGCAGATTCATTTATTTATTTCTAGTTTTAATTTATCTAAAACAATTGTAATGATTACTGCTTCACGAATTCATACATCTTGAATTGTTGAAGACCTTTTATTCAGTAATGCTAATGTCATGGTTCATTGTATCACCATAAACGTGTGTAACAGAAACAGAAGCGTGAGCAGAAACAGTTTTCAGTAATAAAAAACTGCATTAAACATATTCTCTCCATGATGATAAAAGAGAGCAAGCATGTTTAAGCATCTATTTTTTTTTGCAGGGGGTCTCTCTCAACGTCACGTCTTGTCCAAATGACAGGTTTCCCTTTCTTACCCGTATGAAAAAGAATCCGATCAAGTTTGGGTAGCATTTGAAACGCCTGCAAGGACGCTGGGATTTCTGCATGATTATTTGCAACACAGCACTGCTCTGAGCAACGACGCAGGTGTAATTCCCGTAGCTCATCACATTGCAGCTTCATGAAACTCCAGAACTCGCTTAGAAGCATGTTGGACCTCAAGCATCTCATTATTTTTAGCTTGGGTAACACTTCCCCCTTCAATTCAACCTTGATTACAAAGCCCTCACTTTGTTTTAACTTCACCAGAAGATCCAACTTAACCAACGTGTTTGAAAACTGGCTAACCGCAGCGTTTAGATGTTGGATGAACACTCTATCATCCTTCTTCCCCTTATGGGGTATCTTAAACAAATGGAAATGCTCATCCGGTCACTCCAGTTGATAAAAGGTTTCACGCTCACTCAAAGGCCAAAAAATGGGTCCATCGGTGTTGTTTAGTTGACACAAGGACAGTTGTTTCACCTTGGGAGCCACTCGGTTCAAAATGGGTTTTCTAGGATATGTGAACTAGTGGAAATGTTGTTTTTCTCTGCCTCCTCAGCTACATATGCTCAAGGGTATATTAAATTAAAAGTAAACCCCTTCATGATATGAAATGACATGCACGCACACGCAAAAACGCTCTTGATTTTGCTACAGAGAACATGAAAAGCAATGCCTTTCAATAGGGCAAGAAAGTGAGTATAAATGTGAGGATAAGATACGTAGTGTACACTTAACAACAGAAAGGGATAGATGGTTTGTACTAAACTCTCCTCAATCGTGATGTGAAATGAATGGAATGCATATTTTTGTAACTAAATTAAAACTGTATGTAAATGTATGAACAAGAAAAGTTTTTGAAGTTGAAGCAACTCATAAAGTACTCCGATGTTATAAGGTACTCCACAGTCCATACCCATCATATTCGAGTATACATTTTCTTTTCATTCGTCTTACTTCACAAAACTAAGAGCGTACAAAATCTTACGAGTTGAGACTCAGCTTCAGAGACTTGACCATCATATCATTCACTGCATATCATATAAACGAGCAGCCAGGAAATCGGTTGAGCTCTACTCTCTAGAGCAGAGACAAAAGGGAAGAGGAGCTTTGTAGTTTGAAGAGTGTATATTTCTTATAGAGCAGTCAATAGTAGTTTGGAATGCAAGAAAAGAAGCAAAGGTGCAGCAACAGGAAAAGTAGATATTTGATACGAAAGCCGCATGTCTTTGTGATATATGTTGGTAGGTAAGGAACTTATGACGTTCCTTATAAGCAAACGGCTTGTCAATCATTTATTGATGAGTTATTAGGCACTGTGCTAAAACAGCAATTTTCCTCCCAAACCATGGTTCAGCAAACCCTGGGGAAACAAGGTTGCTCATCAAAATTGTGATTTTCTCGCATTGCCCTTGAGCTTTATTCATGAGCTTTCCCATATATTTGGTGTCACTTTCCTATCTCTGACAACACCATGGCATTTTCCAGACTTCAAAAAAGGTGGAGGCAACTTGTCTTCCGATCTAAACCAGTGTCCCAACCGTCTACAAACCAATCTTTGGCTCATGATTATCCTGTTTTCCAGGACCAGAATACCGTTGAAATTTGGAAAAGGAAATGATTCTTACAGCCGAAACTGCTGCTGGCTGTTGTAATGGACTAGCAGACAGGTCAATTTTACCTATTTCTCAGGAAACTTGAGCATGATATTTATTACATTCCCTTTCATTTCCGGCACTGTTGGATTCATATCAATCAGTTTTAATAATCATATTATACCATACATATAAGTATACTACAAAACACGACATGATGGAAAGAAAAGATGCAAAGGAGTTGACTTCATTCATTATTACTCATTTCATGAACTTAACTTTTACCAAAGCAGAAACATGATGGTTTTATCAAGCACCTGACCCCAAAACTCAGCAAACGTCATCTTATCAATAGTATAGAAAGGGTAGGCCATTTGAACAAAGAAAACTGAACAACTTTTCAGAAATTTTCGGTACAAGCTACACCTTGGCATAGCCCTGACCCCGGTCACAGCAAACATTGCACCCCCCGCCAACACGATGATTCCCATGAGGCTAATTACCTCCCACATTTTGATGGTAAAGTATGTCATTGCAAAAAATGCTAGGAGAATAGCAGTCTGATGAAAAGCCATGCAAATGAGCTCAACATTTCATTCATGCGGCAACTGGAGCGTCCTGCAAACAAGGGGGCATTATGACAATGTAGAAGTATGGATTGCCTAGTACGTCGATGAAACTCATATGAACTTAAAAAACATCCTCCACCATCACTCGTGTTGGTCCCAAATGATGAAACACAATGAATCCAAAAATTGTTGACGATAACTGTTCCAATGGAGGACACAATTTGAACGCCCTGTGTACGAAGTTCATTCTTTTGCTCGTCATCCAGTCCCAGTTGTCTCTCAATCTGTTAAAAAACGTTTTATATGAAAAACATATTTCCCAATTTTTTCTCCAGCAGGAAAGAAAGTAGAAAACTGGAGGTTCAAACTTTTAGATATTCATTTATAATGCAATAGAGCAAGTCATTATATTATGACAAGTAAAATGCATGTCGATGAAGAGAAGAGACAAAAATCTCAGCAAAGAAAATGTTGAATCACACGTTCAACATTAACACAAAAATAGTTTGAAGTACTTCAAGTTTGTGTTAGGCAGACGCAGACATCAACCATAACTAGTTATGAGTGAAAGTTTGCAACGTACTTTTGGAATTTAATAATCCGATAGTTTGTAGATAAAAACAATATATTTTAATACGTTTACCTAATCAAATGTTTATAGCTATTTATCTTAAAGATCCAATGAAAGTGTACAAGAAAAATCACCAACATGTTTCAAGCTTAGAAAATGTATCTTAATATTACTTTGTGTGAATGTTACATTCAAATTTGTGAGCATTTTCATACGTTGATTGTCACTATGCGTAGAGGCTTTGAGAATTTCTTTATGTAACTAATATATTGTACGATAAATCTTTGTGTACGAAAATATAGTAGCTTTAAACCCTACTTAAACTTTATGTCTGTTTGTTACATAATCCATACCACTGCAATTATGCAATCCTTGCGTTGATCAAAAGCCAATGCCGAGTTTGAGTCTGATAATATGTTGAGAACAGAAATAACGAACAAGACGAGACCGTATTACACAGCATTGCATTGGATGGTTGGAGTTGGAGCCTCTCTCTCAAAACAAAAGGCGAACATTTTCATTTCCTTTTTTAGCCAAAACTAACTAATTCACGGTCGTTCCCTTTATCCTTGCCAAGACAGGCCAAAAAGGAGATCACAGTTCCGAAGTCCCTTTTTGCATTTACCAGCCCAGTCACTTTTCAGTATGAAAGGGGTGAGTAAAACTATATTATGAATTTAACACTTGATATTGAGCGTTAGTATGGAGACCAATTGATGTAAAAGCGACTCATGCTTCATCCATGATAATTATTCTCATAAAAATAAATTTCTATCTCTCTACTATATTTTGCCCTTGCACAATATAAAGTATATTTCATCCGAAGCTTTTTCGTTTCGTTGATATGATCTTTGGTATCATTTACAGCAAGCAAGCAAGCAATTTGTAGCAAGCATTGTGCATGAGCCATGAGCTTAGCATTGAGAATGAGTGCCCTCGAAAGCTTTCCTCAGTCATCATCATCGTCTCATTGTTGTTGTTGTTGTTGTGATGTTCTTTTCGGCTATCCTCCTAATATATTATTATTTATGTTTACAACTCGACCAGTTTTGACAGTCCAAAATTTCTATTAAATTCAGCAACTATCTCACAATCTATGATAGATAATACCCCACCAGACCACGTTTAAAACTTGAAGTGTTTGGAACAAATGGGTAGACGCAAATACACAAGGAAGGGGGTGCATAAAGGGGTAACTGAGCCTGAACCGGCTGAACCTTTGAAACTGGAAAACTTTCGAGTTAGAGGAAATTCGTCAGAGGCAAATATTACCAATGTTATACCACAGGTATGTTGTATTTTCTATCCTAACTCTAATTTGTAAATGCGAAATCATATTTTTAAAAACATTTTATTAAAGTCGCAATAATTCAAGGTAAAATACTTTTGTCCAAACGTTATTGGTGATAATTGTGATCACTATATTATTGTGTATCGGTTTAAATAGGTGTGGGGAGAAATCCTTCAGCATTTAAGCTCTAAGGACTTTGTCTCACTCATAAATTCCAGCCCGCTTCTAAGCAATCAGCTACATGATGAAAAGGAAAAGATATTGTTTCCAATTGTACGGTGTCCAAGCTATTTGATTGTTTGTTTCATAATAATATGTCAACGTCAACAAAGATTATCTAGTAATGAAAACCTGATAATAATTATGGATCGTGGTTTGTAGATTTTGCCCATCTTGGTAACTGGACGGTTCATCACCACTCATCAAGCTTTTCTGGAGTTTCGTAAACTGTATCCTGTTACAAAACAGGCGATCGACACCCTTCTTGAGGAGGAGTATTCTCCAGAAAAGTACTGGGAAACAATTACCACACGTGACTTGGAATGGAAAGAGTGGGTCGGTGATGAGAACCTCAAGTTGAAGCGCATTTGTCAGAAAGTGCAGCAAGAGTATAATCACCAGTTTCAAATGAAGGTTCAACGTCGCCTTGAGCAGGAGGAGCAGCATTCCAACCTTGTGACAAATTTTAATCCTTTTCTGGCAGGATACTTCCATGTTGAATTAGATTCTATTCCCCAAAGGAATCGTCAGCCTGAGTCATTCCTTAACTTTATGAGAAAATATGGTCATCATCTCGTTCATTTAAAATGCAGTGAATTGCGCGACATCCACTTTGTCTTCTTGCTTCTGCCACACTTACAAAATTTGAAAGTACTTAAGTTATATACCGAGAATAAGGTACAAGAAGAAGATGAATATGTGAAACAAGTTCACTATCCAGACCTGCCTCACCTGGAGTTTTTGGATGTTGAGGGGTTCTATGACCATGACACAACGGAAGTGAATACCCGCCTGAATGTTGCCTTTGTAAAGAAGTACGGAACTCAGCTCAAAGCCCTTAATTGCAACAACCAATTTTTTAAAGGATGGTGGGGTTTGGGTTCCTTCTACTCCCGTCAACTCTGCAACTTGCAACGTCTTCGAGTGGCAAATGTTGGAAATAATACGCTATCTGCTTTGAGCAAAGCAAATTTACCCGCCCTGCAAAAAATTCATTTTGTTGAGGCCACACATAAAGATCCTGGTGATCTGATAGTGCTTCAACAAGTGCTGGATGTGGTCAACAGATTCGATCAAAAGTTGACCTGCTTTCAGTTCTACGTAAGGATGGAAGCTGAGCGGTGCAGGTTTGAGTCTCTAAGGGAAGGAAGCATGATCCCATTTCCCAACCTGACAAAATTCGGCACTTATGCATTCAATGTGGATTTAGACTGGTTCTGGCCCTTTATTCAACAGAAATGCCCGAATCTAGTGGAGTTGAACCTAACGCGAACTCCCGGCAGACGTATTGAGAAAGCGCGTGCGGAGGAAAAAGAACGCCACGAAATGATTCAGAGAATGGGATTCCGATTTGCACCCAAACTCAAGAAGATTACGATTACGTACCCGAGTGGCTTCAAGTGGACCCCAAACTTTAATGGGGAGAGAATTGTGATCACTCGAGGTTGCATCCACTCCAAAATATTATGGAAATTAAAGGACTGATAAAGGGTGTGATTTATTCTCAATTAATTAGTATGCATCATAATGTTTCTTTGTAATGTTTGCAAAAATAAAGCGTGATGATGTGACCATAATTAATGAACTTATAGAAAAGCCCACAAGCAATTGAAAACAAATTAAATAGTTAGATACATTTTCTAAGGGCAACCGTAAATATTTTGAGATTTTCCTCACATTTGTAGCTTGAGAATCTTTGAAATAAATATAATTACATTTTGAATAGCAACATAAAAATATTTAACTAAACTACTACTATCATTAGTTATTATCTGCAGAAACTCTCAGATTGTTAAATTACTAAAAAATACGAATCTCCACAAACGACAAGACATGTATTTTAAGCGTTGAAGGAATACACTATAGTTAGAGGTAATTATTATAATCAATGTTATTTTTTCATATACTTTTGTTTATGTTCCCCATACTTTTTAAATGCTAGAATTTAATATAACTATGATGATTAATGGACAATGATATATCTATGTATATATATTTTCTTTTTTTGTCTTCTTCAGTTTAGCAAACATATGGATTTTATGTCTCATGTATTTTGAAACCTCTGCTGAATTCTGCAATAAAACTAATAAAATAAAATATTTAATTTACTCTGTACATTCCAAAAGGCTTCCAACCTTATCTAACAAAAAACGGACGGCTATATTATATACATATATATGGAACTTAAAAGGTTACCTACAAACCAACATAGATCACAAAGACATGCGAGGCTCCAGTACCAAATCTTTTCTTTGCCTTTTGATGCATAATGCAATGTGAAACTATTTTCGTTGGTTCCCTCTCTCCTTTCCTCTCTCCTTTCCTTTTTTCTTGCATTGGATTCGGGTCTAATACAACCACAACTATTCTAAAAGAAATATATACACTAAAACTACAAATGATAGCCCCTCTTCAATCGCATCTATTTTCAAGCAGCTCAGTTCATTCCATGCGTGTAACTTGGAAGGAAAGCCACTGAAACCCCGTCATCGCCTTTAACTTTCTTCTTGCGAATATAAAGTACATTGTGATTATGATGATGATATGATGATGAGTAGAAGATTCAACAATTACCCCTTTTTTTATCGGTTTATCTGGGATATTTTGAACAATCATTCATTTTTTACACTGTCCATGTTGCTATAAGATGGGAATAAACTATCAGATCGTTAAAATTCTGACATTATCCTTATTGATTCATAACAATAGACAAAGTTTGGATCAGTCAACCTGCTCTTTAACTTTCTTACACATTTACCCAGCATTTCCTAACGTTGAGAAAATTATTTAGATTGCCTAGTCACTTTTTGAAGAGAATGAATCTGAAGTTTACAACGTTCTTATTTTACCCCGACCTTATGCAAACAATGAAATGGAGCACCCTTATCTTTCCTTGTTCAGCCAATAGCAAGTATTACAAGTAAAACGTCAGTCTCCATAGTTTTTGCACACGAGCTGAGTCAATTCCTGTCCAGTTGTGTTCAGCTTCATTGGCAATCGCTTGCATAATGTCATGAATTTGTCACCAGCAACAAGGTAAAAGTCAGACAAGGGTTTATTATGCCAAAAGTAGTGGATAGTTCGAGGGCAACGAGAATGACTTCAAGTTCACTTTAAAAAATAAAGGCTTCATTCGTTCATAAAGGTAACAAGCAACACCAAAAGTAATTAAATATTTACAAACATATGTACCTAATTCCAACTCAAATCAAACAATTAGCAATTTAAAAAAAAGTGGTAAATAATAAATATCAAGACGCTGATAACCCTTGGTCATTGGAACTGCGCTTCACCTGATTCCATGATTTACTCTAGTCTTCTCGAGACATTATTTAGATTTCCGTTGAAAGTAGCCCAACCCTCTCTTGTATGGTTATACTTGTGTCGCTCAGTTCTGTTGTGAGGGAGGTGCCAGCCCACGTATGTCATTTCAATAATGATTTTGCGGAGGCTAGGTAGAAAATTCCATGTATTTGATACATGCATGGACGCCATCTCAAAATTTAAACGTTTTAAAAGCCAGAAAGTCAATTGTTTTCAGGTTGACTTGGGGAGCTATCAGAGAAAAGGTTCTCAAGTCGGAGAGGTAGAGTCTCATCATCCCACCATTACTGAATGCTTCATACTCTCTGTCAAGGACTGGGATGGAGAGGATACGAAGAGTTTCCCTAAAGTGACAGGTGGCAAGAAGAATGTGCTTCAACGAGACGTTACTCAAACCCACAAGGTCATACAAAATGTGGGATATGGTGAGTGTGCATATGCAACTGGTACATTGATGATGATGAATTCTCACTTCGGGAGAAAGTAGGTGCTGTTGGGTTGTACAAATTGGTATGCTATGCAATGTAAGTAAAGAAAGTATACACAAAATATCCACAAAGGTAATATCAAATTATGTACATAAAAAGGAGCATTGTATTCTAACAGTTGAGAGAGTAAACACTACTGCTACTACTACACTCATATTCACATAACTGATAAATTCATTTCATCCTTACAAAATTAATTCAGGGTAACTTCATAGCTTACAATTATAACAATAAAAAATCAAAACTTTTACTTTTCTCTCAAAATGTAATTCTTCTTTTATTTTGACACTATGACACCGTCATTAACTTTCGTTTGACAATGCTAATGGCCCCATTAAGACAACAGTTTCCATCATAGATTTTGTACTTGTACTATATTAAAATGCCAATAAATAATTAATTAACAGTTGGTATGAATGCATCATTTTTTTATCCTACATTAATGGTGCATGAAAAAATGAAGATGGGGTCATGTATTATTGAGAAAGTCGGTAGTGGGAGTTATTGCAAAATATAAATATATGAGCCGATACGAATGTAGCAATTTTTGCAAAAATGTTTTACTATTTAATTACTTATAAATGAAATTTTTGTTAAAATATCATAATACCCTTTTTACTTATATTAACTAAATGTATGTGATCGGGGCAGTGTGAGATTTCAGTACTTCTCTCTGAATAACATGCAAAAATTTTAATTTTATTAGGTAGTGGTGGTAGTGAAGCAGCGGTTCTGCGTGCTTTGAAGTCATTGCTAAATTAAAAAATAGATTAAAATAAACAATTTGACCTCACTAACATTTTTATGAACCCAAGAACAATTGGAAATACCAAGAACCACCTATAACTTTTGTGCTGATTACCTCTCAGGACGTTGCCCCTGCTGCTTTACAATTTACAGTAATTGATTCCTTCGTACTCATCCAACCAAGTGCGTTTTTTTGGTGTTTAAAACGAATTTCTGTAACAGTAAAAAATACTCGATTTCAAAAGTAAATAGTAAGATGCCACACGTGGAAGAACAGCGGAACCGGATCCCAAATTTGGATGATGGATACCAATACCTCTGCCGGGTACTTCACAGTAAGTGTGAGCATCTCACACATGGCTAATTTTAGTTGTTGTTCTATATGCGCGTATTGCTTAAATTTACATCATCTGTTGAAACACCGTTAAGGCTAACCGCTCGAAAAAGTGCTTCTATCCCAGATATCAGTAGGCTTAATGATAAACCCTTTTTCTCCACCTCACAACAACTAACACAGCCACTGTTGCCTTATGTATTATTATCAAATAGTCCAATAAAACAACACAAACTCCAATTAAATGTCTACTTTTGTAAATAACAACAAGAGTGTTAGTCTTTATTCGTTTTTAAATGGTCAGCACTATTAATTCTTCGTAATTACATCGATATAGTTAAATTCAAATCATGAATTGACTATTTTTCACACTTCCTCTCAAAGACAAGTACGCACACACACGGACTCAATCGACTCTCTCTCTCTTCTCAAGCACTCGCTGCTTGCCTCGTGCTCATCATTCATCAACACAATACAAATCATATATGTTTTATATGGCGTAGGAATAAGACAACCTTTCCCCTTATTTTCTCTACAAAAAATATCATATCATAAGTACATTTCCCAACATTTTCTCCCACTTTCTTTTGTTATGTTTTAACTACCAAAGAAACCTACACACCTCATATGACTGTGGGCACAGGAAAAAAACTACCCAAAAAAATTAGAAAAAACCTGGCCCAGTAAGAGTTAAGCTCTCACCGCATTCACCCAGTCGAGGAGTTGACTTGATGCCACCACTGGCCATACCGAATAGGTCGCTTAGAGTTTCTACCGCTCCGCGTAGTATGTTCGGGTTTCTCTTCCACTGCAATTGCTTCTGTGGGTTGTACTTTCTCTATTGGAAACACTTGTTGTTGAGGAATTTCCAGCGGAAACAGCCGCTGCAAGGGACGAATCAAAATCCCGTTTGCTGTTTTCACTTTGACTACTCTTACGTGCCCATCTCCTCCAGGTAATAGTTCAATCACGACTCCCAAAGGCCACTCGAACCTCTTTCGGTTATCGGCTCCCACCAAAACGACGTCACCCTTGGCAATAGATCGCTGTTGCTTCTTTCCCGATTTTGAAACAAGTAGAGCGAGGTATTCTTTGCGGAAACGATGCTGCAGTAGGGCTTGCTTCTCTTTCATGCGTGCATAACTTCCTCGTAAATCCTCGGCTTTTCTGAGTTCAGGAAAGTGACCCAATCTATTGGGTCGAATGAACATCGCAGGAGTCAGAGCAACAAGGTCTTCATTATCTTCTGTGATCAGCGTCAAAGGTCTGTCATTAATTGTGGCACTGACCCCAGCCAAACAAGTAATCAAATCATCATAGGATAGCTTGGAGCGACCTAACATGCGTTTCAATAGGTCCTTTACAGACCTTACCAGTCGCTCCCACCATCCACCCCACCACGCTGCAGTCGGAGGATTGAAGATCCAATGGATCTGCTTAATATTGCACTGCTTCTTGATTTCCTCCCAATTAACTCTTTTAAACCGGTTCGCTGCTCCCACAAAGTTAGTACCGTTATCCGAATAAACGGTGTTAGGTCTCCCATACAAAGCCGTGAAGCGTTCAAGTGATCGCAAGAAGGCCACGGTTGACAAGCTACTCACGACATCCAAATGCACAGCTCTAAACAAGGCACAAGTGTAAAGCACTATCCAAGCCTTTTGTCCGTCTCTCAAAAACAACGGCCCAGCCAAATCCACTCCAGTAGTAGAAAAGGGGGATGAGTCTTCAACTCTCCCTGCTGGCAGCGTAGCTGGTTCGACTTCTAATTTCTTGGAACTGTGACGGACACATTGTACACACCTTCGTAGAACTTTACGGACGACTCGTCGTGAATGAACCACCCAGTATTTCTCTCTCAGCTTACTAATTACAAACTGCACACCCCCATGGCCATGAAAACGATGTAAATCCATGATAAGCATCTCAACAAGTGGATGTGATTTGGGAAGTAGTATAGGAAATAGGAAGTCGGAATAGTCGTTGCGGTTTGTCAATCTGGTCTTCACACGTAGAATACCATCTGCATCATTGAAAATCTTGATTCCTCCAACGTCTGAGCAAGGAGAAGGAAAAGCTTCAATTTGAATGACTCGTAATACGACTTTCTCAGCTCTTCTCATTTCAAAGATCGAAAGATACAAATTATCTTTCCTTTTCTTCCGGCATCCATCCACAAAGCGCATCACCCAGCCCCACACTGCAACAGTTTTCCGGTAACTCGAAAACCTGAGAGGCTGCACATTGACATTTGCCACCATCGTGGATATTTTCTTGTTTTCATACATTATTTCTTTTTCGTTTACTTCTGCATCTGAACAAGGGAAGCCATCTCTTGGACCCCGTAACCAGGCAGGTCCCTCCCACCATTTCGATCGTAGAAGGACATGCGGTCGACATCCACGCGAAGGCAAATCAGCTGGATTCAGACTTCCAGGGACATGACGCCACTGTACAGGAGTCGAATAAAGTAGTATTTCTCGTACTCGATTTTTGACAAAGACGCCCCAATCCCCATCGCGAGAGATCCATGCAAGAGCGGTTGTATAATCACTCCAATAGTGGAAGCTCTCTGCTTCAATCGCTAGGGCTTCTTTGATGCACTTAGCGACTCGAACGCCAATCACACAACTTATTAGTTCTGCTCTGGGAATGGTTGGTTTGTTTACTGGCGTCAGTCTTGATTTAGCCAAAAGGAACTGGACGGCTACTTCTCCAGCTAGCTCCGTTCTTAAAAACGCCACAGCCGCCATTGCATCTAATGAGCTGTCCACAAATACATGAATCTCACGTGAAGCTGCTCTAGATACTTGAGAATATCGTGGTACCGCTACTGCTCTCAACTCTGCTAGTTCTGATGTCCATTTCAAAAATTGCTGTTCTGGCTTTTCTGGAACTCTCGTATCCCATCCTAGCTTCAATGACCACGCCTCTTGAACCAACATCTTTGGAAATATCATGGCGGGACAGAGAAAGCCCATGGGATCAAAGACTTGTGCCACCACCGACAACATATTTCTTTTAGTCACTCCATCAAAACTGAAGTCCTTTATTATACAAGAAAGTGTATCTTCTTCTCGGTTCCACATCACTCCCAATATTGGCATTAGCTTTTCTTCATAAAATTCTTCCGGTGAACTCTCATTTTCGGAATGGAAAACTTGGTTGTCACTCCTAGGCATCGTGGAAGCCCATTGTCTCAGTTCCATTTTTGCTTCCCCCATAATCTTCACAGCTTTTATTCTTAGCTCTTCAAACTCTGGGTACGAGGAGACAGACGTGACCATATTGTCTACATAAAATGCAGTCATCATCTTCTTAGCCAAAGTCGTGTCTTCCAATGAACTCAAGAGATGTTGTATAACAGCACCCAACAAAAAGGGGCTACTGGTTGTCCCAAATACCACACGATCATGTTGGTATATCACTAGCTTGGAACAGGTTACGTCTTCCCACCAAAGAAATCTTAGGTAAGGCTGATCTTTTAATTTCACTTTTAACATTTGAAACGCTTTTCTTATGTCACTGCTCACTCCAATCTCATTTTCTCCAAACCGAATGAACACGGTAGGGATGAGTTCAATTAAATTCGGGCCTGTGTGGAGGCAATCGTTTAGTGAATAACTACGACCTTGTCTGCATGAGGCATCAAACACCGGACGGACTGGTGTTGTGGTGCTCTGCTTGAACACTGGACGGTGTGGTATGTAATGACCTCCATCAGCGTCATCGTCAACTCTTCGTATAAGGCCTTCTCGTTCCCATCCAACGAAGACGTTGTGATAGTCAGCTAGTTTTTCAGTTTTTCTCAACTTGAAAGTAGTCGTTTTTAAACGTTGTTCTGCTACTCGTCTATTGCTCGGAAGTTCATGATTATTATTCTTCCACGGGAGCGCAACAACATAGCGTCCATCAGCGTCACGAGCTACTGTCATAGAAAAATGTTTTAAAGCTTCTTGTTCTTCCTCAGCAGCGGACTTGGCCTCAACAGGGTCTCTTATTCCAATTGTCTCTAACCTCCACAACTTTTCTATTTCTTGGGAGCATACCGTCATGGTAGTTGAAATCATGTTGGAATTTAGCACAGGAATCGGACCACCTAGTGTCCATCCAAAAATGGTCTCTTCTGCCACCAGGCCACATGTCAATTTCACAATCCGACCAGTGCGAATGGCTCCCCAATAATCGTTGCCGATTAGTATATCCGCTTTGGAAAACTCATTGTCAACGTCTGAAATGTTGATGCCATGATTCGACAGCTCATGGATCCATGGTCCACTTGGAACCCCACTAATTTCACCAGTGATTTGGGATTTCTCCAAGAGCTGCAAATCCATGCTGCCGCCATTCAATCCATAAACTCTCACTTCGTGCCTAGGAAACTTCTTTGGAGACGTGACTTCTCCTCCGAACAGAATGTTCTGAAGCCACTCATCTTCCATCCAGACAGTTTCAGCAGTTTTGAGTGTTGTAGGATTGACATAGCTCCTCTGGCTCCCACTGTCACCAACCAATCTCACGGTTACAAAGTTTCCATGCTTGTCCTTTACATTTACTTTCAATGTGTTCAAAAGCACGGCCTTGGAACACTGATTGCTCGTTTGATGAAAGGTTCTCACGTTAGAGTCTTGTCCACTTTTCTGTAACTTATCTTCCTCAGTTCTCCTCTTTTTTAACAACGGAGATTTGATAGGGAGATCATCACGAGTACGAGTCTCATTTCGATCTTCACAGTCATTCTCAGGACACATTATCACGTGATGTCTTCTCGAGCACCTTGAGCATTTTACAAATTGTCGGCAGTCACGCTTGAGATGTCGTGGTGAAAGACACTGGTAGCAAAGGTGTTTCTCACGCACAATCCTACGCTTTTCATCCATTGTCATTCTCTTCGCCGCAAAGCATTTTTCTGTTTCATGTGGTTTACTACAAAACCCACATCCTGTTTTCTGCAAGTTAACCAGCCCAGCTGCTGTGGGAAACACATTGGAGACTTTTGCTGCTGACTTAGATTTCCATCTGTTAACTTTTGTGGAAGCCGAGGTGGAAGGTGGTTTGGACAGAAAACCTTGCTGCGCCAACACTATCTGTTGCTCGCACTGCACTTCTCCTTTGATGAAGTCCATCAACAAATTCAATCGAGACTGCTGGGGTTCCAACTGGTTTCCAACCGACCTCGCTTGGCTACTACGTTGCCAGGCTCGCAGAGTCTCGTCAGCTAAAGACGACTCAACCAAAGGATAAAGCCATGTTGCTGGATCTGCTTGATCCAAATTCAACTCTGTTAAGCACCTCAAGTGAGACTCCAATCGGATGTACAGCTCAGATAAGGGCAACTTTTCCGCACTGGTAACATTTCCAATGACAAGCGCCAGCAATTCTCTCACATAGACTTGCAGTTGTAGGTCCTGCCGACCAAATCTCTCACGCAACGCCTCAACAGCCTTCTCATAGTTTCCCTCTGTTTGTGGGTAACTGTCCACTATGGCCTTGGCCTCGGAACCCTTTTCCATCGACTGTGACAAGTACTGAAATTTGTCCGTCTGATGTAGATCCTCATCCTCGTGGATCTTCACAAACTGAGACCACCATCCCAACCATCCTTTCAGGTTGCCATCAAATGTTTTCAACCTGACCTCCGGCAGGTGAAACTTCCTCTTCTTGGCATCGCCAGCCACAGACACTACGTCGGAAGCAGTGTCCCTGACAACTGACTTCACGGTGGTCTGATCAATCTCATACCATGCCTTCAAATACAGTCTTTTGTATTTCTCTTTGGCCTTCTGTTCTTCCTCTATCACTTCATCCGAAGAACCGTCATCCAACAGCTGCTCAAGAACCTTTGCATCCCAGATGTCAAGCTCGTTCACTGTTTTCTCCAGCACGTCTCTGGCAACTTGTAAGGCTCTTTGGTCCGGGACCTCAGCCAACAACAGTTCATCAACCTCCTTTGTAGTTCTAGTCAGTTGTGATCTCAACGGTCTTCTCGCTCTAGTCAGTCTTTCCATTGTTAACAAATGCCACCCAGTGACAAACTGATAACCACTATTGTCCCTTCAGTTTCCAAAACCGATCATGGGCTCCCTTCAGTTTCTAAAACCGAGTCGCGGGAAAAGTTCCTTCAGTTTTCAAAACCGAGCTTGGAACGTCAAAAAATCTACAGCTGGCCCTTCAGTTTACAAAACCGATCATGGGCTCCCTTCAGTTTCTAAAACCGAGTCGTGGGAATAGTTCCTTCAGTTTTCAAAACTGCTCTTGGAACGTCAAAAATCTACAGCTGGCCCTTCAGTTTACAAAACCGATCATGGGCTCCCTTCAGTTTCTAAAACCGAGTCGTGGGAATAGTTCCTTCAGTTTTCAAAACTGCTTGCCTATCTGGGCAGGGCCTCCAAAATGTTGAAACACCGTTAAGGCTAACCGCTCGAAAAAGTGCTTCTATCCCAGATATCAGTAGGCTTAATGATAAACCCTTTTTCTCCACCTCACAACAACTAACACAGCCACTGTTGCCTTATGTATTATTATCAAATAGTCCAATAAAACAACACAAACTCCAATTAAATGTCTACTTTTGTAAATAACAACAAGAGTGTTAGTCTTTATTCGTTTTTAAATGGTCAGCACTATTAATTCTTCGTAATTACATCGATATAGTTAAATTCAAATCATGAATTGACTATTTTTCACACTTCCTCTCAAAGACAAGTACGCACACACACGGACTCAATCGACTCTCTCTCTCTTCTCAAGCACTCGCTGCTTGCCTCGTGCTCATCATTCATCAACACAATACAAATCATATATGTTTTATATGGCGTAGGAATAAGACAACCTTTCCCCTTATTTTCTCTACAAAAAATATCATATCATAAGTACATTTCCCAACATCATCATTATTATTATCATCGCGCATTGGTATCTCTGCAGACCAACAGGCTGACGAGCATCATATTCTTCACCACCGTCATCAAATTCTGGATTTCATGGAATATGTGACGCCCCCCCCCCCTCCTTTATGTTGGATACAAGACTATCGTACGAGGGCGTGCAATACTTGGACAACGACGATTAGTTTGGGATGACGGACCACCATTTGGATGGCTTTGTACATCTGATATTACTCGTGTCTATTGTTTTATCTAATGAAATAAAGGTGATTTTGGATCTCGACGGGAGATGCAACTTTGTTTCTGGCTATGCCTTGCATTCTCTTCTCCATTCCTGTGTCCTCCTTGTTGCCACTGTCAAGCTGGCAAAGGATATTCGAGTTTAGACTCATGACATGATGTGATGCTAATGATGATGATTTAAAAGTGGAAGAAAATAAATATTCAGTCGAATAATAATTATATATAACTGAATTTATTTATTTATGCATGTAATGGTACATATTTAGATATGAGGATCGAAAGGTGAAAATAGGGTTATGGATTTGAATTGCTGATGAATTTTGTTGCACTTTCTCCGCAGCAAAAGACGTGGAAGATGTGTATTCCAATGAGAGCCAACGAGAATGCAATCACCTATGGGGGGAAACCGACAAAAATTATGTTTATTATATCAGAATCGTACGGTTTCAAATTAATGACTACCATAGTTATACAACTTACGCTAGCTTTGATGAACACCACTGCTATAACACCTCTTGTAATTGTCTCATTATCCAACTGAAACCACCACATGGCGCGTCCGTGTCTAAGTCTTGGTGTGACTGTAACCGCAACGTTTATCTGTGGAAACTCTACCATTTCAATTTGTTCCATTTTCTTTTAAGCTTAATCAAACTCAAATCCTTCCCCAATTTGTGTATCATAAATTTTGTAGTAGATGAAAGAACCTATTTTTACACACTCAACCAAAAAGGCATTAAATTTTTCCTTGAAATAAATAAGGTATAAATTAAAACAAAGGTAGTGAGACAACGATATTCATTTGAATGTCATTGTTTATTAATTTAATTCAATTTGACCTCATTTAAAGCTTTTTATGAGATAAAGAACAATCCGTAAATGTTCTTCCCTTTTGTTCCTGCATCTTCCTCGAGTAAAAAACTTAAAAAATAATTATCAGAGCTTTCTCCGTCTCCTTGGGACATCAATGATTCCATGAGCTTTTTTTCCGGTAGTTTCTCAAATTATGTCCATGAGCATAATCTTCCCCACACTCCAAACAAATATTTGGTTTTTCCCTAGTATGAACTCTCAAATGCTCCAGCACCTTGTCTTCAGTCAAACATCTTTTTTCACAAAACAAACATTCATGTTCCCAACTCTGTGGCCCTGAGTGAGACAACCGATGAAGGTCCAAGAAGCCCTGGCCACATTCCTCACAAACAAATCTCTATTTCTCATGAGCCAAGAGCTTTTTCCGGTCCTCTCATTTTTGTGTTTTACCATGTGGAATTTGAGCCCCTTTTCACTGCTACAAACTTGACCACATTCACAAATTATTGTTATTTTCCCTTTCCCCGCATTTTTATCATCATCATGAGTATTTATTTTGTGCCAATTTAGCTGGAACTCCTCTTCAAATGTTTCACCACATTTTCGAACCTGACAAACAAGCTTAAAGTCAGCTTCTCTTTTTCCATGCTTTTGCATCCGGTGTTTTCTCAGCAAACAAGATTTGGAACTTTTATTCCCACAATCGACACAAATAAGCGGATGTTTTACTGTGTGAACTGATTCTTTATGTAGGACTAAATGTTGATACTTTCTGAAGTAGGCGGGACACCGGTCGCATTTAGGAATGGAGTCTGGGCTCATTACCTCCACGCCGTGATGCGACTGCAAGTGGGCATCCGCGGGGGAAACGGCGTAAGTTTGTATGCAGCAAATTGGACATGTTCTGATTGCCCACTCAAGACCCAAATGGGTTTCCAGGTGGTGACTCAAATATAAACCTTTGTGAATCGTTCGAAAGACGCATCTAGGGCAGTTGAACTCATCCGAAGCAGCAGAGGATGATAATGATGATGATGAAGAAGAATGGGTGCTCATGAAAGGCTAGGTTGGGAGTGTAGTCTTCTACCGCCTCACAAACATCACATTTGAAGCTCCCTTTGTCTTTCCAGATCCCCCGGAGTTGTAAAACGATTGGAACAAGAGTCAATTTTACAAACAACGTGTTGTGCTCAGCTCGGAAGTGAGCATGGAGATGTTTATTGGATGGGAATGATTCCTCGCAGTATCTGCATTTTAAGGTTCCTTCTTGCATAGGTGGAGAAGGATGCATCTTCTTTTTGGGATTTAAAAATGCGGAGCATTTATCACACCTGAGCTGAAAAGATGATGAAGTAGTGGTTGTTTCATCGTCTTCGTGATTAATTTGGCGATCCACTTTGTGAGCGTTTTTATAGAATTCCTTGTCTGTCTGAGCTGTCTTCCGAGACAGATTTAGATACCTTTGCAAATGGTGATCAACAAAGAAAAACTTGTGGTTGCAGGAATATGGACAGCGGGCACAGCAGTGGGTGTCTTCCGCTTGTTTGTGAGCATGAGTGGTTTCATGATGAGCCAAATCAACAGCGTAGTTCTTCACATCCTCACAAAAGGTACAAGTAAAGCTAACATGAAGTTTTTTATGAAGGTTGAGCTCGTTCTTAGTATAAAACTTTTCGGAGCAAGATCCAATTTTGCACTTTGCTGTGCTTTTTAAGTAGGGACCATGTCGAGGTGGATGCAACACCTTTTACATATTTTCTCGTGTCTCTCCAGAGCCCATTGTAATGCAAATAGTTTTCTGCAGTAAGAACACACCTTGTTTTTTACAGTTTTGTCATCAACATCATTAGAATCAAAATCGGAACCACTTTCACTACTGCTGTTCGAAGCATTGCTTGAAATAAGCGAATTCTGGGGTTCTAAAACTTTCTCTTGAGCTGTTGATGATAGAGGTGAAGGTGTAGGTTTATGTGTATTTTGCATATGTTTAGCTTCAAGCATTTTATGTTGGACGAGAGCCGACTAGCTAAGAAATTCTGATGAACAGTAAGTACAATAAAATTGTCTTGGGGCTGGAGCTGCATGCGTCTTTACAGTGAATGCGGAAAAAGTCTTGTGGGATTTAAATGACATTCCACAACTTTCGCAAAGGAATTCAAGTCGCTACCTTTCCGCTTTCTTGATGCACCTTTCCCTTGCTGGTTTTAAAAGTGTGCTTGCATATCTTTTTACGACGGGCTGAGTAGTTCTACACTTGTGGCTGTTGACTTGAGAGGATACTCCTCTCACAAATGGGACAGTAGAATGGTCCCTCCGTGTACTTTCTTTCGATAGAGTAACTCCGGTACAGTAGGTGAAAGATGTGTTTCGTTCGGGAGAGTTGACGAGTTGAGCGAGCTACTCCTCTCTAACTACAACAATTTAAATTCCAAAACCAAAAATAATTGAATGAACTACTTAATAACATTATTATGTACCTTTAGTTATACATTGAAAAGACTCAGGATGTCGTCCGTCGTCCGTCTGGGGGCAAGATAACTCAAAAACGGTTTCACTTTTTTTAATTCTGTTTTCACTAATCGATATCTTAGGTCAAAAGTACGAACGAGTTTGAAGATGGGTCAAATCGGTTCAGGGGAACTCCTGGGTCACAGGTCAGGTCAATGTTTTTGAATGGTAAGATATAGATTGTGATGCATCAAAATTAAGGTACTGGGGATACTAGATCAGTAATACTATTTTTGAAAGTTTTTGATAACCCCACGTGACCTATGACCATGATAAGGTCAAATATTTTTTGTAGTAGTAAGTATGGATTATGATGCATCAAAATGAAGCTACTGGAGAGAACAGTTCATTAATGGGGCTCCCAAATTCTTAGGTAACCCCAGTGTGACCTTTGACCTTATTAAGATAAAATAAGTTCTAGAGGTGGGGATCACGCAGAAGGCGAGGGAGAATTGGGAAATTATAAAGGTACACCATTACATCTCGATCTGTCGGGTTTATTTTAAATCATTTCCAGATATTAAAATAATACACTTTGTCATTTTGAATTCTGGACGAGTTTACGTAATAAATAAAAAGCATGTAATTGAGCATGAAATAAATATTGAGCTTCAAAATACGCATAAACTGATGATTAATAAAAGACACACATTGTTGCTCCTTGCCTAAATGCAAAAGACATGAATTTTTATTCCACCCGTATTGAAAAGTTTTGCTAAGGCTCCTTTTGTTATACTAATTATATTAATCACTATTTGCTCTTCAACCGTCTTTTTATTTTGCAAGTTACTGGAAGATTCTGGATATAGTGATAACAAAGTTTTGATGAGTTTGGAATATTAGTAGTGGATTGCATGTAGCTCAACCCAATAAGATCATTATAGGTAGCAGCTCGCTCGGCTCAGAGATATTCAAACAAGGATATAAAGAGCCAATCCTGTGTTATACAAAACATGTTACTCATGCTCACCTATAGAAATCGCCATGTAATTATCATCCATTGGTCGAAGCATATCCTTACACAGGTAAGACTGTACCAAACACACACCGTTGTGAAGGATTATCTGTAGTTGCTACGGAAGTGAATGAATGGCACAATAGGGATGCACGGATCATTTATAACACTTAAGTTGTCGTGTTATATACCATGAAAATCCAGTTATTTTACAACGTATGTAAAAGGTTTCGATTCGGTGATAAAATGTATCCAAAATTATCTGATTTACATAATACAAGAATGGAATTCATCGTAGTTACCACACAAGGAAATGGCAGTTATTCATGAATAATGCATTTGCTGACGTGTAAATATTATTCGGTTTTGGGTTTCTCTGCAGGAACAAGTGTATGATTTTGTTCAAGTAGTGAAGATTACAGCATAGCCTTTTTAATTTCACTTACTCATCGGATAAGTATTTTCAGACCATTCATTTTCTTTTACATTTGAGGGTTTCAGTTTCAGGTAGCCCCAGATTTTGTTACTTAACGTTTACATTTTTGTGTACTGAGCATCAGCGAGTTCCAATACACTTTTGTTGGGAGTATAACATACAAGTAAAACATCAAATGAAGGATAAAAAAGTAAAATCACATCCATAATCGAGCATTATGCAAACACAGTTTTGATACTTTGTCCCAGCCCTAGAATGAGCTGAAGATGTAATCACAATTGCTATTAGTGTCGGTAGTTTTTTCTCTATAATGCTGTTGGTTACCAGTACAAACCTTGACAAATGTATTAACTACTCTCTTATTTATTTAAATCAATTTTACAAAGTTCAGCTATAATTAATATATGTGATGGTTTTAATTAGATGTAATAATTCCCTTTATTTGATGGCACACTATGAGGCTTGATAAAATTTCGATAAAAAATCTCTTGGTTCAATTTTTAAGTTTAAGTGACATATAGTTATTGCGATAACCTTAAAGATTATTAGTTTTCAAAATATTTTCAAGCTTTTCTGTACAAAAATTGGCTCACTTTAAAATCTAACCAAAGTGGTTTCCAGTAAATCTGACTGACAATCAGTAATGATTGTCATCGACATGTGTTAGCGCCAGAATCCCAAGTGAAGTTAAAGTTTGAGTATTGACAAGATGAAATGCCATCCTCGTTAATTTGAACAACGTTTCACGTACTTATTGACAATTCTCAAGGAGTTGTCACTCCATTTAATCAAAGGGCTGCTCTCAAAAGTTATTACACTTCAGTCTAAACGTGATGTCTACCATTACCCCAACATTATTGCATTGAACCACAGTAGCATCTTGAGCAGTCTAAAGTGTTTCGGGAAAGCCAAGGTCAAGGTTTTATTTCCTTACAGACGGAATTTTTCCAAATATCACATATTAGCTCTCTTCAAAGTATCTGTCTTTTATCAGTTGGTATTTATGCTTATGAGACCTGATAAAATATCGATAAAAAGTCCCTTGTTTCAATTCCACATTAACTTTCTATACGGGTGCTGTATACGGTCGGAGATTCACTCTCACCTGTTATCTCAATCTCAGAATAATCATCATTATTACAAACTTACCATATCAGCTCCCTGTGTTTGCTTTTACCAAGTAAGCTGTCTAGAAAAAAACCCTATCATGTTCCTGCCTAATCTGTTATCATCAACCCTTTCCTATATTTAACTTGTTTTTTTGCGTTTTTTCTCTCCCAACTTCAATTTTTTCTCTCTAATAATCATTCATTATCAGTTACCAAATGTCATGTTACCAATCCTACGCTTATCTCAAATAATTTTTGCAACTTCACATAAAAATCATTAGCATTGGCCCCCGCTCAAAAAAAACTTGGTGATTCAAATTTATCTTTATTCATGCTTCTCCACAAAATATCAAGTTAAAAAATAATGTGTTAATTTTTGCACTTTTAAATGTCATCATGTCAAGTCAGCATCATCATCACTCTAGGTTTTCTAAACATTTTCACTACCCATTCCTCAGCAACTTTTTTTTGTAATGAAAGTTTCTGATACGCAAATATTCGCACAAAGGGAGAAATCTTTCACACATCTACATAAAATTGTTCACGTCAGGTATTTTGACACTTCCGACATTCAGTTTTTTAACGTCAATGAGATCACACCAAAAATTCTCATTTCCAATTGGACTATTAATTGTGTAATTATTTTGTAACATTTCATTAAAACTTTCTAGATTTTTTGCTTCGAGGGGAGCTGTTAACTTAGCAATATTATTTCCCTGATACAAAATTGTGAGCACCATACTTACTAAAAGCCATGTGCCACCAATCCACCTTAATTTCTCCATAATTTTCTGGTCAGGATATCTTAACAAAATATTGTAGACTAATTCTAAGCCTGAAAAAAAACTAGAATTTTGAGTTCGTTTTATTATAAAAGAGCTCAAAACACCTACAATCCAAAGCATAGCCCAAGTTGGTAAATCAAATGCGGACACATACCCAACTAAGGAAAGGAAACCATACTTTTTGGTTGGAAAACAGGTGACAAAATGTATAGAGCTTTCCTTCATTGTCAATGAAAACTCTTCACCCATAAATGCAGTATTTGTTGCAAGCACCGTGGGAAATATTTCCAGTGGATTCAAAGGAAACGATCTGTATAAATTCTTAACCACAGTACAATTTGAGCATATAATTTGTATGGACATTTCATTAAGATTTTGTTCTTTAAAGTTGAAATTTAATATGAAGCCAGAGTTATCCGAATATAATGATTGGCTTCCCTCCACCGTAAACACCATGCAATTTTATATGCTTCTCATTTAGATAACTCAAGCTTTACTATAGAATTATCATTGATTGCCACAAAGTTTGACTGCTCTTCAGTACTTGAATGTAAGTCCAAAGCTTCCGTGTGAATGCATTGATGAATTTTTTCATGAGTGTTAAAATTGCACTTTTCTAAAATTTTCTGGTAAAACGCTTTGTAAATTTGTAATCAATACAGCCACTGAACTTTACATGGATTGGTTTAAACACGTTGCTTCTGCTGAAATATTTCACTTGGCTAATAAATTTTATTTGCCTTGCTTGATTGTAGCCAGGAAAATATTTTTGGTGAGCTCCACATCAGATTATATCTATTAGGAATGGAATGCTGTGGACAAGTTTAAATTTTTACATTAAGCTCGTAAGGGGCACAACTTGGCAGAAAAACACGTTTGATTTGAAAGCAAAAACTGCTGTAACCTTGTTGGATGGCAGGGCTGAAAAAGGTCAGTGGGAATAGTTTTTCAGGAAGATTTTTCAATTCTGAAACTGTCCAAATTGTGTGCTCCCACTGTTTGCATGGTTTTGGATTAACGAATATCATACAACAGCATATTTGTTTGGGTGAAGGAGGTACAATGAATTTGTCTCCTTCTCTGGTTTCAATTTAACCGTTCGGTCGTTGCAGGTCAACGTGGATGATAAGACTTCTTTGGTTAATAATTCGTAGTGAAGTAGTGACAAGATTACTGGTGTTTCTAATGGACTGAAGACGCATAGCCCTTTCCTTGAATCATTCTAAAGCAAGTTGAACAGTTTTAAATTGCTTTGAATGATGATGGATTTGGATCTGATTCTGAATACATTTTTAATTTCCTTACCAATATCTCCACATGATTGATGACGAGGTTAACAGTTCACGTTTCGATAGCATTCACAATGACACTTAAATCTAGTTTTGTATCTTCAAACAAATTTCAGGTGATCCCGAGCACAATACTAGCAGTAGTGCAATTGGTAAAAAAAACCGTGTACGTATGCACGGTTCTGATATTAAGTTTAAAGTGGAAAGAGACAAAACATTTAATTAAAAAACTTTACTTTTATCCAGTTTGTCAAAGACTGATAGTCGTTCACATAAAAACACAAGCCTTATTATGTAAAAGTTATTAATAAGCCAAAGTATAAACACGTCGGCTAGAAAGTTGGTTATGCATGTTGGTCTTTGGAATAATTATAAGCGGCCATTATTATCCTGATATCAAACATTTTCTAGCAGCCTGTACCAATAATATGTTACAGCAAAAACTTTTAATCCCACACTTTTCATCTCTCCATTTCGTTAATCGTCAATTGATTTTCATTCGAATGGTTGCAGTGACGATTAATTCCCTGTCGTTTATATAATACAGCCATATACTGTTATATAATTCATACTATATACAATTTATATATATTAGTTTATAGCGATGATGATGTTTAGCCTTCGTCATGATCTTTTGGTAGATGCATGTAAGAAATAAAAATTAGCCGGAAAGGTAATATAAGTAAAAGGAAACTATTTAACAAGGAAGTGTTAAACTATAAATAGAATTTAATCCTAACATATACAAGGGCACATGATTAATAGTCGCATAGTATTGTCCAAAAAGGATTGCACATGAGGTGTCCTACAACGTTATATAAATTGATTTTTATCCTGGGCTCAACATCAACCTCTACCACGGGTTGGTCAAATACAAATGATATGCAGCTGCACCGTTTTGTTTTGTATAAGAATGGGTAGGCCAAAAAAATGCATCGAATTCAAAAGTCAATAATAGTTTTCAGAGCATGAAGTGAAAGTACAAATAAACTTGATTACCCAAACATCCCACGTTCTTAATTGACCTAATTAACTAGCTGTTTATTACTAGTTTATAGCTTTCCCATTTCTTTTCGTTCGTGACACGATAACTCGAGAATGTTTTAACTTTCTCTTCGTTCTTTTGAACTTGCAAAACAAGGATAAAGTTTTGCTAACAGAAATAGATGCCATATTTGAAATGCATACGGTATACCTGAGACTTTAAAAAGGAAATGACATTTGACCCTGAAGATAACATTGTAGATAAGCGCAGATAGATTGGTTGATCTTCTCTTGTGATTTGCTATCGAATGATATGCTACACGATACACCTTACGCATTATGGTATTGTGCAAATATTGAGACGCTGAAAAAATAGCTAATGGTGGCAAAAGAAGATGGGAAACAGCATTAGTGTTCAGCTTTAAAAGAAGCGTAGAAGCATCTGCTTGGTTGCATATGTGTGTGAATAGGGAAGAAAGGGGAAACGGACTAAAGACAGAAGCATAGAAAAGTATAGCATCATCATCATAATCATCATCGTCAACATCATCAAGGAGGGAACAACACGGAAGAAAGAGCTCATCAAGATCATCTCTAATCATTCTTCAGTTGATATTTAACACTGGAAATATTTGATTATTTGGACATTAAATGTGCGGTTGTGACATATGATATAATATGTCATTAAACTCTCTTCTATCTGTGGTGTAAATCGTGAGTGCTTGACTGCTGGTTTGTATTTTTGTTTCTTTACCTAGTGCCTCTGACGGAGCAGCTAAAACTCAATAAAAATGGATATTTTTCTTCCAGGAGAAATTCCGGTGATGGTGCTGAGTAAGTGGCGTTGGTTTAATTTTAAGGACTTAGGTATCACTTGTATAATAGAAAGTATAGGAAATGCTCCCATGAAACATTTGTACTCTTTGAAGAATTATGTAAACATACTTAAAAGAAAGGTACACCTTTTCATGATTTCACCGATTGTATTTACGTTCAAATTTTAAACGTTCCTTAAATACAATTTTTAGGTGTGAGGTCATGCTCACCTTCGGTTTACGTAGAGCCAACATAATATATTACAGATTGCTTTGGGAGAATTTGGCTTTGTCGGATAATATATAGCTTCCATTAATAATTTACACTAACAAGTCCACCGAATCTGTAATTTTTCCAATTGATTTCTTGAAAACAGTGGTGATTTTATTCTGTAATGGGGTCACTTTCTAGTATATAATGCGCCATTAAATTCAAGCCAATTTAACGAATGGTTTTAGATTATGTGGATTGATGATTTTTATAATCTATAATGGCGCGTGTTTGTGTTTATAGGGTATCTGGCTGAAAATAAGTGTGAAGCCGCTATCTTAGCTAAGTAGCATGCACTTGAAGGAGCAGCATCAAATTTACCTCTGCTCCGCTAATATTTTTTATTATTTTTTATAAATCGACTTATACTGAGTTTAAAAAATTGATTTTAGCATACGATTGAAGCTAAAAATATAACGCACATTATAGTGAAATCAGTTTTCGAATTTATTTTATAGTTTTGGTTTAATTAGTGTTGAAAGTTTTACCAACTAAGTAAGTGTGAGTGAGTTCATCCCTAATATTTTACCAGAGAGGACTACCCACATTAACATTTTAAGGATATGCAAATGACCAGACGCAGAGCGTAAACCTCATCCCTACCTACGTATATGACTTTGGGAAGGACGCATTGCCTACTATCTTATCATCCCAGAGGGTCTTTCTTGAGAATGCTAGCATATCATTTTTAATATGCTACTGCACGCAAACCTGCTTGGGGTTCAAGCTGAAACCTGTAAGAACGTTCAAGTCGTATGTGAAGTGTATATTCCTCACACTCATTAGAATTTTCTTTATTTCAATATATTTCATGCGAAATGGATCCAACAATAACCATGGAAGGACTGATCGCTACAGCCAACGAACATAATGTCATACTTGTGGATTATTCAGAAGATCAAGAAGCTCTTGTTGGAAATCGTTGCTGGAACTTCCCATGGTCTACAGAGGACGACTGGCAGTATGAGAACGTGGACGGACCTGAGTGCTATCTATGCTGTGAGGAAGCTATGGCAGATCAACATCTATATAAGAAGGACGGTGCCGCGGAGAACGACATAGGAGAATTCACCATCGTATTCAAGAAGGAATGTCAGGACTCTAGATTGATAATCAAACCATTTGCACCACAGCACAAAGGATTCCTGCAGTGTAGTTATTGCTTTCATTTTTTTCATAGGCATAAATGTGTATTGAGCATGAGCGATAGCTTGTACTATGAATTCAAGTGCAACAGGAATTGGGTTTGTCCAAATTGTGTACCTGAGTTTAGGTGCAGGCTGTTAAATGACGAAAAGACCAAAGTGGATGCAGAGGGAATAATAATTCCCACTCCATCTATTTTGGAGAAAACCATGCCAAGCCACAAAATAAATTATTCTTATATTTTTCTGATTTTCTTGCTGTTAAAGGCAATGTATATTTTTGGTAATATTTTGGGATATAGTCCAGTTTCTTGTACATTGGAATTAACTATGTGCATTCAAATTTTTTTGTATACCACTATTTGGTCAATGGACCTAAAATAACGATTTGTATAGATAGGATACTCTGTATACGATATAGGATTGTTTAAACTGATGATTTTTATATACGGAACATTTTACTAGGATTTGTTTGTGACTCGGATTGTTTATATGGAAGTCAAATTATTATGGAAAGTTTCTAAATTCAATGCAGTGATGTGATGCAATAATTGTATTCTGTTATGTGTTGGAAATAGTTAATTAATCAACTCAGCAGTGATATCTGTATGGTGTTAGGGCATGAAAAGCAAGTACTTATGTATCTGATGTCTGTCAACACTTGAATAAAACCATATTATTATTATTATTATTATAGCACTGATTGAAGAGATGCCTTTATTGAAGGCACACGTTCCTCCGAAACCTGCAAAGATTTCCAATTCTGATTATTTAAAATACTTGGCACGATCATTGGTCAACCGTGGATTGAAGGATGTACTGTCAGATTATGCAAATTCGAAGATATTAGGTAAAATAAGACCAGTTAGTTTGTTAATAATATTACATATATTATAAAGATACTTTAGCTTTACGCTTAACGCAATGTACAATGTAATGCATCATTGTTAGTGCCCTTATCTAATTGAACAAAACCCCAACTTAACTGTTTACAGCTGAAGAACTTTTGGAGGGTGATGGCAGCTCTTCACCAAAATTCCCATCATATGATACCTTGTTAAACAGGATGAAAACCATTCAAGATCTGTGTAAAACTAAGCCATCCACGTCTTCAGTGAACACATCACCAATTGCAACGAAATATTCAAGCAACAGTAATTCAGATTCTACCACTACTGACTACCAGTGCCCGCGATTTCTCTTAAATCAAGAAAAACCTGGAAAAGAAATTGGCTGTCAAACGGAGGAGGTTGCTTTTCAAGATGAGATTCCAGTGGTAATTTGTAGGTCATTACTCAAGAATGATGATCTTCAGCAAAAAATTGCCCCAGATAGTAATGAACATTTGCAAGATCATCAGGGTGAAAGTATGGTCAATACAATCTCTTTCTATTTTTTTCATTAGCCAAACAATAAGTTTGAGAATCAAATTTGGGTTTTTAAACAATAACTTCAATTAATTTAGAGAACGATGGTGTTAAAAAAATATCATCAAAAGCTTCAACGGAAGTGGATAAGTATTTGGCGGAGCTCCTCCAAGACGTGTCTGAGGACGGTAGTGGGGCTGAAATTGATGATCGAGGGCTCCCCTTAGATAATGGTACATCAGCTTTATCAGTATCTACAGAAGTGGAAAGCAATCCAAGTGCCATGTTTGATGATGATGATGACAGTGGTGAAATGTCCGACTCCAATTCGCAAACCAACATAGAACCAGAACAAAAAAAACTTATTACAACTACCTCTGCCGTGAGTGTAAGCATATTTCAATCGGGTTTTGAAATTTTCAAGTTCTCATTGAAGAGCACAATGCTAATTAATTCACGAAATTTTCCTCCAGGAATCAAATTCAAAAAACGTAAGATCAGAAGGTCCTTCAGAACCGATTCCTGATACTGAATTAGGAAATGGCAATAATAGTGAAACCAAAATCCCGCAGAGTTCAAGTTCAAACTCTGTTTTACCAACAACCCCTCTTCCCCATGAATCGTCCATTACACGGATTGCATCTACCTCATTGACTTGTAATAAGGTTAACCCAGTATTTAATACGTCAGTGGTTATTGAGAAACAGACTGTTCATTACGGGGAAAAGTCTGCAAATTTTTCAGTTGTTACAATGAAGAATGAGCGTCCAGCGTGGGATAAACTAAACAGAAAATCAATTACACCAAGAATTCCTGGTTTTTTTCCTCCAAAAGTTACTGAAAATTTTACAGTTTTGATCAAGGGACGCAAACGACGATCTAAAGCAAGTAGTACTACTAGTTCATCGTCTAAAGCTAAATCCAATTCACCATCTTTGTCTGCTGAGCAAGGATCCCCAAGAATAACAAAAAAATCTACAAAAATATCTGAAATTCGAAAGCAACCAGAGGTAAAAGTCCACGTTGAAGTAAAAGGAAAAGCGAGCTCTCGGAAACCTACGACTCAACATATTGATTATTATACTCAAGAGCAGAAAGAGGCAAAAGATATTGAGTCTACCACCAAAGGTGAAACTGGAAAAGGCAAAGGATCCCGTAAAGGTGCTCCTCCAAAGAAACCAAAACTAACTATGAACTGTAAAGGTGTCAAGGGGAATGTTAATGATTTGTTTGGAAATACGCCAACTACGCCAAGTAAGAACAAGAGATCTCCTGAAGCTGTTGCAGCACAAATGGTTGCAGCAGATGCAGTGCCACTGGGAAGTCCACGACGAAGCCCACGAAAACGTCCTATGATGACAAAACTGCTTGATAAATCTCCGTTTTATAAGCCCACATCAAACTTTGGATTCTTTCCCCATTGTGAAAATAGTGAAAGCTCTGTAAAAAGGTTATCTGTGCTACCACCGCAAGAAAATACTGTTTTCACCATAGTTCCTGCTCCGTTGGGTTTCCGTCCTGAACCAACACCCATTAAAAACTTTATGGAAACTGGATGCCTCAATTTTTCGAACATTGGGTTTGACAATTCTTTAATAACTCCTCTGAAGTCTAACCCAGTACCTTCTCCATTACCACTAACTCCTAGAGTTATAGTAGATCAAGATTCTAACTCTAACTCAACGCATTCATGGAAGCTCATGTATGATGGCTTGTATCCTTCTAACTTGTTGATGTCTACACCCTTAAAATCAGGTATTCCAAGAACACCTGGAAAAGAAAGTAGTTCAAGCAACTCTTACAGTCCTATATTAAAAACAACAGAAAGTGAATTACAAACCTCTCAACCTCGATCATGTCAGGTGAGACAATCACGAACTTCACCAAAGCAGGTAGGACCACCCCAACCATCATCAAGCCAATCTTGCCCAAGTCTAGTAAGACCACCCCAACCTCAATTTAGTGCTCCGCCATCGCGATTCAACAACGGATTTTTCCCTTCCTCCAACACCACAACAAACCAGCAACATCCAAATTCTGTTTCTTCTAGCGCAGCTTTGAATCTGTCATCGGCACGACTTGCTGACACGCTAGACGGAGAGTTATCATCAAATGACGAGAAACAGGAAAAAACTACGACTATTGGCTCAATAACCAGCACCACGTAAGTATTGTGGGCTAGTTTGTTTTAGAATATGATTATCATAATAAGCTTTGGAGGTGAAAGAATGTGAATGTATAATTTAAAGTTTTTTCGTATTTATATGTTCAACAGACTGGAAAAACAAGAGGAGAAAGTGCTTTCACTTCCACATCAGCCATCCACTTGCATGCCATCTCCACGCCATCCATCTAGCATGAGTCCTGCATCCACAACACAAATAGTTCATCCGGAAGAGCAACAACAACAAAATTCACGACCATATAATCCTCAGATTCCTCCAACTTGTGTAAGCTCAAACAGAAGCCACAATGAGAGTATAAACGTTCAGCTCGCGGAGTATGGAAAAAGTTTAATGCTTACAGACGAGATGCTGTTGAATTCCATTGCACTTGTGCGAATGGGGAGCAGTGTTGAAAAACAGGAAGTCGTGAAACAAAACGCCACCACACAACAAAATCCGGAAGCTAATGCTGTAGTGCAAACACCTAATACTGGGGTAATTAAATGTCTTACTTTGTATTTCAAAATGGTTTAATTAGATTTATTGTCACTTTTGTATTGATAAATATATCTACTTCCTTTTTTGCAGGCAGACGTGCATAAGTTACTTCAAAACACAGCGATTGATAACCTTATCAATTTGGTTCGTAGAAAACACACCCCAAAACCATTAAACCTAACAAATTTGCAATAAAGATGTATGTACTCTAACATTGTTGACATTTTATCCTGTTATATTTTAAAACATTTTAATTACAAACTATGAGACATGAAATTGTTAAAATGTAAACATTCTAATATTATTGAAAAGTCCCCGTTGTTGATGCTCGTTTTTTCTACTGACACTAATAAAATCGTTTTTATAAGTTTTAGATTCTGCTCATGTCCATACATTCTAATTTTATACTCACCGTATATAGTTGGTTGAAAGGCACATCCATATCCCAATAATAAAGTTTTTTTTTAAATTCTGGCCGCAGTGAGTTGCCTAAGCCAGTTGGCATAATTATAGTCCAAAGTTGCTTGAAAGCCCCAACCCAGCCCCACAATAATCTTTTTAAATGCTCATCCGAGAAATTGCCTTTGAACAAAAATACCTACAAATACCTACCTACCAACCCACAAATAGCATTATTCGCGGCAGCTTCCTCTGGATGTCTCACAAATAAGAAAAGGACAATAGTATGCATTAACTAATTGGACTTCATTTCAACTAAGTGTGAAGTTTATCTCTAATCATTCCTGGTGTCAGTGAGAGCTGCAGTGATGCAGATAGTAGTTGGTCGTTGGTTGTGTTTGGATTAGAATCAACGTCAACCGATTCAACAAACATCCTAATTACTAAAAAATAGCAACAAAAGGCAAGGTATCTATCTATCTCCAGCATGCAAAAAAAACAATGAAATGACATTTATGAGCTCAGTCTCTGGCTGCAGTAAACTGCTTGTAATAATCAACATTTCCGTTTTCCATCAGCAGTTGTCAAATCAAGCAAACCAAAGTTTTATTCGCACACATTCATTTAGTCAAAATGTGCTTAGAAAAAAGGATGAATATTTATTAAACTAATATTATACAGTACGATAACATGAACTCAAAAATGTATTCATCTTTGCATTAATATAATTTTTTCAATGTTTGCAATTACATTTAAAGTTATTTCCAAAATTTGAACTTGGATTAAATTACTGAATTTCCAAAATAATCAATTAAGTGCAGCTTTTTCTTTTAATTTTTTTGTTTTGTTTCCCTCGACAGCATGAATCAACTTCATTAGTGCATCCAGCTCCACCATCTTTAAGAAAGTATGAAACAATACTGGTAGTAGAGTCAAGTTGTTAGCGTCATTTAAAATTGAGATATTAAAATTTGTATGTCTATGACCTTAGTCGTCGTCGTCTGATAAAGTAATAATTTCAGGTTCATGTTCTGAACTGCTAACAACATTTGATGATGATGAAAGCACGTTATTTGTTTCCTCATTGGTCATCACATCAACTGGAAAGTGTGCTGCTGCACTTGCATTGCTTCCTTCTGTTGTCCCAGCCACGAAATGGGTAACTCTCTTTACGTTCTTGAATTGCCCCTGCTCATTGTAGTTTTCCTTTTCACAAACGTTCCTTTTCATTGCTGGTTTTTCTCGTCTATTTGAAGGACACGGAAGTGAAATATCAACTAACGCCTTGTAAGCTTGCTGTTGCAACACGTTCATTTTTCCTTTCAGGCTTTCCATTTCTATTTTGTGAAATAGCTGTTGTTTCTCAAGTTGATTTCGCAATTTGGTCAGCTCCATATTATGTTTTGAATTTAAAACAGCGTAACTTTTACCTTCGGCTGAGGTTTTTAGGTCATAACTCAACTTCACACGCTCCGTTTCTACTACTTGTTGTTTCAACTTTGTTGTTAGTTGTTCTTTCTGAGATGTCAATTTTGATACGTTCTTTTCAAGAACTTGATTCGCTTTTTTAATCTCCACGAGCTCGATATTCGCTTCCGCATTTTGCTGCTCCAAAATTTTACGAATTTTCTGATGGTCTTGATTATCTTCAATGAGCTTCTTGGTATTTGTTTCCAAGGTTTCAATTTTCTGTGTCAGACTGCCGTTTTCCTTCTCCAAATCCCCAACATTGATTTTCAGGCAATGAACTTGTTCAACCAAAGCTAGTTTTTCATTCTCCAGCAGCCCAACATTGTTTTTTAAGCATTTAATCTGTTCAATAAGAGCTATTTTTTCATTCTCCAGCAGGCCAACATTGTTTTTCAGACATTGAACCTGTTCAGTGAGAGTTATGTTTTCAATCTCCAGATTTTCACACTTTTCATTCCCTTCCGCAAGCTTTACTTGAATCTTCTTTTTATTTTTAACCAGTTTTGAGTACCTTCCACGTTCCTCCTTCAACTCAAGGGTTCTTGATGAAACAAGAGAATTTTTTACCACCAACTGTTTTTTTAAATGTTCATTTTCACTTTTCAACTGCCCTATTTCACTCAAAACTTGAGACTGTTGATTAGATTCAGCAACATTTTTCACAATCTCGTTTTCCACCTCGTCTGAAACTTGGTTTAAAGTCTTGTTTGCGTGATTTGACGCAATTTGGTGAGAATGGACTTCATCCCCTTTTCTTACATTTGTAGAGCAAAGGCCCTCAATTTCTCCATTCATTTGCATGTGCTTCTTCAGCAGATGTTTTTTATGTGGAAACAAATGTGCATTCTGAACCTTCAAAGCTTCAGGGAGGTTAGCGACAGTTGGAGTGGACTGAAAAGATGCAGTATAATGAGTAATTTCTTGCCTTTGCTGGGGTGGAGAAAAATAAGTTGCACGAAGAGGTACACCATTAACTACTACCCCGTCATTTGAACTATTTTGATTAAAACTTCTGGGTGGGCAAGGTTGCGGTGGTGAAATGGAAGCTTGAGGCACTTGAACTGCAACGGAAGACGTGGTGGTATAGTGGAGGGGGAGAAACTCTGATTTTGGCAATGGCGTGCGTTGCTGCTTTTCAAATGAATGGTTTAATAAATATTCAATTGTGTAGTTGTTTCCGCTTGCGGAGGAAACTTCTTGTTCGTCAGACATATTCAAAGTGTTTAAACTGAAAAGGGGAAGTTTTGCTTGCAATAAATTTGTATATTTCGTGGAGAGAGTTCAGAGTAGTACTGGTCTGCAAGATTGTGGAAGAAGAAGTAACTGGACTGGACGAAGAAGTGAAGTGAAGTGAGGAGCAAAAGGACATCAGCCAAATACCCAATTTTATTTTAAGAATTGGGAGACATAAAACGGAATAGCATGAATAAATATACTTGCTTCCACAGTTGCCTATGCTGACTCATTTGTTAACACAAGTCGAGGTTCAAACATAATTTCATCGCTTGCATGTATCTCTTTGGTACTGAAGTCTTTAAAAATATCTTTTAAAAAGGTGCGTTGTTTAGGTACCACACGAAAAACAAAGTTGAACCCAAGTACATATGCGTATGTGTATATCTTGCTGGGTCGAGCGATGCGTATGAAGCGATACTCATGTTACCAACTTCAATAATCTCTTTTACTAGGATTACCCTCTGACAAAACTCATACATAAGCTTTTAAAGGTCTACAAATAATATTAAACCTACAGAAAAGTTTTAACTGAAAATGACATGTTTAGTTATGAATGCTAGTTTATCCTTCAGTATTCTCATGTTTAACTCATCATCCATAATCCTGTACGATAGAATTCAACAGAAAATGAACACAAAGATTATAATGAGTGAGTACCATTTTTTCACCCTAAAATACATGTTGAAAATGTATACTTCATCATGCTTCTTTTCCAACTTCAAAAGTTTAAATCATGTTTAATCCAAAAATCGAGTGAATCAATTTGCTTAACACTCATTTGTAAATTAATTGTACAGTTTTAGGAGCAATTAAATCATGTAACAAAGAAGCAATTAAATTGTGTGACAAAGAAACAATTACGCTTTAACTGCCGAGTTGCGTAACTCACGCCTATATAAGCGCAAATAATTCAGATAGAGAGAGAGGGTTTCATTACTCTTATGAGGTCTCGCTCAACAACAAGGTCCATAGCGTCTGGGTGATCTCCAGCCCAATTGCACTGGACCCTACAGTTACGATCATATTCTTACCCTCAACACGAAGCATGACTTGAATTGTAACGTGAGCAAAATCGATGAGCAAGTGATCTCAATAAATCTCGGTTGATGATTGAATGAATTCTTATCAGTACTACGATATAAGTGTTTATCAAAGCAAACATTTTTATTTAAACATTAAAATACAAAATGAAATAGTAAAACGAAACTCAAGTCTTTACAAAGTTGAGAAGGAGTAACAAGATTAAAATTGTAAACGGGACTTCATCGCATCATCATTGGTAGTATACAGTTGGTTTGCCCACAGCCGTTTCTCGTGGAACGAAATCACGACCTGTGGGCATTTAACGTTTGCCTGTCGAGCAGGGACCAGATCAGCCTCATCAGAGTCCTCCCACTTCATCAAGAACATCAGCTCACCAGACGAGATCGCTGCTCCGATTATCTTCTCCGGGTTTAGACCACGGTCGAATGCTGTCACCTCTGAAGATGCCAAACTTCCTCGAGTCGCCTCCTGCGATCAAACAAAACATACTTTTTAGCGTATATTCATCAGTTAAGTAAACATCAATGAAAATTAATTACATGACATGTAAGCGCATGCATAAGCAATTAACACCTCACCTTGGCAGTTTTCTGTTTCTTGGCAGAGAGCTGGCTTTCCTTCCTGTCCTTAGGAGCAGCAACAACTGAAGCCGGAGCTGGTCGTTTGCTCACAGTTTTCTTGGCCTCTCGCTCAGCCCTCTTCTTCTTATTTTGAGCGTCCTCCCACTGCCTCGCGAACTCGGCAATGAGATCTGGACAATCCAAATGCTCATCTTGCTCCCAAGTGTTATCCTCGTCCCCGTACTCCTTCCATTTTAGAAGATATTCCGTCTTCCCTCCAATCCAAATCCGCTTCTTCAGAATCTTGTCCACCACACACTCCACACCAGTCTCAGAACCTGCAGTGCTTCCAGCGTCAGAGTCAGAGTCCATTGTTACTGTCAATCAACAAATATAACACAATCGTACGTACACACTACCATTTACACCTACACATTGACTCAATTTAATTCAAAATTTGGATTGAAGAACCACAAGACAACTTACCAAATAAGAATGTCGAGTCAGCTAAGAACTTTGAGCAGCAAGATCAAATGACGGTTTTTAAAAAGTCGGTAAAAAAAGGAAATATTTTATTTTAAAACATACGTTTTTGTTGTCTCTGAGAAGAGTAAGAAAACAAACACAAACAAGTGCGTACGTGCAGAGACTACAAGTAGTGATTCTTTTGGAAAATATCGTGTACTTCTCCACTGCGTTTGTGCGGCATTAAATACATGCTCATGTATCTACTACCTTGTGTGTCATCCTACGTACATAGCCCTCCTTCTTCATCCTAAGCATTCTGTTACCCCCTTTCTGCTGTCAGTCGGCAAATATGCTGATATAACAATGATGGTGATATAGTTCCTTGAAGGCTATGCATCAAATATTGAATATCCTATATTTTTCATACAGTAAGTCTGTCCTACTAAAAAGTGAGTCTAGTCTGCCTCCCATGTCGACACTTGGTCTCAGAGTGTGAATTGAAGCTTTCGTTAGAATCCAAGCAACGAGATCAAGTCAAAAAAACAAGTGAGCATTTAAAAGGCATGCTGCAGTGAAAATAATGTATGAAATAGAAGATAGGTGTATCTGACACGAGAACAAAGTCCAATCCAAACTACTTTGAATATTATGCCTCGTCGTTCTGTACTCCTGTACTCCACTACCAATTCTTTAATTTACAGGGGCTTAACAGTTTGTTGAAGTATACTACGCTAGCATATATTGAGCAGTCAAATACTCAATATAATTTCTAAGCATAAAGGTTTAAAGATTAAAAATGCGAAGACAAGTTTCGTTGTGCACTCATGAAACATGCCGGGTCTAACTTACCGAAGTGTGTGAAGTACTTCCCTTCTCTTTAGATGCTGTAATTCTGATTTAAAAATTGTATGATTGAGTTTATGCCTTCTTTTATGGAAGGACAATGCCATTAAGTATACACGCATTCAATGCTGCTTCATTCACCTGGCAACCCTAGAAGCCAAAACTAGGCATACATACACAGATTCTCAATTTTTGACAATCAATATTCAGTGCTATATTTTAAAACAAATATTTATCATAATTATTTTGCTGTACACGAGATAAGCGGACAATTTACAAGTGAAGTTAGTAACATGGACAACTCAGTAGCGACTCCCAGTTTGGACAACAGTACAACAAACTCTGTGCTCAAGAGAACGATGGACATGTTGAACGCCTTTCAAGCCCAGATCATACAAAAGGATGAAGAAATTATGAAGCTAAAAGAACAAGTAGCTGCTTCTCACGCACTGATTTGCACACAAAATGAGAAGATTGCTGAGTATGAGGAAAATGATGAAGAGTTAAGACATCTATTATGGAACATTTCTGAAGAACATTGCAAATTGAAGAAAGAGTGGCTCAGTCGCAAGGAAAAAGTTAGCATGCATGAAGCTGAAAAGAAAGGTTCAGGGGACCAACTGAAAGCTCAGTTAGCGGAAGCCAATCATCAGAAAGAATGTGCTGAAAAAAATCTCCAGGAAATGAAAGGAGAAATGTGTTGTCTTGAAATGTTTCTTGACAACATGGATATTCAGAATGTTGTTAACAAAAAGGAAAACACTGATAGTGCGGTAAATCAGGATCGGGTGAATACAGAAATTGAGACGGGGAAGAGAGGAGAGAGCAACGATGAACGAACTGGAAGATTGGAAAACTTTCTTACAGCGTCAATGCCTCAACCACCAGTTCCCAATAATCAGGGAGAAGCTACAATGTCAATGACTCAACCAGTAGTCGCAAATAACCAAGGAAAATCAGTAACAACTCGAAAGATTATTACAAACTCCAACCCAAAGACTTTCGTAGCTAAAAAGGTAAAGTTTCTAATAAATATCTTTCGTTTGTTAAAAATTTGTTTTCTGCTATTTATAATTTAATTATTAAACATTACATTGTCATATTGTTAATTTAGATACTGAAGGCAGCAAAAGTAGGGTGAAAAGGATATTCTTCAAATCGCATCCAAACCAAGCAAAAAGCCACACGCACAGTGGACACATCCAACTACATTTATAGCCGACGTATATTTGACTGTGTTTCGCAATCCCTGTAAGCTTTTTTAACAATGTAACTTTCAGATAATTAAAATATTTTGGATGGGATGAAAGGTCAAGTTTTTGGTCTTATAGATGATCATGACGTTTCTATGTATTTCCTCACATCTTATAATGAACGGTCTTTTGCCCACATATGTGTAGATATAATTAATGTAGGCTTTTTTCCATAAATAACAGGATTATATTTTTACTTGTGTGTAAGTCAAAATTAATCCTTCCGAGTTGATCCCGTTTTTTGACAATAAACTTTCTGATAATAATATTCGTAATGAAATACGTCAAATATTTACGAGCATCTTTTATAAATGTACGTACTTTCTTGACTTGTGCTGCATGAGCTAGATTCAAATTGTGATGGGTTTACGACATAGCACCACATATCTACTTAACCATAAACCATAACCCTATAAATGTTACCCTGCCTTATTTGTCCTGCAGCTTCAATTGCAAATATAAACATACTCATTCAGTCATTCCATATAGAATAGTATAGATAATATAAAATACTGGCTAAAAATAATATTCATTGGCGTTACTCTATTATATTTTAAATGAACTCCAATACTAACAATCATACAAGTGGCTTTCGCCGCAGTGACATTTTTGTTACTGATCACAGCTGGGGTTTCTAATGAAGAAATTTGCCTTGGAACTTTATGGGTGCGCTTCGTATGGTCCAAGATACTCTCTCTGACTCCTAACTAACCAATCTCAATTTCACGAAGCTGATTGTCATCCAGATTCAAAAACTGAACGTAGCTAATTTGATGTTTCCTAAAGTTTTCTAAATATTTTGTAGCTTCAACACCCAAACGTATGAGCTCAATTAGAGATATTTGACGAATATAGAATCTGCATCATCCTTCCTAGCTCTAATTCCTTCTTCATTTAACTTTTTCATAAGTTATGGCTTCATACCTGGCTTCCATTTGGAATCTCTTTGAATATTAAATAAAAGGTCAGCTAATCTATCCAACCCCTTATCTTGAGCTACCTCAGGAGCAGTCCAACCTTTCTTATCAACTAATTCAATTTCCGCCCTGTGCTCCAACAAAAATCCACAAATTTTCGTATTACCATCCATAGCAGCATAAAAAAGTGCAGACTGGCAATCCGGATCTATGATATTGACATCAGCTTTGTTTTCAATTAAATAGCTAGCTAACAAATTACGATTTTGTCTAATAGCAATTCCTAGGGCAATATGTCTATACCGATTCTGCGTATCCAGCTTGGCACCAGCATTCCAGAAGTTGCTCTTCTTCCGCCACCCCAGCACAAGCTATCATCAATGGTGTGATTTTGGCATATGGGTCACAAGCATTTTGGATTGGCCGAATTTTCCTTTAGCAAACACTTAACGAGCTCATGATGCCCAGCCTTACAGCAGGTTGTCAGTGGAGTTTCCTCGGAACCTCTAAAAACCTGATTGACCCCAGTAACTTCTTTCAATTTCTTCAAATTACCACGCATGCAAGCCAAACGTACAGCTTCCGATTGGGATCACCCCCAAGATTCCACCACTAGAATTGCCTCTATATTCCAATTTTCCTCATTATTTTCCTCCACTCCAGTTCTAACTTGCCAACTTGCATTGCCATTAAAATTGCATTCCTCAGGAGGTTTGTTACTGCTAGGACCATTTTTATTTGGAACTGCAACATATTTTGCTCCCCTTCTGGGAGTTGGGAATGCTGGTATCATGTAAAAATCATCGTCTTCAGATTCCTCCTCAGTGTCACTAGCTCCATCAGGTCGAATCTGATACGAAGGATTCGAGCTTCGATTCATTGTTGAATTAGCTACACGAGTATCAAAATAAGGACGGCTGCTCTCACCGCTTACAGGAAGGATTTACAATTGCAAGATTTCACAAATTCACAGCCAAGTAAAAATATACGTGTCGTCTCAAGGGTTTTAACTGTTAACAATGAAGCAAAATCATATTAGTATTCACCGGTAGTTAAAGTCGTCAAGGAATCAAACTGTCATGTACGTACGCATTAGCAAATGAACATACGAAAACACTTGAATAAAATGCAATCAACTTACCATAAAATATAACAATTACAAAAGTATTCTGTGTAATATCAAAATGCTTCCATCCAGGAAACCTATCCTAAACCTAAACAGTTAAGCTAAAAGGAAAGCCTGCAAAGCCGAAAATACATACATCACGACACAAGTTAATAAATAAACTACTTGGAGTTGAGGATTAAAGACGAATGATGTCAAAAGTAAGAGTGTAAAATATTGGATAATTCTTACTCGCAATTTCAACAAGACTTGGATGTTATTTTTTCTTTAGCGCGTAATAAATTTTATTATTAAATTCTCTCTTCATACTCCTCACTTGTATTCTCCTTCAAACTTACTTTTTTTTGTTAAGGGAATAGTGGTGCATTGAGAATTGAGTTTTTGTCTTTTGGTGCATATCATTACTACTTCAAAACTTGTAGTTCTAAATGTATTTTTGGATGCTGGTGATAATATACAAAAATATTGAGCCACGAACTATTAATATCAATCTGTACTCACTGCGTGTTTGGAGCGAATTTTGTAAATTTTAAAGCTACATTTGGTATATTATGTAAATCAAAGATTTAATTCAGAAATATCCTTGGCTAACTGCGAGTGACGATGAGGAATAATAAAATTGTAGCCAATGCGTATGCTATATACATAGCCAATGTTTGACATACATATGCCCTAGGTAGCAGCAAATCTAAGCTAAGTATTTAAATATATTATGTAAATGAATCAATCAATGGACGGGGAGTTTAGAGTAGAAAGGAAAGAAAAGTTATAGCCACATAAATTGCATGGTGCATGAAAAGGCCGTCCAATCTAATCCAATAGTATCACATGAAGAAGCAACAGATTTTATTTCCAGTTACCATTTTTCTTAGAAGACTTTATTTATACATGCACATTTTCTGTCTTCCTACGTTCTACTCATGCTTAAATCAATGGTTTTAAATGTGTTCTCCCAACATACTTTGTTTCTTTTTTCCATATGCTGCTACAAAAACACAAACAAGAACGCGAGAAAAATTGATATTTTTTGCCGTGATATTCATACCTGCTCAATTTCCCATTCTCCTTTTATCTAGCTGGTAGGATTTGCTCTTATTTATTTATGCAGTGGGGTCAGAAAGGCCTGTAAGCATAAAAGTGGATAACTTCACATTAATACCGTGAACCACATTTTGATTGCCCTTGCCATGAAATACACAGTGCAGATATATATGTAACTTCATAAAACTCGTCGCTCCGTACACACATATAGCAATTATTCAGTTCATAAACGATTTCCCGATATGAAGTAAGTATACCTCTATAAAGCCCGTATGGTAGTGTTGAACAGTCATTAATGTCTAGGTAGAAACTTTTGAACATGTGGGAATGGGACACATGTAAAGCGTTACCATCTTATGCAAATGACATGTCTTGTCTGTTTGTTCTGTTCACAACTTCCTTCTCGTTATTTCTTGTAGTCTGATAGCATGAAGCTGTATACTTTTAAATGAGCATTTAGTGAGAATATGAGACAACTAATGTTCAGTAGAGGAACTTTTAGACCTAAACTGACCTATGCAAACGGAGCTAATTTAATTTCTGGACTTTGTATATTGAGTTTTTTTTTGGTTGTTAACCACCCGTCTTTTTATGAGTACGGATACAAACACACAATTTTAAATTTCTTGCGTCCTCTAAAATAGCAATACCAGCTACAATCTGTTTGTTGCAAAAGTATTTAGCGAAAATGTGTACTGAATCTTTTACATTTTTCCTTTTATGACCATAATTAAACGGACGTTGAACAAAATTTATACTTTAAATGACTTCATCTGTTTGGTTTGCTAGATGGATGTAGTCTTGCTGGTTTATTACTACTACTAGAATTTATCATTAAATTTCGTCTCAATATATATGTTTTATATTTTATTTGTCACTGGCAGCCAACTACCTGGACATCAAAGTTGTGTCACAAATATTATACCGAGTGGTGGCCAATATGATCAGTGGAAGAACACCGGAAGTGGTAAGAGACATCCTAAAGCTTCCTACAACTGATGCTGTTGGCGTCCCTGATGGTGTAACAAGTAGACCATGTGTGAAACCAAGTTCTGATGGCGTGGAGAATGTCGTGGCCTTAAATGTGGCGGAATCAATTCCAACCATCAAGAAAATGATAAAAACGGGCAACGGGAAGCAAGGTAATGGACATGTCATTAAACTGCGGGATGTGAATTACGAGACTTTGCTCAATGTGATTGCATGGGTTAATCAACAGAAGGTATACAACAATCCATAATTAAATTATGAACATGTTTAATATAATATAATATATCCAAATACGAATTCATTTACTTGCATATAATGTGAATTTTACACAGAATGATTGCCCTACAAATGATGATAGTGCTGCTTCAAAAGCAGACAACGGTTGCTGGGATAAAATGTTTTTGAATGACTTGGAAAGTCCGGCGCTATTGGATTTGCTTTCGGTAATTCTATTAAATTGGTTTTGTGCTCTTTAAAATATTTTATTTTTGAAAGTAGAGTTAATTGTCGTTGATGATATTTTTGTTCATAATTCGTAGGCTGCAAGATTTGTGGGTATTGAGTGGTTAGCCGACTTGACTTGCAAAAAAGTACAAAGCATGCAAATGGGAAAATCGGAGGAAACAATTCGAGAAACTGTGCGAGTAATGGACGATGATAAGGACAAAGAGAGGAATCGTAAGCTGGCCGACAGGACTGTAGGACGATTATCCTGAGAGTAAATTTATTCTACGTTCAAAACGATAATCAAATTTCTGTCGTATGAAAAGGAAAATTTTTTTTGAGTTTGTTACTTGATTTTGTACTATTATAGATAATATGGTAAATGTCAAATACAGTATTATGTTGTGGTAGTCAGTGATCAAGTTATGTCTAGAATTTGATAGGTAAACTAGTAAACGGTTAAGAAATTTTGAGCTAGTCCTTAGTTTTGCTACTTTTTTACTTTTGAATTATTATATGAAATGAATGTTTAAAGTAATAATAAAAATGGAGAACATTCACCAGTTGTCATAAAACCATATATATATGTTATCGAATGAGTAAGTATCCTCATTCAAAAAACTTTTATTTAACTCATTTAATTTTCTTTCTTAGTAATCTTGTTATTTTAAACATTCAGGTTCGCACGCATAAGCCGTAATAACCACCAGTGTAGGGACGGGCGCTGTAAATTTCAAAACAAAAATATTTTATTGGATAGTTGGTTGCAAATATTTATTATATAAAAAAACATTTATTTATTCATTGCGAAGTGCATTCGTGTTTCCTTGCACAACTCACCAAGATTATAGGTTGAAGACCACCCATCAACCTTATCAATGAACGCTGTTGGTAGGAGATCAATCTCCCTCGTTGACGAAATAATAACATTCGGATTGCTAAGTCAATCGCAGACCTCTCAGCGCAGAAAGTTCGTATCTTTAGCATCCACCATGACACACAAGGCCGCTGTAAATTTCAAAACAAAAAGATTGCATTGTGTATTTGGTTACAAAATCATATAAAACCTTTCATTTGGGAAATGCATTCATAATGTTCTCCTGTCATACTCACCAGAAGCAAACCTTGTAAGCCACCTAAGAGTTCAATCTTGGAATACATGTGTAAACGAACAGTCTTGACTTTATCAACCCTTCTGTCAAATGCCATCATAGTAATAGCCAAATTTGAGAAGACACCAACTCCCATATGGCTAAGTGGTTCTCCGCTGCAACGATTGAAAGATTAATTAATCAACTCATGCAGTGTACAGTACTCGCTAGTTGCTACAGAACTTATTCATCTGCAGTGAACTTTCTTTCTACAACGAAAGATTACTACAAATAATACGTATGAATATATATGATATAAGAATGAGATATTGTACCCAAACAGGAGCCTTCTGGGTCTTATTAATGTTATTCTCTTTTGTGTGTCACACAAATCTTTCCTCTCCTTACTCAAGGTCCTAGCTGCTAACACTTTTGGGATTTGTCTATCATAAAGTCAAATAATTAGTACAACATAATCAAACACGGAACTACTGTTATCAGAATAATTACATACAACCTTCTAAAAAATCTGAGCAGTTATTATTATTATTTACTACCTTTCTTCCACCGGCATTATCTTGCATTTCTTCACATCAAACGAGCTAATGATTTGGTTCCATACTGCAGCAGTGTACGTAAGGGTGTGCATGGATGAAGCTCCCAGCTTTAGACTAACCTCATTGGTAACAATATGGATTGATGGAGATCCCAGAGCCAAATTATCACTGAGAGCTATCACCGTGTCAATGTAAACTTGGTCCATAACTTCATCCATGAGGAGAGACTCAAAGTTTAGAATATTCATTGTTATGTACGAAATTGCTGACAAACGGGACATGTCTTCGATGGTAGAATAACAAAGCAAGCTCAATTTGAACTGCAAGGCAGCAATGACAGGGTCAGATAGAGAAACAGCATCTGTGTTGGCGTTAGTATAGTCTGGTTGAACTGAGTTATGAATCCCTTGTGAAAACAAACAAACCGGCAAACTTAGTCATTATTGTCCTTCATTCTATTTCTGTGTCCAGTTAAATTAATTAGCGTTTCATTTCCTTACCCTTTCCAGTATCGTGGGTGTGGTTGACTAGATTTATTACCACATTGGGAAGCGTCATTGTTACATTGCACTCTGGGACAACAACGACGGATTCTAGGAGCAGGCTCTTGGCAAAGCCTGCAACGGGTAGTGGGCCCAGAATAACCCTGTGATTTATATAGATCACATTTCAACACATTTCCATTGTACAAATATATATTTTAACATAACACATAGCTTGAATTACGTACTCTCCAACTGGATGCATTATGGTAACTCGCCATGTCTCTGCCGAAATACAGTATTTAGCATTCTGTGAAAAGTTTACTTCAAAAGCCTCTTCAGTAGACACTTCTGCCGCCTTGTAGTACGGATAAAAGGCATTGGTACACTCCTCGTAATATTCCACCTCAAATGAAAGCTGTAAAAAAGACTTTACATTAATAAGTGATTCTTCTGGCATTAATCTAATCTATATACTATACCCCTAATCTAAACTCTAATGAAATATTTACCAAAGGAGCATATCGGTCTTCATCACTCATGCAGAACTTTATCCCATGAAGCATTCGGCTTTGAGGGTAGCGCCATGTCAAGCTATTAGCTTTTAAACAGATTTCCACCGCAATTGGAGTGTCAGGTTGGTCCGATGTTGTATGTAGAATCCAAGAACGTTGAGCGTCTTGTTCAAAGGTTTGGGTGAAAGTTAAACGACGTACAGAATGGGGTTGATTGACAACATCGCCGGCTTGGCTTCCGGTTGAAGGTAAAAATTCCTGTTTAAAAGTAAAGTTTAATAAATTAGCGAATGCTTTGGACAACCATAATGTTCGTATTAGCTAAAAATGAAGGGATAACTACTAACCTGAAGGTATACCAATAACTTTTCACTGAGCTGGGAAAACGTGATGATTGTTTCCGGACCAACATACAGCGTTAGAGATTCAATGTCTATCACAGTCTCAAGGGATGGAGAGCGAAGAGCAGGCTCCCAATCGGCACATACGTTCATACTTGAAGTGAATGGAAGGCATAACAATTTGCATCTGAAATGGTATCAAGTTTTAAATAATTGCTGAGAAACTACAACGGGATGAGTATTATCTGGAGAAGTAGATATAGAAAAATGCCATTTCGTCAAACTTGCCTCTTTTCTAGTCCCGTGCTACAAGTAAAAGCGTCCAAGAAACTTCCAACCTGAATGCGTTGAATGCAATCAGTCGGAGTGTAGAAATGTAAGTTGGAAAAATCCAGCTGGAAGTTGGATGACTTAATCCCCATATTTAATTCCACAGGCTCAGACACAAATCCAATCAGCACTTCCTCAATTGCCAAACACATTACAGCAGTCTTTGATGCTCTGGTTTGCATAGCCTTCCAAACGCCTTCTTCTTCAATTACACCAGCACGCTTCACTCTGTTTCTCGCGTCTTCGATTGAATACTCGCCAACCATTCGTCGCCTTATTCTGTCCAAATGGCCATCAGAGTCCTCTGCAGTAAGCTCCATTAAATCACAACTGATAATCATTTTTGGCCACTTAGGTTTAAGACGAGGGGTAGTAGTCACGGTTACGATTCCACCATTTCGAAAATATTCTGCCAGCTTTTCTGGACTGTAGTCGGAAATGTGATCGGCTGCGAATATTTCAATATGTGGCTGACGAATAACGAGTCGGTAAGTTGTTAGAGGAGACTCCTGCCCATTAGCTAATACTCCAAAATGGGAATCAGGTTGGTTGGTGAAAGCTGATTGGTAATCTACAAATGGAAAATGTAATGGGTGCTTTGAAACACATGACGTAGCATTAAGCAATTATATAAGGTAGCTAACTCTATTACCGTAGGGAATGTAATCATAGTTGGCAATAACTTCATTTATCATTTTCAAGCGATGGAGAAGGCCGGAACAAATGAGAACTTTTGAGGGTGCTGCAACGCAGTGATAGATTATTTCAGTGATCCTATAACACAAACAAAAATATTTAATACATATTGGTCCACGGTATGGCTCAAAATCAAATATACTAGAGGAAATCAAGTCTACTCAGAATTCAATAAGCTGCTTGGCTTGTCATTCGTAGCAGATGCGATAGTTGCTTCATTCATTATTACGACGTATTTCATGAAAAATGCTGGAGTTTTCTCAAGCAAAGCTGTGTCTGTAATTTAAAATGAAAGTAATTATTTTTTGGGGAACTGAAAAATATTTTCTTCTATATTCTATATAAATCTTCTTACCTGCGTCTTGATTAAGGCACTCTTTGTGATCAATGTCATAGCACCACTCAGTTAAAGACTGGCCATCATCTTCTTCAGAGAATAGGGAACAGGATGCAAAATTTTGGCTGATCTGCCCCGCCTCGAAGTAACATTCACTAGATGCGCAGTCTTGAGTCCCACAGGGACAGACTCCAAGACCATGTACCATAACCTACACCATTCAAAAATAACATCAAAATTATACACATCAAAATGAGTGGGTTAACTTTAGTCCCCTTAAACTCTGGTATCAACTACTTACAGAGGAGGCTCCAAAAGTGTGGGATTTCACGTTGCCCCGAAGTATAAAATCATAAACTACGCCTTGAATGGAGAATTTGAGGAACTGATTATCCGGTCTATCTTTTTCAATTTCTCGAACAGTGATGTTCAGTGCCTTTATATAGATGCAAAAATGAGTTGTATTCTTCGTGTCTTCATCAAGGTTGCGAGTATCCAGTCCAAACAAATGACTAGGTAGTGGTACTTTAGATAACCAATCAGCAACCCAGGAAAGCCAGCTTTCTGACTCTTTAACTTTAACTTGTTCTGAGGATGACTCCGAAGTGCTTGGATTTTCAAGATCTACATGAATTAATGAGAACAATACTGTTAACTACTGATTACAAAAGTGGACATTCAAGTATACATGTAACTACGTAAGACCGGTCACGCACCTATACTTTCAACTTTCTTTGTCGATTTCACTGCAACAACTTTCCCATTCTTGTTTGGGTCTTCTTGGAAAGTTTTTACGACTACTCCACTTTGCATCAGCCAAGTACAAAGATGATACAACTTAACTAACATGGGAATCTGGTTATACAATTAAAACAATTTACATGAATTCCTTTTTCGCATCCCAACTCATAACATCAAACATAAAATCAGACTTCCTTGTTACCTGCTCAGTTGAAACTCGGAATTCTAAGTCATCCAAATGTACGTCCAATCGATACAAGTATGGAACGCTGGAGTACGGAGTCGAAAACTTCTGAATGATACGGACATCCATATCCAATGCGTACAACATGGGCTCCTAATAAGCAATAAAATATATTTATTGGACAACAACCCACATGATTCAAAAGCTAAATCTGTTAAAAAGTGCCTTTTCAAAGTACCTGGTAGTTATCGACGTTGTTGCATCTGTCCAGATATACACTCACATCCGACAACGACAGCTTTCTCCGCAAAACAAAGTCTGGAGCATATAATATGTGCTCTAGAATGAAATATAAATATTTTGTCATTAAAAACAAACCATTTAGTCATATCATGGATTTAATGATATAAAATATGTGCTCACTAAGATAAGTTTCCATCCACTTTTCATCCGCTGGAGTTAAACAGGCTTCACCGACATTCAAACTCATCGAAATGCCAGACTCTTGATACTTGATAACCACATTTTCAAAATTGACACGCACATTGCTAACTATCTTTTGCATGAAATGTTTAAGAAAAGGAGTTGTTTGACCGCTGTTGAAGTACGAAAAGAAAAGAAACAAATTCATTTCCAGTAAAGATGAAAGAATATAATCAGTGCAACTAGCAATTTAAAAATGAATAATAAATGAATAAGTTACGGCTTTGAAAGAGGAGCAATTTCGTTGTTTACATTCGCCTTCTTCCCTTCCTCACTCTTTGGATCCCGGCAGTTAAGGACGAGTTCTGTAATTTCATACAAATTACCGGTTAGAAATGAGCAATCCCAGTGGTTCCCTTAGTACTTACCCATGCTTTTTATGTTCAGCACAATAGGCTCTGACGTTATTTTCCGCCATGGCACTATGATCTTCAGTTCTTGAACATGACCACTTGCAAAAGTAAGTGGAAGCTGGAGCTCACGGTCCAGCACATCCAAGTTCAGCTCCAACTTGGAAAAGACGCCTCCATTCAGAAGGGTGAGCTGGTTGAAAAAGAGTAACAATTTCGACTCAATTAAATTCAAACATAAGATGTAAGATATAATGGAATGTGAAAATGTTAGTAGGAAAACAAATGGTGACTTACCTCGAAATCTTTTGAATTAAAATTTTTCACATATCTCGAGAAATACGACCAAATGATAGGTGTAAGATGGCTTTCCAGCTGAGACATCGTGACTACAAAAACTGCATCAACCAGTGATCCAAATACTCTCACTTTGTTTCAGTCTACGAAGTAATAATGAGATCCGCCGTGGCTTCAATGAAACAGATGACTTTCAACTTTCTGAAAGAAAGAAATAGAACAAAAATGTTATCTGATAAGCGTTTACATATCTGGAGTGGATGCATTGGTGAGCAAGTGGATTTGTTATGACCATGGATTTTACTACTCGTCCATGTTCTGGTAAAGGAATTTTTCACATTTTCCTCCCCAGCCAACTTAAGGAAGATGAGAAAAAAGCTACACCACCGAAAGCAATTAAATGATTGACTGGTGATGACTTATTGAAGAATGAGCAAGGTTGTCTGTTAATTTCTTCTCCAATAGTAAACAAACAATAATTAGGCTTCTAACTTAACGTTAAGATGATCACCTGGAGTAATGGCAAAACGTATCAATTGGCGGACGGTGATAATTTGGAAACAAAACTTGACAAGGGCTCGGGTAAACACACGCTCTAACCCAATGATAACACTGGGAGTAAAATTTTAGATAAAAAATAATTTCATCCTACTTTGCTAACTCATGTCAACCACTCAACTAGTTACTCCTGATCAACCGGATCTCATCTTGCTAAAAACTAAACTTAAATTAGGATCAAACAAATGTAATTGCATAATTACAATTACACACAAAATACATTACGTTTCGCTCACATAAATAGCCTAAAAATGAGCAGTTATATACTAAATATGTTTTTAAAAAACTTACCACACTCAAATTTAACATGAAGCAAATCCGTTCTTTCCAAAATAAATCCTTCGGGATTCGACGTGTTGATAATATTCACTGTAACTTTGTTTCACAAAACTCCAACTGTCAAAACTAAAGTCCAATCCATCAATTAAAACGTCATAATTGAAGGTTAATACCACTTAATTGTCTTAACTTGACTGAAAAATGATTATATCAGCTGAGAACTGTTGTCAGTGGGCAATATTTAAAAATCAATGCTAATTTTTTTCACAAAAAAATAACACCACTAATTCACAAGACAAAAGACAACCTCTTCCTTTTGTAATTAGTAAAGTGACCGTGACCTCAAAATGTTAGAATCACAACAATCCACTTTTTAGTCACTATTTACAACCACTCTATCAATCCTGTTCCCGTCTACCTCTTCGTCAGATGATAATGATGGTAACAGAAAAAAATCTGTTTTGCAAAAGGTAAGCAGAAGATTACATGAGGAGCACGTGGGAAATCATATGGTAGGTTGCTACCATATGCTGCTGCTGCGCTGCAGCTGATGCGGTAGTAGTAGTAGTGCTGCTGAAGCTGTGTGTTCGGTATGCTGTTCCATGCTTCTACTGCTTTGTTATAAGTAAATGGTACAGAGACTGAGTAACGACGGTATAAATACAAAACAGAGGGAAATCATTAGCTTTAGCTTTAGAGTGGTATGCGATGCAATGAAACGTGGTTGTTGATGATGAGGACATCAACTAATCTAATTTATGCAATCATGGGAAGAGAACGCCAACAAATGCAACGGTAGAAGGAATGAGTGCAACAAAATAAGCACAAAGTTTATTTCTATAAGAAAGTGAAACTCCATGCAAATCCCATGCAAAACATACTGACATTGCAATGTGGTTGTGCATGGGTTCAACTCTACTTTTACCTACACCTAAAACAGATGTATATTTAGTATATGTGGTAAGCATCGACCAGATCATTTCATTTTGCAGGATTTTGGTTAGACGACTGGAGTATATGGCAAAGGGATTTCGGATTTAATATTTTCACACACGTACATCGCATTCATAAGTTTGAATGAAGTTGGTGGACAAAATCATAGGAAAATAGATAAAATTACAAAGAAGATTGGCCATCGCATACTGGATTACGTTACCGTCATGTATCTCGAGAGAAATAAACATTATATGCTTCCAAGATATTCCGCTAGTAAGCTTAGGAAATTATTCGGATAAACTCTCAGCAGCACTTCCTCTCATGATAATCACAGTTGAAATTATACCAAACAGCATAATATACACAAGCGTATTTATATCAATGCACATTTCGTCATCGTATCATGACTGACCAAGTGCAAGTGGATGGAAGCAGTAGCTTCCCCGTTTTGTATGCGAGTCAAAAAGCTCTGTGTAATGAAATTACATGCATAGTTTCTTTTTACCGAAGCTCAGACGAAACATTTTGCTTGTACCTTGAGCTGCATAAAGTACACCTTTATCTAGATGATTTATGCTTCATATTATATTTAAACATCTTCCTGATCACTGTGACCAGTACTAAATGTTTACGCTTCACAATTGCCTCAAAACCTTATTATAACTTTTTGTGTTGGCCTAGCCCGATATGATTCTACAGGAGATGTGCACGAATAATATAGTAGGCCGTCGAAAGGATATACCACAAATCCTCAGGACAAAGGAATGGAATGGTCGCTTTTGCTACTATCAGACGAAGCATTCCGCACAGTACAAATTAGTAATACATATAATATATGCCGTTGTGAACGCTACTAAACTAACATCGGAATGAACTGAACATCATCACCTAACATTCTCTTGCCTCGTTTTTTCGTATATTGTACAGAATTTGTTTGGCCGTGACCATGATCTCGTTGAGAATTTTTGGCTGATTTATTACTATAGAGATTTGAGTTATTGTAGCTAAAGTTAAGTGATTCAAATGCTAGAGAAAATTACATTTGAAGGCATATCGAGGTAGCACTTGGCATTGGTGAACGTCATTTAACGCTTGCTTGATTTTCTTTTTTAGCTCAAACAAAGTTGGCCAACATAACAAGTATATGTGAAAACTAGTTCGTTTGAAAGAATGCCTGACGACAAAATTGAAACTACTGCTTCGTCTACCTGCTCCAAAAGGAATAGGAACATAAAGGTGAAGAGAAAGAGACGGCAGTTGGACCTCAAAGACTACTGTGTCAATCAAAAATCCTACCCTCCACCTGGACCATTCAAAAACCAAGTTGTTCATTCACTACTTGATTACACCATCAAGATTCCCCCTCATCAGAATCCTAGTGTTCAACCTGTGTTTACGAAAGAAAAGCAGCAGCACAACTTGATGACACACTTACGTGCTAAACCTGTATTCGAAAACCACCAAGTTGTCTTTCCAAAATGGCCATCTTCAAAAATTGAACTTGTTGGACTGTACAGAAAAGGAACTGCATTCATTAGGTTTATGGACGAGGAAAATATGGTGAGCTAACGCATTAAAAATTTATATTACTTTTCGTTAGATCGGTTTGAGATCCTTATCGGGCTTCTACAAACTTAAAAGTATTCATGACATTTTTTCTGCCCCTTAGAAGGTATTCAAGAATTTGAAGGAGTATAGAAAACATTTGGTTTATTATTCACCATGAAAGAGGGTGCGTAAATCGGACTGATAATCCTTGCAAAGGTTTCCAAGTCAGAAAATGGTGTTAATTATACCCCATATCATATCCGAGCTAAAATTGTGAATTTAAACAGCAAAAGCGTTTATATATCTGGAGTGGATGAATTATTAAGCTAGTGGATTTATTATGACCATGTATTTTACTATTCGTCCATATTGAATTACTGCCCATTTCAGGTAATTAGCAAGGATTTACTTTAATTTATATTCAATCGCATTCTAATCAAGCTGGAATTTTGTTAATTATTGTTTAACTTCTGATTTGTCTCTTTACTTTTCAGATCATGGAATGCTTCAAGGGCTTGGAGAATTGGGAGAACACTTGCCAGATGCGTGTTGTAATGCTGCGAATGTTAGACATTGTACTTTTGGGACAGAGCTCAAACTTTTGGCTGAAAATATTCAAGAAGCAAGACCGAAAAAATATAGTTGTCATCGGCTTTCCCAACAATGTGGTTTCGGATAATACGTCCCTCAATGAACTGAATCTTAAAACAACTCAAAAATTTCGATTTCACAAAGAACAGTCAGATTACTTCGTAATAGTGAGCACATAATTTTTTTCTTGGCTAATTTATCAAATTGGAAACGGTTATAATGTATAATAAGGAAATGTTGAGACTAAGATATAAAAGAATTCAGGATATGAAATTTTATGCGATGACAGCTATCAGCGTAGCTAGATACAAATTACATATTTATGTGATGTAACACGAATGAATAACATTAGGAAACGTATCAATATATATAATCGAAAAACCTCATTATTATTTGGTCTTCGTAAGTTGTTGTCCATCTTTTTATTTTTGGGATTTGTAAAAAAGAGATACTGATGTTTAATGGTTTTAGGAAAGGAAGAATAATACACCAATAAGAATGTACGCACGTTGTGAATTGTCATCAAATTAAGTTTCAATGGGAATTTACTGCTGTTAACGAAACTAATTTGCAGGAGTGCATTAATTGAGGAGGCGTACAGTTTGATCCACTTTGGAGAAACATTCAATTAATACAAGACAAGCATGCTCTAGTGCACACATTCAACCCTTCAGCTTTTTCCATGATCGGAAATACGGTCCGGTGAAATGTCAATGATACAAGTACTACAACACTTTTGTTAAGAAATACTGACTTAAAAGAAAGCAAATGGGATTGCATTGCATTTCGTACTGTAGTAAGTGTGGGTGAAGGTATGCGACATGGACCTGGTTTTGCATAATATATACGTGAATAAGGAGAAATAACCCAAATGGGTTTCCAGGTGGTGACTCAAATGTAATCCTTGGTGAGTCGTTCGACGATGCATCTTGGTTGAGTGGAGCTCATCCGTAGCAGAAGAAAAAAAATATGATGATGAATGGGTAAACTCACCAAAGGCTAGGTTGGGAGCGTCGTCTTCGACACCCCCTCTCACATACAGAGCATTTGAAACTTCCACGCAGCTTCCCTTGTCTCTCTAGAGCCTCCTGAGTTGTGAAACGATTGGAACAGGAGCTAACCTCCCCAACAAAAGATGTGTTGTGCTCAGTTTGAAAGTGAACATACTGATATTTCTTGGATGTGAATGATTCCGCACAGTATCTGAATTGGAGAGTTCCCCCTCCTCTTGGACTGGAGGAGGTGGAGGAGCGGAGCAGTGTTAAAAATGCGGAGAATTTATCACACCTGAGCTGAGAAGATGATGAAGTAGTGGCTGTTTCATCCTCATCGTCTTTGTGATTAATTTGAATGTGGTGGTCAAGTTTAAGAGTGTTTTTATAGACTCCCTTGCATATGTGACATTTAGCTGTCTTCCGGGATAAATTTAAATGTCTCACAAGGTGGTGGTTAACAAAGACTAATTGCTGATTACAGGAGTAAGGACAGCGGGAATAGTTGTAGTTGTCTTCCACTTTTTTAAGCCTAGCAGGTTTCATGAAGAGACAAACCAACAGCATAACTCTCGACAATGTCACAAAAGTTACAGGGAAAGCTATCAAGAAGCTTTTGTGAAGCTTAAGCTCGTCTTTACTATAAAACTTTAAAAGAGCCAATTTTGCACGTTGTCGTCTTTTTTAGGTACGGGCCACGTCGCGTCGTGTGGTACTCCTTGTGATACAGTTTCTTGTGTCTCTCAACTGTAAATTTTAACATTAATAGTTTTCCAGAGTAAGAACATTGCTTTTTCTTTATGGTGCTATCATCAACAGCACTATAGAAATCACGAAACAACTTTTAATGCTACTGCTCAAAGCATCACTTGAAGCGGATTCAGCCTTAGTAAGCTCGGTTTTTAAAACTTTCTCTCAAGTTTTTGATAAGGACGGAGGCGCTGGTGCAAGTTCACTTTCATTATTTTACATGTTTAGCCTGCATGGACGAGAGCCGACCAGCTAAGAAATTTTGATGAGCCGTAACTACATGGAAATTGTCTTGGTGCTGCATGCGTCTTTATAATGCATGTGGGAAAAGTCTTGTTGGATGTAAATGACCTTCCACAACTTTTGCAAATGAATTCAAGTCGGTCCCTTTCCCCCTCCTTGATGCACTTTTCCTTTGCTGGTTTTGAAGGTGTGCTTGCATATCTTTTCCTGACGGGTAGCTCTACACTTGTTATTGATGACATGAGTTGAACACGGAAACTCCGTTCACAAATGGGACAGTAGAATGGGCTCTCCGTATACTTTCTTTCGATACAGTAACTCTGTTTTATAATATCTTAAGTTATACATTTGTTATTCCAGTGTCTTAAGCAAGTCATGAGTTTCTTAACCCCCAAAATGATATTAAAGTATTATCCACTCTTTTAAAATGATACTCAAGTGGAATAATAGGTCTATGTAATTGGGGTAATGTACCTCTATTTCGAATGCTTTTGTACACAAATTTTATGCTTTAGCTTGTTTTTTATGAAACCGTGGTGAAATGTCGGGACATGACTATTGTCAAAAGGAAAAGTTGGTTTGTGTAAACGGTGAAATTATGCGTGATCTTAAAAAAATATAATGTTATCATGTTATACCTTTTTCACGTTCCCCCTGTACTTTTTAAGCATTATGTGGAATGAAGTTGTGAATTTTGAAGGAACAAATGCACATTTTTTTGTCATTACAAGGATTTCTTTTTCGGTTTCTCCTGCCTTTCTCAAGCAAGGGTAGAGTAAAAACATTTTTAATATGTTTGTCACGGACTTGAAATGAAATGAACAATTCAAGATAAATGAAAGTAAAAGGCAAAGTACAAAGAAGAATTGCAAATAATCTCAAGGACATGAAGGGGTGTAGTGGTGCTGATACACCACCGGAATGCAACAACTGCATAAGAATCCTTCCACTTCCGGCTAACGTTTTCTTAAATTAAAAACTTTTTTAAAAAACGTCAATATTTGATGGTGTGGTTTTGAGAAACGGTTTATCATTTTTATTTATTTTTGTGCGTGTATCCGCACCATTTTAGCTGCATTCTCTCCATAACTGGGAGGTTCAAATGATTATTACCCGGAAATACAAAAATTCGAGTATTTTTGCTGGTATAAGTTGATACAAGTAACTTTCACCTCGGTAGATGTGAACATTTTTCTGAACAGGTTTGGTCAACTGTTCCGTCGTCTCTTGTATTAAGCGTATGCTTGTTCTTGCACACTGTTTTATTTGCTCTCTTTATTTTCTCTTGAAATCTTCTCAATTTTTTTTATGTAAACATTGAGGTTTGGAACTGGAAGCTGGTGACAATAATATTGAAGGAGGTGATGCAGCTCTATTTTCAATTCCATCACTGGAAAATGAGAAATTATCCTCATCCCGCACATAACCATATGAAAGTATTAGATATGAAGCTGCCTTTGAACGTTCTGCCAGTACCTCATCAACACCTTGTTCAAGCAGAAAGACTCTTTAAAGTAGAATGAAAAAGGCGATACAAATGCACAATGTTATATAAAACTTGGGAACTCCTTTAAAGGAAATGACGATTATTTTTGTGAGGGCATTTCTCTCTATAAAATTTAGGTTTTTTATGATGATGCTTGATGCCTCACGAGGGAACTACGGCAGTGGAAACCCTTCGATTTGGCTCAAATTTTTTCCACATGCTCATTTTAGTGAGTAATGAACGTGTGCAAAAGCATTTTTCACAATGGGTTGTTATTCTCGAAAAATTAATTTTTTAAAATTTTACACCTCCAAAATTTGAAATTGCTTATGGGAAATAACATGGGAAAAGTCAAGCTAGAGAAGGGGGTACCGTTACCGTTTTTTTCAAAATCCGACTTTTTGGAAACAATGTATTTTTTACAAGCCGATGCACATGTGAAGCATTTACGTGACACATAAAGCCAAAAATGTTGCCATTGCATGAGAGTTTATGAAAAAGGGCCATTTTTGAAAAAAAACAGTATTGGAGAAGATTCGCTGTATATATGAAAACCATATAGCACGCCCATTTTTTATTTACCATAACTTATGCTTATGTGGAAGACCTCTGAAAGTTATGAAAGCAAATTGGATTCCTAGGTGGGTGAAACTTGAGACTTTTTCAGCAGGGTAATGAGACAACATTCAGACAGTCAGGGATCAGGGTGCAAATTTGCACTCCTGGAATCCTAATTTGCACTTCACTTAAATTAGGCATGCACTTATGCACTCCAGAAGTGCAAATTTGCACTCCCTTAAATTTTGATGCAAACTCGCATTCTAAAAGGGCAAAAAGGGGTCTTAATTATTGAAACGCACAAATAAAACTCCTGGAACTTCATATTGAGCTGGTTAGATAGAAGTTGGATAACAAAATTTTACTTAAACTCTTACCGCAAGTTATACACAAAAAATCATTTCTCATTCAATTAAGGGCTTGAATTGGACGGACTTCTTTCAATTCAATTTTTCAGGTCTGACTCTCCGTCAATTCAATTCTATTCATAATTATGAAGTGAAAAGAAGTTTTCAATCATGTATGCACATGCAAGTATATATGTTTCTTACGTTTTCGTGAAATGATTCAAATTTTGAATTTTCAAAAATAATTTTATGTTACCTTATCTAATCGAAGAAACTCAAACCTACCTATATGGTATGTAAGGAATTTTTGTCAGTATATTCACTTAATTGGACTTGAAAATGAACTATTACTGTTTTTCAAAAATGGCCCTTTTTCATAAACTCTCATGCAATGGCAACATTTCTGGCTTTATGTGTCACGTAAATGCTTCATATGTGCATCGGCTTGTAAAAAATACATTGTTTGCAAAAAGTCGGATTTTGAAAAAAACGGTAACGGTACCCCCTTCTCTAGTTTGACTTTTCCAATGTTATTTCCCATAAGCAATTTCAAATTTTGGAGGTGTAATATCTTAAAAAATTAATTTTTCGAGAATAACAACCCATTGTGAAAAATGCTTTTGCACACGTTCATTACTCACTAAAATGAGCATGTGGAAAAAATTTGAGCCAAATCGAAGGGTTTCCACTGCCGTAGTTCCCTCGTCAGTTTTATTTCATAGTAGCAGCTCTAGTAAATACGTAAGGGATTCATTCATAAGAGAAAATCCAAGCATGCATACAAACAACAAATATACACGTGTCTTTTACTGCTGACGTTTTGTATTAATAATGCATATACGCTTATGGAAAAAATCGTTCACTGTCCTATTACGTTGGCTTTTGTTTATATATACGCCATACCATTTAGTTGAAAGTGTGTATTATGTAGAAGCAAGACTTGGAAGAGATTTTGAGCAGGATTTTTTATTCTTTGAAGAAACTTTTGTGCCTTTTTTAGGTTAACTTCAGGTCTATCAACTTACAAGATTTTTTTCAAGTATTGTATATAATTTAGCAACTGCACCGTTGAACAAGCATTGTACAAAAACATCAACCGTCGATTAACCAATATTCTTTTTCTATTTGTCATATCACATTGTCTTTCGCCACTCTCTGCTGAGAACTAAAAAGAGCGCACTGGTCAGAAACTCACAGTATTTTATTTATGAAGCACAGTCAACAACCAGTTGATAATAAATAAGTCTTAGTTTTATAGTTTAAAGTTGCACGTTTTAAGAAGGAACTCGGTACTCGCTGTAAAGTTAAACATTCGACCTTGTGAATTCCTGCGTTAGAAGTTATCGGCATTGTTAGAAAAGACCAGTAGGAAGAATGGCATCAATGGCAGCTGGAGAAGACGTTGGGCAGATTTCTCAAAATGCAAATGGACTTGACAAGATTGAATATAGATTTAAGTCAAAGGTAAAATGTTCAAAATATTTTGCGTTATCAGCGTCATATGAGTCCATCCATGACTTGGCGTTGACGCTTACATCTTGTGCAGCACATTAATTGTCGTAAATTATTTTATATATTCACAGGTGGAGGACGAAACATTTGCGTTTGGATGGACACTGGAAAACTACACGACTATTGCTCGCCACGTAAATGAAGTCACATCACCAGTGGCTATTGGTGGTACCAAAAGCAAACACAGCTGGTAAGGTCCCTCTCAAAATTATCTGTAATCCATAATTATAATGTAAAATATTGTAAATAAAAAAAAAATAACAACTTGTTTGTAGGCAGCTGAAATTGTGTCCAAAAAAGGTGTTTGAAGGAGTGGAATATCTCTCTGTTGCCTTTTCACTAATCAATTTTGGAGAAGCTGTCCCTTGCACCAGTCAATCAATTAAAGCCCGCTTTCAACTCAGCCTTCTCAATGCTGATGGTTATCCAGTCAAACAATTTGGTACTCATTTATCTAGAGAAGAACATTTCCCCATTTGCATACAAGATCACTTTCTAGTCTATTGTAAGGTAAAAAATAAAACTCTTATTTTCTTATTATTCTAGGCTACCTTGAAATGGACGCATTGGAATTAACGAGATTGGCCTGGTGGGGATGGCGACTCAGTGTTTCAGCGGATGTGGATCGTTATCTTGTCAATGACGCTTTGCGTTTCCATTGCGTCGTTTGGATTGAGAGTGAGGTGGAGCACTTTGGTTTGGAAAGGCTCAGTGAACATTCTATTCATACCACAGAAGAACTGCGAGTCCAGGGGCAGATTGCGTTTGCAAACGACATTGCAAGATACTTTAATGATTCTCTTCAAACTGATATTACTATCAAGGTGTATGATGATCCTGAGGCTTCACCTTTTATGGCTCACAAGTTCATCCTGAGAGGTATTATACATCCCCCTTACAAATACAAAACTCCAATCAGATTTTGAATATGAACTGGAAACGCTACTTAATTCGTTTCTTATCATATTTTTTTAGCTCGAAGCCCGTATTTTGAAAGACTGTTGAGTAGTTCAAAGCATGAAATAAAGAAGGTGACTGTCAAGTATTTTGACAGTGAAACTGTTCAATCAATGCTAGAATGGATGTACACCGGGACAACTGCCAAAATGGTTGAACGAGCTCCGGATCTTTTTCAAATCGCTACAAAATACGAATTAAAAGAATTGAAGGAGAGATGTGAAATGTTGTTAGCTAGCAAACTTGATGTGGGAAACGTCTCAAGGATATGTGTGCTCGCTCATATTTATATGGCCCCGTATTTGAAGAAACAGGCAATGGAATTCATGATAAGGTTAGAGAAACATGGTTTTAATTTACAAGCAAACTAATATTAAGCGGATGTGTATGATTAACTTTTATTTTCATTTGTATTTCAGGAATAAGGAGCGTGTCGTGAAAACCAAAGGATTCAAAGAGGTGGCTGTAACACATCGTGACTGTGGAGTATTTATGGACCTTTTTCTAATTCAACCATAGAAGAAGAATTAGAAAGCCAGGCTGATTTTTCCGTTGTCGTTGTAAAGAATTAGCTGATAATTTATAAATCATTTACATTAAATCATTTCCTCGTAAATTTTAAGTAGAATATTTTCAGTTCAATAAAGACGTTCCGAAGTTAGACATTGCAGGTGTAACTTTCCTTGTGACTTTTTGTTGCATTATACCCCTAGTAGTTTTTGGAACGAACGGGGGACGTGGGATGAACAAGTTGATTTATTTTGAGAGTACAGTTCAATATGTGTAATCTAATACTTCTTCATTACAATCCTCTCTTATCGCTTTCATTACGAAACGAGTGTGGTGGAGGAGGAAAGCGCGTATGTTCAACACGATGTGGCAGTTGACAAAAGTACCTGAACCAGTATTAAGCAACCACTTCAGTTCACCTTGCTCATCATCCACAGCACCAACTCCAGTTATACTTTTATGTGTCATGCAAGGGACATAGGATACTACCACACAAAAGTCTATGATATGTCCTTGGTCCAACACAAGGGAAACTTGATTCACATTATTATGGCCTGGCATCAGATTGCGATTAAATAGTATACTTTGTGGTCAACTGATAGTGAGTTACAGGGTAATTACGAAGCATGTCTGCATTTAAAATAGTATGAAATGATTTTAAGACAGGATTTTAGGTAGCACAAACAAAAAGGAATTCAGTAATAGGCAGGAGTACAAATTGCGAAATCCCGTCTCTAAATCATCGCATTTCGTGAAGAGATTAAATCTACTTGTGCAGTGAAGTTTGTCAAACGATGTCACTACATCTTATCCAAAAAAAGCCAAGGGTGGAATTGAACAATAAAATTAATGGTATGGTTTGTTGTAGAGTTTATTCACAAGGGAAATACATGAACTTACCACTCATGCTATGCATTGAAAGGGTTATGTTATAAGCCATCATATTCCATTCCACCTTTGCACAATCTTGTATCTACAGCAGACAAATGCCGACATTGATTGGACATTTCATACGCAAAAATGTGGAATGAAATGAGTTGACAAAGACTACATCCCATAAAAACGACAGCTCTATTTCAAATTTGCAATTGTAATAAGGACTAATGCTTGATTGCTTACGTATTCCGAGTATATGACTTGGCATGAAGGAATGTGGATGGATGTCGTATCTACATGTTTCCTCATATAACATCGACCGTAATAGCTCTATTTGAAGAGGAACTGTACCTTTGAACCCCCTTTAAAATATTGATGGCAACCACGCACAGACTGTCGCCAAATTTTTATTACGTTTTTCTTTCAACAGCCTGTGCGTACATGGACACATAAAAACTCCAGGATGGATATACATAAACGTGATACAATATAGCAAGATTGTAGCAAAAAACGATATGCTTGAAACAATCCAAGTCGTGCTTCCAGCTATATAAGTACATAGACAGAGCTACTCATTCTCAGAGTAGCTACTCTCACACGTATACAATAGAAAACATTGATATTGGCATTAACACAGTACATTTGCAGCATCAGCTCAAAAGGAGTTCAGACTTCGTGTTGTAAATTTGTTACCAGTTACAGTTGTGTAGTAGCAGCCAAAGGACTACACAGTTGATTCAAATCAATTAATTTCGTTTCTCAGATACTACATTCACACTTCAGCTGTCTCGTGCCATAAATGAAGTTCGTTACAGGAAAATAAGTGAGTAAGGAGTTATTTTTAAAAAACAAACATCCATACAAGGACTAAGGTTTGAACGTTGACGTTTTCTCCATTATCCAGGGTACGCATTTTTTACTGAATTCATTTTGCACGAGTCTTAATGTTAATCTTACTTATTCCTGTATTTAATCGACTTATCGGTTGTGAAGATAAAATATATAGAACAAGCCTAATATTGCTTTATATTTCTCTCAGGATTTCTTGTTATTTGGATGCCAAAGTAGCGCTTTGTTATTATGGATAAAAGGGAAGCTGATGAGAATATGATTGAGGAGGCGGACATGGTAATGCCCAAGGATTTGTTGCATCTTGATGAGCCACAACGTTTCTCAAATTTGGATGGAACTGGATCGTACTTGAGCATTTTCTCGTCTGACCCCACTGACGAAGAGGTTGCTTCTACTGAATTAGTGGAAAAGCTTCAAGACCAATTTATGGAAATGTTGCTGTACGACGAGTCGGAAAACATATCCGAGCAAAAGGAACAAGTGGAGACGCTCTTCGTAGACAAGAAGATGGATGTAACGCCTGTGCAATCTGGAAATCAAGGTGACGTTATTGTTGAATGTGATAGAAACTCCATGAATGCTTTAATTGAAACACACATCTTTATTTCCCTTAATGAAATTATGTAAGAGTAACGTTTATTCGCATTTTGTTCATTTGCAGATCCAAAGGCTTTTGAACGGCAACCTATTGAGTTTCAAAAGCAAAAAGTGCAACAGGAAGTCAAGATGCTGCCAATTACACGATCATTCTACAAGGATTCTGAGGGCAAATTTTGCTATTCTTATGCATCGAGTGGTGAGAATGTTCACATACGTAAACATATGTAATTACAAATCAAAAGGAAAACCGACTACAAAAAATCTTTACTGATTATGATTTCTTTCTTTTTCTATCCTAGCGTCCCGTGTGGTAGCTCAGGACATTCCATTTCGATTTATGGAAGTTGAAGAGTATGGACCACCTTTACAACCTTCTGCTGGTGGCATCCCATTTCCAACTGGACCAAGGCGAGCTACATATCCAGGAGCCTATGCTGCATTTATGCAGCCCATTCGTAAGGCTATTGAAACTGATGGAAACACAAAGCGACCCAAGGGAATTAGAACATTTGCAGTCAAGAAACTGGACTTTGAGCTAGACTAATATGGAAGTGAGTAAATTCTGTGTGCAGTTCTTCGAAATTTTTTGATTACACATTAAGCTACAGCCGATAAAAAAATGGATTTCATTCGGGAGAGTTGAGTTAGCTACTCCACTCTAACTACAACAATTCAAATTCGGAAACCAAAAATAAATAAATTAACTACTTAATAATGCTATTTTAAATAATTTCCAGCTATTACAATAATACAGTTTGTCATTTGGAATTGTGGATGAGTTTACGTAATAAATAAAAAGCATGTAATTGAGCTTAAAATAAATATTGAGCTGCAAAATACGCATAAACTGATGATTACTAAAAGACACACATCGATACTCTTTGCATACATGCAAAAGACATGAATTTTGATGCATGAATTGAAAAGCTTCGCTAAAAATCTCTGTTGTTACACTAATTTTATTGGTCACAATTTTCTCACCCACCGTTTTTTCTATTCTGAAAGTCAATGACATTCGAGGTGTAGAGGCTACAGCATAAGTATTCATTCTTTGCAAACAATTTGGATGTGTGTAGATGTTGAAAATAATGACAACAAAATCAGTATTTATAAGTTTTGATGAGCTGCTCAACCCACTAAAAACATCATAGTTAGCAGCTCGCTCGGCTCAGAGATGGACAAAGATACGATACAAAGAGCCAATCCTGTGTTATACAAAAGTATGTTGTTATGCTCACCTATAGAAATCGCCATGCAATTATCATCCATTGGTTGAAGCATATCCCTTACACAGGTAAGACTGGACCAAGCACACACCTTTGTGTAGAATTACCTGTAGTTGCTATGTAAGTGAATGAATGGTACAACAGGGTTGCACGCATCATTTATAACACTTAAGCTGTTGTGTTATATACCATGAAAATCTAGTTAGTTTACAACCTAAGTTCTTTATCGATGATAAAATTTATCCAAAATCATCTGAGTTACGTAATACAAGAATGTATTTCATTATGAAAAATCAAATGAACAAAAGCAAAATCGCATCCATCAATAAATGTTATGTAAACACAGTTTTGATACTCTGTCTCAGTCCTAGAATAAGCTGAAGATGGAAGATGGAATTGTTATTATTATATGTATGTATTTCTTTTCTATAAAGTTGTTGGTTGCCAGCAGAAATGTTGAAAAGCTACTTTCTGCTCTTTATAGAAATGCTATACTCAGATGATTGTAAGTATCCTGGTAAGATAACCAAAATGGATTTATCTTGTCAAAATTTTATTATTTTCCTTGCAATGCATACTTCCCTATATGCGGTGTTGGTACGGTTGACAGTCTAACACGTCGCGCATACTGCAATGTTTATACTTATGTGGAACGTAAATTGGATATTCTTATAATCTCGCAAAAAATGGAATGACCAACGCAGGCATGACAAAGACTGGTACACACACATTGCACACGCAGTTTGGTCTATTACCTAATGTGGTTTAGGTTCGACTTGTTACTTCTCCAATGCATTCATTTGGAGATTCTATGAACGAGTAAGATGAGAAGTAAATGGGCAACGATGATGGTTCATACATACTCACAAATATATGTGTAGGAATGAAAATGTGAGAAATACATTTGTTCTCTTTTCTAAAGCTCTCAAGTCCTTCCCATAAAAATGACGGTGGTTTACTTCCTTGAAGGCTATGCAACAAATATTGGGTAGTCCGTCAAATCAATATTTTTCATATAACGTAATTTCTATGGTGAGCTGCAGCATGCAACAAAGTGAGCGGATGGTTTCATTACTCTCAACAACCTCTACTTTGCACCAAAAATTATGTATGACGTCCAAACTTGTGTATCTGCCCTTTCCCTTATAGATTTCTAAACCAAAACTTATCAAGCAGATGCATAAATACATGTAGATGCGGCTGCTCAAGTTAGAATATGTATCTCTAGTATTTATATTGCCGGCTGAGAATGAGGGAAGGAAGGCATTCCATTTTACATTTTGCAAACTCATGTCAAATAGTTTTTTAGACTCTCAACAAAGTAAAGCAACGATATTGGCATTAGGATATTAAGAATAAAGCTAAAGTAGCAGGAACGTCTAGAGGTACGAGAGATACAAGACCCATTAATCTCAGCACACCTGTCTCTACAGTTTACCTATCACTTTATACAAAGTTCGACCCTTTGCTCAGCATCAAGAAAGAGGAGGGCGCTGCTAGTGATGATCCTCGTCTCTCAAGCGTCTTCAAGGTCCCACTCTTAGTAGGATCGGGAGGTACTGAAGCCGGTGAAAACATGAAGATGGAAAGCATGACTTCACCTCGGTCGGATTCAGCATCATCTTACAAGTCGTAAGGAATTTACTCTTATACTCATTTGAGTCATTATGAGTGTAATAAATTGATCATACTACAAGATTGGTTTATTATAATTTTTTATATCACTTGTTTATCAGGGCTTCCCAACAAGCGGGCAAGTCATTATCCACCTCTCAGCTACTTGTGGAGGAGGACTCTACCTCTCGACCCAACGCATCCGACCAAAGCTGGGATGCAGAAAGAAGGGTATATATAAGTGCAGAAGACATGGAATGTAGTTTTCATGTAAGTTTGCTAATTACTATTCTCATTAGATTTCTGGATAAATACAACAGTACATATTCAATACGCGAAAGTAAACCGGAATTAATTTTTTCACAGAATGAATGAAAATCTAAATGGGACGGTCATCCCTGGAAACTCTTCCATTCTGAAGGAAGCTTGTAAGAGCAACGGAGGTGAAATGGGGTCACCTGACGCGTCCCACGATTCAACTGCTGTGGCAGCTCCCAACCAAGGAGATTGCAACACATCAGTTTTTAGCGAATCGGTTAGTTACTATTTATTCGTTTAGAAACATTGAAAATTATTATACCTTTGTGTTCGAAAGGTTTACACCTAGTCGAATTTATTTTTCAGTTTCTAGGGAAATTGAACTCTGTATTAGTGGTCACTACACCACCGGTGGTAAAAACGGTTAGATTTGCGGAGGGTGAAGAACAACAAATTGATTTAAACGGGAGCATAGATGTGACACCACCCAGCCCTCTGGATTCTCTTGATACCACCCAAATTCTGGTTGAGGTTGGTGATGATGATAACGGTGCAGAGAAAAGCACACTTCTTGCTCCATGTGAAGAAAATGGGCTGGACGAGACTGTTACTCCAGTTATTAACATGATTTTCGTTGAGGACTACCATGTATCCAACTCAGCTTCATCTTCATCATTTGAACCAACCCTTGAATTTCAAGATAACCAAATGGCAACATTATCAACAAATCATCAGGAGCAGTTACTCCGAATTCAAGAATTAAAGGCCAGTCTTGCTCAGATGGATCAGGAATACATCGAGTTCTGCTAATCAAGTAAGGAAATTTTATCAGAGAAAGAGAGAAAGTTACACACTCAGGTGAAATTGGAAGAAAAGGAAATGGGTGAACTTGACCGTAATGAGGCACGAAATGTACAATTGAAGCTTGAGAAGTACCAAACTTTGGAGGATTTGAAGCTGCGGGAGGCAGAGTTTGCGGATATGCTTCGCATGTACGAGCAGATAAAGGACTTGGCTACCTTGATTCAGCGGAACACTGTAACTCTGAACGAGAGAAAAGTGCGCTTGGACAAGTTTCTGGATGATAAGGAGGAACGGAATGCGGCTGCTAAGCAGATGGTCAACGACACATTGGAAAAAATGCAAGCTGACTTTCTCAAGAAGTTCAAGTACATGGAAGCCGAGAATATCAAGTTGAAGGCAAGGATTCGTATGATTGACATGACTACGGAACAGCAGACGGCAAAGATAACCCAGCTAGATAAAGAAAATGAGCAGCTGAAAATGCTCTGTGACGAATTAGTCGCAAGGAAGTAATTGTGTAATAACTTTTAGTTCTTTGTATATTTCCAAGGTTGTGGTGTCTTAGTCGAAAGCTTCTAATTAGTTTTTACAAATGTATTAATCATCAATTTTTTTCATAGTTCCCGTCCAAAATTAAAATACATAGGAACTTGTATTGTAACCGTGTTGAGGTATTATATGATAATGTTAGTCAAGTAATAATGTGAAATGCATCCGGGTGTGAGTAATCTTTTTTTGGGGTGGTTTGGTGGTGGGTAGTAATTAATGAAAATTTCACATCAGCAAAAGTTTAAAAGATTACATGTCTTTTGAAAACAAGACGTGTCACGCCAAAATAAATTAAATGATTAAATTAATTTTCACAATAGATTTTCTTTTAAAGCATTTATAATTTTATCAACGTAAAACAGGATGGGGTGTCTTCATACCTCGTTTATTTATTTACGACCACAATGAGCTAACTAAGAGAAGAGCATCTGAGCATCTATATCCATCATGTTCACTCATGTTCATACTACGCGAATCATTTCCAGATATACATAGTTTCCTTTGCCTATACTTTACTGTTGGCCAAGGCTTTCACTTCAGGCTCTCCAAGTTTTGGCCAACGTGACATTCCCCTTTGTTCAATATTTTTATATAGTCATATTATTAAAGTCAAAACCAGATCAAAGCGAGAGTCTGATACATGGTTTGGATCTTAACTGACGATGAGCAAAGTGATGACAGAAAAAGGTAACGCTCTCAAAGACCAATACATATTTTTATGGAACATCCTTCCCGTATTTGAAGTGCATGGGTACCAAGTGAGGAGAATGCAGAAGAAAAACGATTGTATTAGGAAGTGGTTGAAAATGTGTATCTTTTATTTAATTATCGGGGGCTCTCGCAAAGCTCGCAATTTTGCAAAGCCTCGCAAAGCCCCCACGCCAAAAATTATGCTTAGGTTCAAATGGCATTAAGCCTTCACCACAATATGCATGTGCACGATATGCACGCAATTGCAAATATGTATGTATGTGTATATGTATATGTATGAAGGATGCAAAACTATACCTACTTATGTAGAGGATCATCATACGCTATGTACACATCACTACCGACTTTTACCGTTGTTTTAATCTATCTTCAATTAACAGAAACAACAGTAATGTGATTCCACAGTCTTTGGCTATAGTATGTCAGCATAGTGTATATTGTGCATTGTTGTAAATGTATGAATCCAATATTTATTTTAAGAACAAAGGTAAAAAGGATGTTTATTCTACGCGCAAATTTTTTTGAGGCGACTAGGTGATCTGTAAGGCAGACATCATTGAGCCTGCCTGCTTATGTCCTACTACGAAACATCACATTATCACAGCAATAATATGTTCGGATATAATATATAGTTGCAAGGAAGAAAAAAGTGGTAGCCACATCGAATATCTCATGATGGAATATGTATGTATGTATGCATGAGTTTATTGCATGCGTGTCATACTTTAAATATAGCATTGGAAAATTTCCAATCCCACGGCCCGAAATTAGTTTATGCAATCCTAAATTTCATACATGGATATAGATCGTGAAATAGGAAAATGCAAGAATAAAATGGTACAAGTTTGCACATAGATGTACGCAAGCATTTGCAAATGAGTGGGCACATGCATACATTCTGAGTATATATTTAGTCAACCTCACTCCCAATATGCTCAGTAATAAACCAATATTCGCCATGTGAGCACATAACCTTCATATCATAGTAAAATAGCTCTATGTATAACAGAACACAAGCTTTAAGTAAGTGCTGTGAGAAAAGTAAAAAAGTTTACTCGTTTTATACCAGACAAGCCAATAATAGAACCGGTTAAGTTTGCGCTTGTAAAATATTCCCCTGAGTTGTGACAGAAAGTCTTACTACTTTTGCAAAAGAAAGTGATTTTGGTTTAGAATATCAAGTGCATCATCACATTTTGGCTGTAAATTGCGGTTATTTTATTTTTTGTTGTTGAAAATTTCAGACCCGTGTGCCATAATAACTTGTGAAAGTACTTAATAAATAATTTACCACTAAATAATTCCCACGAACGAGCGGTAATCAAAAGGATTAAATAGGAGGTAAGATGGAACATTCGTTGAAGTTTTTAAATATTATGAAACATTTGAATTAGCAGCAGCAGCATAGTAGCAAAGAATGCAAAGTTACCTTTATTTTTTATGCGTTACAAAACACAATTCTGGGTAATGAGGCACGTCAGCAGCCGTCTAGCAAGTGGTTATACCTATTTGTTGCAATAGAAATGAGCCCAAGCTTGGATTTTCTGGAGTAAATGGAGTTTCATTTTTCTTAGGTACCTCATACTATGGTTGATAGTATAGTCCAATTTTATGCCCAACTAAAGAACGGTTAATCTAATGAATACAATAATAAATAAATCCATGAAGATTGAATGAAAATGGAGGACATGCATTGCACTTTGCACATTAGATGAGAAGATAAGGAGAATGAGTATGGGTGTGTGAAATGAAACAAAGGTAAATGATACAAATATTAGTCAGCATCCGTAATTAATTCGTCGAGCAACGTTCAACTAATTTTTCGTGCCTTGGAATGGATGCTGGCTAGTATTTTTATCATTTATATTTGTTTCATTTCGCACATCCATACTCATACTCCTTACCTCCTCATCTAATTTGCAATGCATTTCCTCCATTTTCATTAGGCATGCGCATTTGAAAAACTTCATTTATTAATTTATCATCGCATTCATTAGATTAACCGTTCTTTAGATAGGTGTAGAATTGGACTATACTATCAACTATAGTATGAGGTACCTAAGAAAAATGAAACTCCATTTACTCCAGAACACCCAGGGCCGAGCTCATTTCTATTGCGACAAATAGGTACAACCACTGGCTAGATGACTGCTGACGTGTGCATTTACCCAGAATTGTGTTTTGCAACGCATTAAAAATAGAAGTAATGTTGCATTGTTTTCCATTATGTTGCGGCTGCTAAATCGAAATCGTAACACATATATACACTTTAAAGCATACCATGTCGAGTGATTACACTGATACGTGATGCTGATACTTTCTGAGTAAAAATAGGGTAGAAATGAACTTTGGACTTTCTTCTTGCTAGTAAAATGTTAGCTTCTTGAGTGATGTGCAAAGCTCAAACAAAAAAGTAAGGAATTCCGGGTTTTGTTTGTTTCAAGCTCTCTTGCCAGCTTGAGGTTGTGTATGATGTGTTTTTTAAGAGGTTTCAGTTCTACCAACTTCAAATTTCTGTTAGGATTTCTCTAATGATGAAATTAGAAGCGTTTAAAGAACTAAATTATTTATTTTTCTTTGTATTATATTCACAATAGTCTCTCGTCGTCGCCACGTCGAAAATGACGTCAATTTCTCATATTGAGAAAGGATTCCCGGTCCTCACAAGCTTTTCCTTACAATGCAAGGATGACGATGAACGGATTGGAATTTCCCCTGAGGAAAACGCGTCAATCAATGCATCTGTCCCCATTGCTGAAGAAACTGCAACAGTCAACGCAGACACAGGTGATCCCAGCATTTCTTGGAAGAAGAATGGTGAAATTTATAACGACGGTATGAAAATTGACAAATTCAATAATAATAATAATAATATGGTTTTATTCAAGTGTTTACAGACATCAGATACATAAGTACTTGCTTTTCATGCCCTAACACCGTACAGTTAGCAATTTTTGAATGCTTCCACTGCTGAGATTAGTAATTCCAATGTTGATTATCCATTTCCAATGCGAGTCAAACCATATAATCTAATTTTAATAGACTAATTAATATAAATTCTTTCTCTTTCTTTTTTTAACAATTGTTTACATAATTCTACAAAAACATCATATTCTAATTCATCTGTATTACCTAATAATAATTTTTGAAAAAAGAAATTCCACGTTTCAATACAATTCCATTTAACAGATTGTTTGTACAATTCCTTGTTGTGTGAGGGTACAGTAACTCTCTCGAAGCGACTGTTATTTCGAAATATAAACCAATCCTTAAATATAAATGTGTATCGTTTCTTAAATGTAAATTTCATTAGGGCTAATTTTTTCCTCTCTATCAAAGAGTAAAAATCCAGCCTTTCATAATACTCATTTATACTTACAACTTTTTTACCACGTCTGATTAGGGATTGAGTTATTTTTCTAGATGTGAAGTACGTAGTAATGAATCTATCAATTTTAGACTGTAATTTAGCAATAAGTGTGTCACTTTGTACCAACCATACAGTCATACAAAAGTCTACTATACTTACTACATATGTCGATAAAAAACACTTCATGACTTTATCAGATAGAAATTTGCGAAGTGAGTACATACGTGCTAGAGCATTAGTAATTTTCTTATCTACAGTCTTGTAGTGCTCTTTATAATTCAAACAACTGTCTACAGTAACCCCTAAATACGTAAACGTTTCAACACGAGCAATTGGCATTCCGTTGATTGTTATTGGGTCTATTTTTGAAGACAATTCTTTTGACTTGTAGTCATTTGATTTGTAGAATGCCATAAATTTGGTTTTCTCGGCATTAATTTTTAACCCGTTCTTATCACACCATCTACTCAAGTGAGTCAAGCTTTCAATCATTTTGACTCTACCTTCCTTGTAACTTTTGCATGGAAAATAAATAACCAAGTCGTCGGCGTATAAAATATAGGGTAGAGTGATTGCGTCACCAATGTCATTTATGAAGAGGGAGTAGCAGATTGGTCCTAAATTTGATCCAGGTGGCACTCCTGTTTTTATTTCGAAAAATTTTGAATCATATTCACCATTGCAAACCCTAAATAGTCGATTGGAGAAATAGTCAATTAGTAGTCTAATCAATTTTGGTGGTACATCATGGTCAAAGTTATTCATTAACTTCTCAATCAATAACTTTTGATTTATTGAATCAAAGGCTTTACTGAAGTCAATGAACACAGCCATTGCCTTTCCACCAGTGGTATCTAAATATTCATACATATGTTGAGAAAAAACTGCATTCGCAGTTTCACAAGACCTACCCGGTCTGAACCCATGTTGATTGCTGTCAAGCTTACCATATGTAAAGTACCACAATTTATCACCTAAAATTTTTTCAAATATCTTAACGTTGAAGGAAAAATTAAAAATAGCCCTATAAGAGGAGGACTGCGTTCGTCTTCCTTTGTTTTTGTACAAAGTCAGTACGTCAGCTTTTTTAAAGCATGCTGGGATTCTACATAAATTAAAAATATTACAAAGCATCAGATGGAGTGGAATACACAAGAGATTTGCATATTCTTTGTAGATTTTTGTTGGTACGTTCTCATTCCTCTGTTTACACTTTTTCACATGCTTTATAGCATCTTCAACACTTTTTTCCGAGATTTCGATTTCATTTACTCTTGGGAACTGAGGAACATATTCACTTAACTCATCTTTTTCTTCTAATTCCATTTGAGAAATGATTGCCTCCGCTATCTCTATATCAGTTATTACAATCGGATTATCATCTTCTGTATACTTATTATAATATTTGTTTTCATATAGAGGAACAAGGTCTTGACAATCCTCAACATTACTAATTGAATTTGAAACTATAAACTCACTGGCAAACTGTTTACAAATTTCTTCGTCAGATTGTAGAACATCTCCCTCAGTATTTACTAGCTTTTTTATTTTAGTAATATTTTTCTTTCTAAAACTTATTAAGTCGTTCATACAATTCCATACTTCTGTAGAGGTCTTGGCTTCATTAAATTTTGTTACAAAATACTTTTTCTTGGCTTGAGAGATCTTCATATTTGTCAAGTTTTTTAACCTTCTATATTCTGAAAGTCCATTTTGTTGTATATTTGTCCTTCTTCTGGCCTCGTCTCTTTCTTTGCACAATGATATTAGTTCTTGTGAGAACCAAGGAGCGTTGAAGCCCTTAACTAATCTCTTCTTAATTGGAGCATACTTGTCTAAAATACCTAAAACAATTTTTTCAAAGATAACTGGCCCATCATTAAAAATATGTTTGTTCCTAAGAAAGGACCAGTCAACTTTACCTAAATCTTCTGTAAAAAGTTCTGTATTTAAATCTTTATAGCAGCGGTATTCAATAATTTTTGGCTGAAATTTTATCTTTACTTGTTTGTATAGGACATACGTCATTTTATGATCGCTTGACGTTAAATTAAAACACCCTGCACTACTAAATTTGTCACACGCTGATGTGTAAACATGATCCAACAGTGTAGCTGTTGATCGAAATTCAGATTGCAAACTTTTTTGCTTAGTAACTTGAACACGCGTTGGCTCCTTTATTTTTTGGTGAGCATCAAACTGCTTTGCTATGTTATGAAGCTTGTAAGATTCATCACTTCTCGATAAAATATCTACATTAAAGTCTCCATGTAAAACAAATTCAGTATTATGTGACCTTAAAAACGAAAATAACTCTTCTAATACTGAAAGATTAGTATCATTAACTTTTGAAGGCGGAAGGTATATTGTACCTATCACGATTGACTTATGGTTCTCTGCTGATACCTTTACAATTACACATTCAACGTCTTTCAAATCAAACTCAATGTCAATATTTTCATACGAATAATTATTATGTATATACACCACTATTCCACCACCTTCTTTACCAACTCTGTCTTTTCTAACACAATTATACGCAGGTATACTAAATTGATTGTGATGATCCCTGAGAGTGTTCAACTTTGATTCAGTAATCGAACACACTACAATATTTAACTCGTTGCACAAAAAGTATCTTAATTCTTCATATTTATTCCTCAGTCCATTTATGTTGAGATGGAGATATTTTCTGTGCTTGGGTAGTCGTTGTTGATATCTGGGCGCTGATTGTTCTGTCACTGATTTGGTTGTATTATCCAGAAAAAGGTCTTCATCAATGTTGAGAATTGGTGACAGGAACGGATCTTCATTGCTGTCTTCTGTTTCTTCTACATTGGGAAGACTCCTACTAATAGTACAGTCGTTACAAATCCAGTCGAGGCTAGCATTGATCAATGGGATGCATTTTCTGTTGATGGCAGTGTGAAATATAGCCTCACAAGATGAGCACCTACGAGATTTCTGCCGAGTGGTGACCTCAAAACCACACGTTCTGCAGATTCGGCTTGTCATTTTTGTAATAAAAATTAAATAAAAATCATATGAGAGGAAGCAAAGTTTCTTAAATTTCTTGGTCAATTGGATGAAAATTTATGTTTGATTGATAGCTTGCCTTTGGCAAGTCATTTCTGATGTGTACCACTGTGTGTGGCCGATTTGATTTCAGTTAGTTGTGAGGTCAGGTCAAAGGCTATATTCCAAATGTAGCCACACACAATTGGTACACACCTATGACTTTTTATACATATATGTAGGTTATCCATTCTGCAGCGTATCCAAGAACTTCCTTCATTAGTAGGTATGAGAGCAGCAGGTGACTCCCTCCAGTCCAAACAAAGCAAATATACAGATAGGTATATCTCTCTTCTTTAGGAAACTGGTATTTTGATTGATAATGTTTAACTTCAAATTAATCAGTGAAAACGAGTTTTTCAAAAGTTTTAATTTTTATCACTGGAAAGATCGTTGTTTAAAGAATACAATTCAACTTTTCAGAATTTTTTATATGTCAAATTTAATATTTTTGGAGACATTTCTGTGGAGCTTCAAAAAACACGATACTCTCTCTCTGCCTGCTGTTTGACGTCATTATTATTCATTATCATTATCATTATCAATCATTATTATTGCTTGCTGGCATGCCTGTTTACATCACGAAGGAGATGCATTTTGTACTGAATTTTTATTGATCAGTAATAATTTTGTATTCTAGTGGATTGTTCTAATAGAAAAGAAAGGGAACTTAAAAGAATAAGGTTACGTCGTAGTTTGCTTGATTAGACCACGAAAGATTAAAAATCTAATACCTTGACAGAACAACGCAATTCAATGACTTGTAGAATCATTCAGCAAATAGACCTCATTTCCAGAGAGGGCCATTCAATTTTTCAATTTTTGGTTTTAAGTAACAAGAAACTACTACCAATTTAGCTTCCGTGTAATATGTAATTGATTGTCTTTCTTTGGCCATTTACACAATCAACAGCAAAAAGTATATTGCAGTCATGTTAGAGTAAACTGTCAAGTCAAAGTTTCCGGAATATTCCTTGAAGAACTTGAAAGAATCAATCCACAGAAAGATTCAAGCTTTATTGCAATTTACTTGGTGTAATAAAAAAGCAGAGAGGTCAATGTCATATTCAGCTCTAATGTAAGATTGAGCAAACCTTGTGCCAACTTTCACTAATCGTGTATGCATGCATAATACCAGCGTACGAGTATTAATGTATAGGTTGCATCCATACAGATGTCTATATGATTGATAATAATTTTTTGTGTGTGGCATTTTACTTATACGTTAAAACATCCAAGAAATTTGAAGCAATGATTTTCAAAATTTTAGGTCCCGATCAGATTTTGCCAAGTGAAGCACTCTACACCTCGCATGCTGATGGAGCTGTCAGGATTAGCAGATTGGGAAATGGGGAGATGGCTGACAGAGCACCCATTTCTGTCCCATCTCTTTTACAGAGAGCTGCACAAAGAGCTCCAAAGCGCATGGCTTTGGCCGTGAAAAAGGACGATGAATGGCAGAAATGGACTTTCGAGTAAGTTTTGATGGACTGGCTAATATGAAAAGCTTGTTACATTCATTATAGCTTACTCATGACTTGGGTGGCATATTATGAGTTTTGCCAGTTGATGCTGTGCAATATTTTAATTCTCTATTAATTTGGATTTTCCAGGCAATATTTGAGTGATGTCCGTACTGCAGCCAAAGGGTTCATTGCTTTGGGCCTTCAAAAGTATCATTCTGTGGCTATTTTGGGATTTAACAGCCCTCAATGGTTTATTTCAGATTTGGGTGCAATTTTTGCTGGGTAAGGAATAGCAAAACATTTGTTGTTGCAATTGTTGGATGAGTGATAGAATGACGGGTTAAATGTTGCAATTTTGACTAATGAAAATTCATTTTGCCCTTTGTAGTGGGTTTGCTGTTGGTATCTACACAACAAACTCTGGTGAGGCTTGTGCCTACGTCGCAAAGGACAGCAAAGCCAACATTCTTGTTGTTGAAGATGAGAAACAGTTGGAGAAGATGTTAGGATATCGCAGTGAATTGCCCCACTTGAAAGCCATCATCCAATACACGGGCGAGCCCAAGGAAGCTGATGTGTACAGCTGGTCCAAGTTGATGACGTTGGGATCTGAACAGCCAGATTATATTCTTGACAACCGTTTGAAGCATATTGCCGTCAACCAATGTTGCACTCTAATTTACACCTCAGGAACAACTGGAAATCCCAAAGGAGTAATGCTTTCCCACGACAACATGACCTGGTTGGCTCAGGTCAACAGTCGCACCTGTGACTTTAAAGATTTTGAGGAGGAATATATTAGCTTTTTACCTCTAAGCCACGTTGCTGCACAGACGGCTGATATTTACTGTCCTTTGATCTGTTCCGCTTCCGTTTACTTTGCTGATAAAGATGCACTTAAAGGATCGTTGATTGACACAATGCGAGAAATTCAGCCAACCGAGTTCGGGGCGGTTCCTCGTGTTTGGGAAAAGATGTTTGAGAAGATGCAAGAAGTTGGCAGAACTACGACTGGAGTAAAGAAAATGATTGCTACTTGGGCCAAGGCTAAGGGGTTAAAATACAATATGAAACGGATGAGCGGCGTTGAGAATCCAGAAACGCTTGGCTTTAAGATTGCCAACAAGCTGGTATTGTCAAAGATTCGGGATGCCTTGGGATTAACCCGGTGTGCCCTTCAATTATCTGGTGCTGCACCCATCAACCCAGAAATTTTGAAGTACTTCATGTCTGTTAACATTGTTGTGACTGAGGTTTATGGAATGAGCGAATGTAGTGGGCCACACACCATGGCTGTCACCTCAGCCTTCCGTGTCGGAAGTGTTGGAAGAACGTTAGTGGGCACCACAACTAGGCTAGCCAAGCCTGATGATGATGGAAATGGAGAGATCTGTATGGGAGGTCGTCATGTCCAGATGGGATACTTAAATCAGCCAGAAAAGACTAGAGGTGCTATTGACGAGAATGGATGGCTTCATTCCGAAGATATTGGACGAGTGGATGAAGACGGCTTCTTGTTCATCACGGGTAGAATCAAAGAACTTCTTATCACTGCTGGAGGTGAAAACGTTGCTCCTGTTCCTATTGAAGATAATGTTAAGACAGCACTCCCAATCCTGAGCCAAGCTATGCTTTTGGGTGATAAGCTCAAATTCCTCTCTATTCTTCTTACTTTGAAGGTTAACTTGATTTAAAATGCCAATTACGGCGTCTAATATTTATGTGATATGCAAAATACTGTATAAAATGCTAAGCATTCCATTAATATGATTGTCTTTATGTTTGCAGACTGAAGTTGATATAGAAACACAAGAACCTCTTGAAGACTTGCTCCCATTTACGAGAGACTGGATTCAAAAGAACGGAGATTGCCATGTAGCCACCGTTCAAGACGTATTGAAAGAGATCTATGAGAAGAAGAATCAAAAACTTATTTCCGCCATTCAAGCAGGAATCGATGCAGCTAATAGGAAAGCTGTATCCCAAGCACAAAAGGTTCAAAAGTGGCACTTTCTCCCAAAAGACTTTTCCATTCCAGGGGGTGAATTTGGTAAGTTCTCTTTTCCGCATAGCTATATCATTTGCATATATATTGCTATGCAATTTTAATGTGTTCAAAACACCTTTCATGGACAAGTTAATAATTTACCGATTTTGTTTTCATTAACAGGCCCAACCTTGAAGTTGAAGAGACAAACTGTAGTCCAAAAATATCAGGAAACTATTGATGAGCTCTACAACGTATAAAGTTACATTCATCCATCATCCACAAGAAATGACACTCATCTATGTACAAGTTTGCATATGTGTATCAAGAACAGACTTATTATTTGGACTTGCACCATCATTACTACATTATGCATTACCACGTACATATATAAAACTAGAATGTACTTTTCCTTTCATCTTATTTGTGCTCTGTAAAACATTTTATGAATGATTGCAATGCGGATAAAGATTATAATGCAAGTAATAATAAAATGATTTATGGATATGGATACTAAAGCAAATATAACAATCGTATGTGTTTGTGGTCGACTACCTTTTCATAACTTTAGGAAAGCACCTTCTTCTCATCTTCCGATCCGGCCCAAAGTCACATAACGTTACTGTGGCTGAGGGCTATTCATAATTAGAATTGTTGAAAAGCCCTACTCCACAGAACAGATGCACTTCACAAAATATTAATTTTCTTATCAAACTTAGAATCTACGTGGTAAAATGCATCTGGATCTTTCTATTTAGCTACGATTGGGATGATTTTTTTTTGTTCTTAGACAAAATGGATGGAGTAATTTTTTTAGTTAAGTACTGTAACGGCCTCAAACGCTGTCATTAGAATGGATTTGTAGAGAGAAGCGAACACAGTGATGTCAACTATAGTTTCAATACTTCCTTACAATTTATGATTCATTCTGCCAATTTAAATTAATTTTTAAGTGGACTTTCAAACAACTTAGGAATTTCTTTCTTGAAAAAATGGTTAAAAAAGAAAATTAACAAGGAAAATGTTTATGTTTTAAGAACTGAATTGTAAAAGACCGAAATTAAAATTCTGGAATTGGTAGATGTACTTTACCTGTGACGGAAGAGTTTTCAAGAAATTGATAAAATTCTACGCGTGTGTACAACAACTTACAATAGACGATTCGGATAGCATTGAAATTTTAGCTAGCAATTGTAATTTTTTTTATTAGAGATGGAGAAAAACAGTTTGAAATGCTTGCAAGAGGAATAACACTAAATATTAAGTTTAATGTTTTTGCTAGTAATTATCTACAAACTGTTCAATATTATGAAATTTATAAGCTAATATGTATTGAATACACTTGTTAAATATGTCATTGCTAGCTTCATCCCAATTTTAACACCTTACTTAATTTTGATTTTTCACTTTCACACTGCGTGTAATCATGATGCAGCACCGAATTCTTATCAAAACCAAGATTTGTTAACTTGCTTAGAACTTCTTCTTCCACTTGAGAGTTCACGGATGCAGAGGTTGATGCCAGAAACCAATAAGATTTTTGTGACTTCATTCCGCACAGCGCCAGAAGAAAGTTGTGGCTATTTTTGTCCACCCACACAACGGTGACTCTAATTTTTCCTAAAAAAAGGAATTTATTTGATATTTAAAATATTATAAATTTTCTTTTGATTTTAGAAATAATGCATTAATCAAATCGTACCTGACATATGCGAATGAGGATCGGTTGCTGTTGAGTAGCAACCTATATTGTCCTCTGTTGTGGTGTAATTACATTTTAGTAAAATTTTTGTGGAGTCTGTGTGGGCCACTATTTCTGTGTGGCGGTTGACTCGCAGACACATTTTAATCAGAGATTCTTCAGGCAGAGAATCTGTGCCCGTTAGCTGTGTTCTTAGGTGATATGCAAAATTTTTGCTGCTCATTGGAATGTATAGAGCTGATATTAAAACTTCCCTCAAAACCTGATGTTATGGAAAGTCCGTTAGAATTTGTATTCGGATAATATCAACTTAGATAGATCTAATTCAATAGTTAATTTATGTCGCAATATTACACATTACCTCAAAGAAATTAATGTTTGGCCACGTATGGAGCTCCATTCGAGAGCAGTCCCCATCTTCCACCTCTTTATGGGATAGGGTTAAGGCTTGGACGAAGTTAATCAAAAGTATAGCTGCAAATATAAGTGTCAGGTACTTCATTGTTCTGTACTTTTAAGTTTTCTTAGTATATTTACTTAATCTGGCTGTATTTTTGTCACTTCAGAGCGACTTTAATGAGCACTGGTTGGCCAAAATACATGCGAAACTTAAATAAATGGATGAAAAATGATGACTAAACATATGTAATTCTTAGTTTTGTAGCTAATGCAATTACATGCTTTTAGTTGCACAACTTTTATTGTACATTTTAACTGGCAAGGTGAAGTTGCATCAATTGACGCAATGTATTACATTAAAGAGGCGCGAGACAGCCAGTTGGTTAATATTACATGTTATTCAATAATTTTAAATGCTCAATGTATTTTGTTCCTTTTGATGCTGAATGTAATGTTAATGGGAGAATGACGAAAGTGAAATAATTTTTTTGTGGCACCCTTTAGTAAAACTACACAATTTACAACCAAATGGTTTTTATTCTTCCCGAAACACAACACAATGGCAAAATATTTTTCCCATTGTAAAGTAAAGTGCAGCCAAACCACTGAATTACAAGTTTACATACATATGTAATGCAATTATGATAAATGTTACTAAATAATAATTGTCGCAATAATCCGAATAAAAGTTTCAAGTGCATTTTGTGGAGGTGTAATTATAATGTTGAGGTGGAAAAATTAATTAATTAAAAAACTGAGCCAAAAATAAAAATAATAATTTTCATTTCATTAAAAAGGGTTAAAGTAACTGATAATCACGTTTGTCCCGGTCCCTTTCTTTTTGGGACGAGGTCTTGGAAGACAAAGGGGGACTCAAATAAATGCAGCACCTCATTTTCCTCAGAGACCATGCTGAACCTCTTCATCTTAATTTCTTTGCTGCTTTGAGGAATCCAGGAAGGTCCTTCCCAAGAATGTGTTCCTCTCCATTGTACATGTAATTAAGAATGTTCCTCAGCTCGCACTTGACTCCATGAAAGATCACCCTTGAATTCTAACCAAGTCACATAGTTTTTCAACTGTTTTTGTAATTCTGGCCAAAATACTTTAGAGTTTATGTGTGGTGGTCTTTATGCGATTATTTTGTTATATAGAATGACATTTGCGTGAAAATGTTTTCTAATTATTGTAATTCAGTAAAACTTTTATTTTTAAGTTAAACTTATTCATACAATGGGATTAGAGTTTGGAAGTTATGAACTAAGATGTTTATAATGAAGGTAGTGTTAATTATTATGATGCTGTAGATTTATTTAGCCGGTTTTTATGCTTATGATAGTTACGGTACATTTATAACAGAGATTTACTATAAAAGTGTTTTGTGAAATAAAATCAGTATTTATTTCAATTATCATATGTTTCAATAAAAATAATCGTCGTACACTTGCAATCTCTCACATATCACCTAGCTTATTATCTAGCATATATGTAGCATATATTATCACTAACAAAACGTCACATGACGTCAAAATGACAATAACCTTATTTTCGTTAACCACATTAAATTAGATGGCTACACCGTTGGTAACACGATGTAGTAGAATGCTTTGAAGAGTTTACTGATCTATCATGTCTCTGTACATGCATGTGCAATATGTAGTTAAAAGAACGGATGATACAATATTAAAAAATGGGTTCGTTTAGCTTTGTATTACAACGAACAAAAACGAATAATAATAAAAAATAATAATAATAACAGAAAATGTTATAGTAATATACGATGGACATACGTTGGTGCTAAAAGAAAATATGAATTTATACGAATCATATTAATCAGAGTGAAAGTAATGATTACTAATTACGTCCTACGAGACTTTTATGAAACAATTTACTGATTGGGTCGGGCTCCATCTCTACGACGCCCTACTAGTGCCACCACCAGTTTCTTGTTCCCCAGCAGGAGCAACGCCATCACCAATAAACTACTTCCTGTATTATGACACCTTTATTCAAGGAATAAAAAAGATTGCCAATTTGTAGTAAATAAATAGATATATTTATGCAGTTATAGAAATAGACATATATTCTACTAAATGAAATGGCAAGTTACACAAATAAGTTGCTAGTTGCGGCTATTTCATGTCAAGTTCCAGTGAGCATAAACAAACATAATTACCTCATATTCTATCACTACTTGCAGCTGCCCCACCCCTAACAGAATTAGGACTCGGAACTAAAAATCCATCGATCTGAAGAAGTTGTTCTACTAAATCCACTACTCCTTCAGGTGGACCTTGGAAAAAGGCATTCCCTTCCGTGCCTGTACCTTCATTTTGACGGGCTGTTTGAGCACGAGCTGCTGCCTCCTCTTCAGCTCGTTTCACTTGATTTTCTCTACCTAAAATGGTAGCTTGGCGGTTTGAAGTGATTTCTTCGTTGAATGACGCAAACATCTTTGTTATGAAGTTATCCACCTCAATATGACGGCATCGATTTGTGAACCTTTTTCTACATATGGGACACTCTTGTTTCTTCCGTGACCATTCTGCTATGCAAAACCCGCAAAATGTGTGTCCACACTCTATAACCGTTGCCTGCGAAAAGTTTGTTAATGTAAGATTTATGTATGCAAAAAAAAAGAATTATGAAGTCCATCCATTTAATTCAATCTCACCTACCTGAATGAAAATTTCATTACAAACAGAACAACTCAGTTCTGAATCCATAAGTTCCAAAATCCTTTTGTAAGTTTCTTCTTTGAATACAGCCTTTGATGACTCTGCCTCTTTTACTTGTTTAAGAAATTTTTCTCGTTTAATGTTAAGGTCCACTTTAAAAACCTCCAGCGTTACTTCAGCCTTTTGGCCCTTCTCAATAGATGCCTTCAATTGTGCTTTCAATGTCTCAATATCATTACACTTGTTGACTTGTTCATCAGACATCCATGTAGATTCTGGTATTTGTTTGAACTTAAAAGTTGAAGCCGTATTGGGAACATAAGTCTTTGTAGAATCATCTCTGGAAGAACTTGCCATAATTTTATTTTTCTTGGGATAAGTCGGGCGACTGTCACTATCCCTTGAATAAGCCAAATAAAAAATTATTATTAGTAACAAAATACAACAATCAAACAATCCACGTTAATGAACAATGTGATGAATAATTCAAACAAACTTACGACGCGTCTTTATTGTGCTTTCGTTTAGCTAGGGCACCAAATGCCCCTTCCTCCGAAGATTTTGAGTTAGAATGATTATTATCTCCAACTGCTTCGACTGAAGAAGGTATCCTATTCTCAAATGACCCATTTCTTGATGATGATGATGATGATGAAGCAGCAGCAGCAGTAGCATTGGCATAAGATCTTGAAGTGAATGGGAAAGCCGGCAAGGGAGAGGTATTATTTTGCCCTAAAGACGCATTAGGGCAGTGCGGTGCGCTAACGGATGACGACGCGTATTTAAATTGATAGCGAACAGTGTCAAGGACAAATGGTATGAAACTGATGATGTCAAGATCATTCAGTGGAGACAATTCCCCCTTCACCAACCTATTGCCATTTACCAGAATGCCATTCGAGCTCTGTTGGGTTGCAAACATAGTTTAGAATTTAGATAATATGGTTAAGGCACTAGTCTGAAACTTTTAAGGATTTGAATTAATGTACTAAATTATTTTTTTACCCACCGTGTCTCGAATAAACCACTTTGAATTCACGTACTCCAAAGAGGCATGCTGTCGGGATATCTGCAACGATCTCCAAACTACATTGCAATTCTGCTCACGACCAATAGAAATCTAAAACAATCGGAAGGTCAAGGTCCTCATTTTAAAATTCAGTGAAATTATTTGAACACAAAGGTGACCAGAGGATTACTATTTTAATAAGACAACACGTCACATTTTCACAGGTAAAACTTACATTTGTGTTAGAGAGTTCAAGGACTGGTTGAAAATGTTGTTTATTACCCCAAGTCAGTATAAGCTGGGCTGTCACGGCAGAAGTCATTTTGTTGCCGTCCCGCTTGGCAAGAGACAATGAAGCTCAATTAGATTAGGATCAATTTCGCCTGATTATTGATAGCTCCACTGAACTGAACTCCTGATGCTGTAACTTCCCCCAACCAACCAATCTCAGTCAGTGCTAAGATGGCAGCTACTGAAAAATGAACAATTGGACAAATTCAATAATAAATCCATCACCAGTTTACACAGATAATAGAATCCAGCCCAACTAAATGTCACCACAAATGCTGGCCTTCATTAAACAATGTCATTAAACATTAAAATGATAAACAGTCAATTGACCATAAAAAAATATTATTTACGTACATAGATTTCACCAGCCTGCTGTAATTTGCTTTACGTCCAACGCCACGTCAATTCCTCTTTCTCAGTTTCATTACAAAACACCAAAATTCATTTAATATTTTAATGTTTATTCTTCCTAAACCCTTTTTCTAGCTATGAGAATTGATGAGCTATCAATCAGGTAACAAATTAGAACTTCCACCACTTGAAAAAAGTATTTCCCTAAAAATCTATCAAATTATACCTATCGATTCCACATCCACACATCCAAACCTTCAATACTTCAAAAGACGCTGGGAGGAGGAAATTGATTACATTAAAATATATTATATCTTTCTATCTATCTTCCATCCATAAAATCCTCACAATAGTACAATAGACGGTAGAATGAGTATGAACAATATACCAACAAGAATATTTTAATCCTGCGTCCTGAGTGAAATATACATAAGAGTATGAACAGAGGAGCTTAGATACAGATACTTTAATTTCCTAATGCTAAAGCATTACATAGCATTACAAGAAGCACGGAGGCTCGAGGCTCTGCTACTATGTACGTGACTATAAATATATTTCGAAGCAAGATAGAACCAGTTTTTTAAGAAGATATGTATGTACATTATGCTTACAACACAGTTATATATATATACACAGAATAGCAGCTATACCTCAGTTTCAGTTAGTCTCAGTCAGTCACATCCACAAGAAAACGAACATGAAATAGATACTTGAAGAAAAAGTTGTGTACCCAACGAAGAGCTCAACTTCAACTAAAAAGAAACACAACTTCTGAGAAACGAACAAACTAAATGTAAATGCAGCATGCCTGCTTGTATTTTATGGATCTTGTAAGCAATACAAAAGAGTTTAAGGATGGCCACAATAGCATACGTTATGTTACTATCGTATTTCAACCCTTTTGCCTTTATCTCTTATCCTCGTTGCCCGGGAGCGCTTTCGAAAGGGTTGTAATGCAGTTGTTGCATTCCGATGGTGCATTCAGCTACGCTACATCCCTTCATTTCCTTAAGATTATTTGCTATTATTGTTCCTTGCAGTTTACCTTTTGCTTTCATTTATCTTTTCATTTCAAGTCCGTATCCACCGTGATACAAAATGTTTTTACTCTAAACCTGCTTAAAATAGAATGCTGTACATGAAACCGTAAAAACATCTGCGTAATGACAATTTGTAAAAATGTGCATTTATGTCTCTAGGATTCCCAACTTCATTTCACGTAATGCTTAAAAAGTACAAGGGGGAACGTGACAAAGTTATAACATGATAATAATAATTGTATAGCTGAAGATATTATAAAACGGAGTTTCTCTGCTTTGACTTGTGCTAGAATACTAAAGGCTGCTGTGTGGCCTTTCCAATGAACGTACATTTTCTTTGCCGTCTCTGGAAGCTCAAGTTCAGGGGTTTACGAAGTATATTTGAGAAAATCTTATGCATAATCTATGCACATAAAATGCCACATCATCAAAGCTGCATGTATATGCACGTAAGCAATATTTTTACTTAGCTCTATCATAAAGGAATATTTTTCGTGAATAAATATGAACTTCCAACAAAATTCTCCAAAAAAAGAGAAAGTGAAAGGGGTTGTTTTGTTTTGATTGTAAATGATGCTAAAAAATGCATTATTGAGTGAAAGAGTGAGTGAGTCTTGAGTGTAAGAAGAAAATACATATATGCATGCAAATTGTTGAGGGTTTATGCACACTCCTGTTGTTTTGAGTGCAATGTCAATAGCAATTAATGGTTGAGAGAACAATGACGGCGAAAGAGAAAAAAATATAAATACATATCTATCTGGGGAAAAAGAAGAATACAAATAAACTTTGAAGTTGAAGACACTTTGATTTGATACAACCAGTGTAGTTCATATACGCTTCTCTATAATATGTTAAGTCAGCTTCAAATCCGACTTTTGAATACTAATCACCAAATCAAAGCGATCATCATCATCATCATCATGAAGGATCATTCTCTAAAACTCAACCCAAATAGCAAAAAAAACTTTTGCTTTCTTTCTCTCGACCGTCTTTCCTCGTAAAACTTTAGAGAAAAGGGGGATATGAGAACGGACAGTAGAGACTGTCTGGTGCTATCCCATATTTATATAAAATTTGCTTGGTCACGGTGGAATACAAAACAGCGGATGGGATAGGATAATCCTCGTGTCTTGGTTCGTTTCCTACAGAAAATAGCTAAGCAACTCCGATGCATTATGCCTTTTTTGGAGAAAAACTAAACAACCCACTTGAGAAACAATCAAAGCCCAATGTTTTTTTCAATGTACTTTGTATTCCTTGATGTACATACGTGCCAATAAGATAAGGTGTGTAAGTGAAATAGAGGATCTCCTGTTATTCACATGAAATTCTGCTGTTTTTCGTTCCCAAGCAAAAACAATTATTTACCACAAAGGACTATCTAGTGCCAATAAAAGTGGTATGGTCAAAACACTATATAAATATTCTAGTCTCATCGCCCTTCAAATAAAAAAGACCCAAAAGATTACATCAGTGGGTTTTGGGAATCCTTCTTGAAAGTTTTTCTTTACAACCCCCACCCCCTACCCCCCCTAACTTTCGCTGTTTTTTTTCTCAAGGAAACGCATTGATGTGTTTACAATTAATGAGAATCTTGGTTTAGTCAACAAGTATTAGTATTCGTTGTTCTGTTAACCTTAACAGATTTTGTTCTGTTAACCTTAGCAGATTTAAAATTGCTTACAAATGAAATCCAATGTGACGTAAAGAATTAGGGAGCTACACCCAATTAATTTCGTGAATGAATAGAACATGACAAGTTGAGCAAGGATTATGGTGGTTGTGGCAGTTTCGGAAAGTGATATTTTATATGGAGCCCGAATAAACAAGACTTTGATGTTGATTGTGAGCAAAGTATGAACATCATAGGATTATGTAAAATGACGTACATTGCTGAACCAATATATTTCCTTTTGATCACATTTCCATTCGATTTGCAAAAAAACTGATTTAGGAAAATCCTCTTTTTATTATTTTTTTGATTTTGAATTTTGACTGCATAAATACTCTACTCTCAATCTTCTCAAAAATGGTCACTGCATTTTCCCGAGGCCCAACTTTTGACTGCAATGGTAATGAATGCCACAGTGACCACTATTTTTGGTAGCCAAACCACTTCACAAAAGCCTCTCATTTTTTGGTTTTTATCTCTACTGACCAACTCAAACTTGGAAGGCTTACCAACACAATCCACCCTCATATGAAAGCAAAAACTAATCTCTTTTCCTCTAACCCAGCTTAATGTTTAAAAATACCCAGACATGGAGCTCCAGCTTACACTTTTTTGCACGGCTCTCTAGCATTGCCATTTACCATCATTTAAAACTCTCAAATACTTCCCCTAACGTCAATTTGTAATCCCAGTTTAAAAACAGACACACACACACACATTTACATCAGATCATCAAACAAAATCCCTCAAACCGAATATCCTCTGTAAAACAAGATACATAGCATTCTTCAGCATTTTACTAACTACAACAAAACTGCAGTGAAGCTACGGAAAAACTAAACATTCTATTATCCCATCAGATCAGTTAATGTTAAGCTTTTGGTGAGAATTTCATTGAATCAAATCTTCAAAAGTAGACTTGTCTCGTAAAACGAGCAAACAATTTGATTCGTAGTGATGTTCGCTTGTGTATACAGTTAAATGCATAGATTTTGTTTATAGAATAAGATTTTACAAATAAGGTAGACCCTTTATAAAAAATGATGTTCTAATTTTATGTAGGACTTTGACGCCAACTACAAATTCAAAAAATTGCATTGATTCAAAATTGTATACACAGATCTATTAATTAAATTTGGCTGTGGATTTTTAGTAGCAACAAATTCATATTCTAAATACGCATGTTATATTTTTCCATGTGTACTGCTCATGTATGGAAGCCTTTATATTCTGTAGCCCACAGCATTGAAAAAATGTCGGTAATTAGAGAAACATTTTTGTAAAGCCTTCACGTCAAACAAGATAAATTAACAATTTGGTCTCATAAAACCAGGAAATTTATGGTTCTATTGAAAACTCGAAGGAACAGTTAGGAGCAATGTTTTAAAGATTATAAGCGACAAAAAAGAGACAAATTTCATTCAAATGTATATTGGAAATTGTATATTGTAGCAGCCGCATACTGTTATATATTATAATTCGTACACCATAGGGTTTTCTCAACCAAAGCTTCTTTGTAAGAAATACAGCAGGAGAGCATAGATACAGTTTTTCTTTTGAGATTTCTCCCACATAGGATTTTCTCAGTTCTTCAAGACTTCAAGGCAATGAAATATGATGGCAACGCAAGGTGGAACTCAATGAATTGTTGCAAATTACCGAGATGGTTTAGATATATTATAATATGCATTCAATATGGAGTTTTAAAAGGATAAATTTTCTCTGGTATGGTATAGAGATGTGATGAGAATAAAAAGGAATATAAAGAATAAAAGAGGCGCCTAGTTTGGTGCTCCTTCCTTTTTCTTCCCCTAACACACTACATATTATAAAAGCTGGGAGAATAGAAGCTCGGATTTTCATTTCCTCTTTCTGTCCATTATTACCTCCTTTTTTTTTGGAGATTCCAATGAAATGAAAACCCCTATTTTTAGCCCTTTTCTTACTCTTTGCATATTAAAAGCTGGACGGTAGTCTACGCAGTGCCAGGAAGAGAATGAGCTTACGAGTAAAGTACTGTGTCTGTTACTCACCAAATCGAGAAATAAGTTACAAGTTCACTTACTTTCTTTGGGTGGTCATCCAGCCAGCACTCTCTTTGAATAAATTTTTTCGAGCTAGGCTAAAGCTCGTCAAAAGCATTTTCATTTCATAAAAAAATTCAAAATTGAAGAGAAGGAAGGGGAATAGAGCCAAGATAAAAAGGGGGTACATAACCTAGGGTTTGTATTTGTGTGTGTTTCCATCATACATTATGAGCTCATATTATTATACATCTATACGCTTGAACATGACCCTTATCATCCATACACGGGTACTCCAAGAAAGAAAGATTGATAGCAAAGCATTGTATAGCTAAAGATAAGAAAATATCTACTTGCTAAAGTACACAGATTACATTTTCTCCTGCAGCTAACGTAAAAATGCCCTACCTTTATGAAGCTTAGGTTAAAGCTGGATGCTGATAAGAGATTTGCATAATAAAGGTTCAAGAGTTGAATTTAAAAATTCATGAAAATGCAAAAATGACCACTCAGAAAAGACATGTTCAAACAGAATATTCTGAGTTGCAATCATTTTACCGCATACATTAATATACATGATATTTGCTGGGTTCACTCCTACAGCCAATCAGGAGGAAGGATGATTAAAAGTTTTCTAATTTTATTACAAACCGATCCCCAAATTGAATTTTTAATAAAAAATGTAGTGCATTGAGAGGAAAAGATTTTGAGTCAGATCAATCATTGCATGATACGGCATTTGGTGGCATGAAGAAAAAAATAGACGGCGGCGGGATGAGCAAGAAGTGAATTCAAGGAAACGGGAAATTTGTCCATTGTTTCCATGTTTTTGATCAAGTTGCTGGTTGAGTATTACAGATATGGAAATCAAGTAAAACATTAATAGTAACATTAAAATAACAACTCAGTGAGTGCAAAAGTATATCAGTTAAGTTACGTGACGTAACTGCCTTAAGTAACAATTAAAATAGTGGGAAGATCTAGACGTGACTCGCTCTCAAAAATGCCTTCAAGTTTTTGAATGAAAGTTTGCACCCTGATTGAAATTTGTAAGACGATGATGATGATGACAAGTTGTTGTTATACATCTTCTGTGGGATAAGGTTTGAGATTAAATTTGTGTTTATCTGTTAATAACTGTGCAAAGTGTGAGTTAGTGTAAAGAAGGAGACAAGTAAGAGGAGAAGTTGGAGGTTGGAGTTGAAAGCGTTTTATAAAATCTGTACATGGGGATGGTCATCACGTCATGAACAATTCTTGTAAGTTTGGCAAAACAGCTGTCGGATAAGTTGACAAGGGAGAAGGAAAGGAAAAAAAGTGGTTTAAATTAGATTAGTTAGTTAATGCCGTATCAGATCATGGGTACGCTGGAACTTCATAGTCCGGTGGGTGCAAAAAATTTGATTTACGAGTGGCCACTTAGTGGAGGGAAGGTGAGTCATGAGAGATTTTCATAGTGTAGTAATATTTTTTTAGTTATTGGTTTAAAACTATGAAGAGCACGTAGAAAGGAGAAAGGGTTTGCATTGTAGAATGATAATCAGTTTCAATTATAATTTGCGGTAAGCTGTAGGCTCTGTTGCATGTCAGTGTCAGTAGTTGCCTGTGGTACACGCAGTCAAGGTTGAAGGTGTCAGTTGCTCAATGTTTAATGTTCGAATTTTTAATTCATGACATGAATTATTTTGTTTACATTGCAGGATCGCAAAGATGGAGCGATGGAAATCGCTGAAACGATAAGGTATGTTGAAAATTCATTATAATTTCTTGGCTTTAGGACATTCAAATTTAGGTTTTAGTTACACATCATCTGCCAGTTGTGCTAGACTAAATGAGAATAGAAAGGGTTACATCTATAAATATAGCTGCCAACTAGAATAAAACTTAGTTTCAACAAAATTACAACTTAGGCTATGCTTTCAAGGTAAAAAAGAAATCAACTAGAAATTACACTTTCATCTGTTAATAATTACTTTTTATCGATTTTTAGTCGTTGACCTAATCCATGCTTCATGTAATATTTGGCCTGAAAATATGCATAATATACTAGTTCACTAGTTGGAGCAAAATGGAGAGGCTAGAAGGTTTTAAGCCCTAGCGGATATTAAGACGGAAAGTCTGTTTCGATTGTTTTGGTTATTATTATTATTATTTTCCTTTTCTTTCTTCTCATACCTCGTCCGTTTCATTATTTTTAGTTCGTGTGTTACATATTTCAAGTAGCTACAAAATGAAATGATGATGAGAGAGGCGGATGTGACTGGAAGTAGAACTTGTGGCAAGGCAGGGTATTAAAAGCGAGAGAGATGAATACTTTAGGACACGATAGGAAGAACGGTATAAAATGTGATGAGCTGATGCAGAATTCTGGATATATTTGGTCATGCTCTTCTTGATAGGATGTAGACAAATGCAGATTGTGTGTTTATCTTTGCATCATGTTTTTACGTAATGTTTTATTATTGCTGGTAATAGAGAGAGAGAAAGAGAGTCTAGCCTGGCTCAAGACTATTATGTTGTCTCGTGATGAGGATGTAAGTAGAAAAGTAGAGCTAGATAAGCATGCAGCACAATTCATAATTATCGAAGAATAGGTAATTCCATAATACATAATCATTTCACAAAGCAGTATCGAGTCGTAACCAATTTACATTTACATTTGATGTCGGTTCCCAGATTGGCATGTTAAATATTAATTCTCTTCATGCATGAAAATGGCATTGAGACTTTTCTTCATGTACATCAGCACATCATTCCACGTTTGTACAAAATGATCAGTATGCATTCACTCTGTTGTTAACCGTAAGATTTTCATTTGATCTAACTCGTTATGCATTCAGCAACTAAAGTTAGCTTCTTCTTGTTTGCTTGATAAATGGGATTCCATGGTTGGAACAAGTTCATTGAATGCTTTGTCATTTCAATTTTCTCTTAGGGGTGAGTTGGAGTCGTTTCTATTGCCAATTATGTTAAGTTTATGAGTTTAGGTCAAGAAAACTTGATGGTTTTTTTGTGAGTGCTTCCAATTGAAAGAAATATTTATGATAGTGCAATTTCCTTTTTGTCAATGTCAAACTAGTAAATTTCTTAGAGAAGGCAAAGCAATGTTGCTCCCAGCAGTATTAGCTTGCCGAATACAATATAAAAACATATTGAGTCCAGCAATTGTACCGTTTTCTTTGTAAGGACTAAGAAACAATGATTATTGTTGTGTACTAGAGATTAGACAAAGTTCTTGAACTGCTCCTGTGCAGTTGACCAAACATGATCATCGATGTATTGGTGTAGGATTTAGGATGATGTTTCTACGAGGACACTTTGTGTCTTATATTCCAGTACAAAAATGGTGCTGTGCCTGGACTTTTTTTTTTGTATAATTAAGACAACTATATGCTGTTCAAATATTGGATAAAGATAGTGTACTCTTTGAGAATTTGCTTATTGACCCTATATCAAAACCTCTCCCTTCTCAGAATGGATTTGTCAATCGTATCGTTTTCCTTTCATCGTCTATTCTCTTGAATGGGCTTTCTTGTTATCTTGTTAAAAATCTGTCTGCATAGCAGATTTTCCACCATTTAGAAGGAATTTGATGTAGGGTAAGTATTATTGAATGATGGAAACGAAAGAATACTATTCCATGTCGTATAGCGAATGAGTTAATGACGTAAATCTGCCTTTAAGGAATATAGAATAGCAAAATACATACTAGTTTAAAATAAAACTCTAAATGTCTCAATGGATTTGATAACAGTTTGTTCTTCGAATATCGAAACTAAACTAATGGTTTGTTAATGTAAGCTTAAACTTTTTAACGTACTTTTTAAACATTTTAAACTGCAACTAACTTAAACAGCCTAAATGGCTAGTCCTATTTTTTTCAAAAAAATTCTAATTACTTGAAAAAAATTTCACGGATGGTTAATCATCCCCTTTCGTATAAATAGTTGGTTTGAATGATAAGGGTGGGATGGGAAACGAATAAAGTTAAACTCTTAATTTAGTGTAAATATTCAGTTGTAGAGTGTACCAACCGTACGAAAGGTGAATGCAATGCAATGAATGAGGTGTGGAAAGTCTCATGTATACGTTTACGTTTAACTTCACAATGGTAACCAACTTGTGACATTCAGTATACCCTACCGTGTGCAACATCCGCAGTTTTTATCATCTGTATCCAATTAAATTAAATAAGATGTATGGGAAACCTGACGATTGTTCGGTCCCACACGTTCTTTTGAAATTGAGCAAGCGTAAACATTATATGAACGAAACGACTTCTTTGAATGAATCAAAAACGATCACAAATTCATCTTGGTTTATGATACGACTTCAAGTGTGCAAGTAAGCATAGGAGGAACATTTTTTTCCGAAAGACGAAATCGTACAGCTTTGCACATGCTACGTTTGCTTTGTCTTTTATTGATGCACACGCACACCTAAAACTGTTGTAAATAAATGCAGAGTAAAATCGCGTGTACCATTTAACATCAAACTGTAATGGCAAAATGAACAGTAGGCACACGACGCATTTGTTTGCATTAGACTTGAGATACATTTTACACACATGAACCTAGTGTAGCGTAATAGAGCAGGTATGTTATATGTTGTGTTCATCAATGAAATACTGATAACTTTTAAGATTGAAGAAGAAAACCTTTACGTGATATTTTATAAAGTTTACCATAACCATCAACTTTATGGGGTTGCTAAAGTACTAAGTTATATCATAATTTCAGAATACCAGGTATGCCTGAGTCTCTGTACACTGTACACATGGGTTTGATAAGTATAAATAGCATTACTATAGTGCAAGGTGGCTTGATGCAGTTCAGTTGAAGAAGTATATTATGGTTGTAAATTGAGCAACGATGCCTGCAATTGATTTCTGTGGTGGCTTGGTAGATTGTTGTTGCTGTGTTGTAAATGATAATATTGGCGACGCATTGGGATGGATCTTTATTAAAGTGAAAAGCGTTTGCCTTTGCAATATCGTGCATCGCAAATACACCAATTATTTTCTTTAGCAGGTTACTTAAATAGTTTTACAGATACGGATGCCAAATCTTGGTATTGATTGCAGATATTAGTTAGATTGGAGAAAACATTAAACACTTTCATGATTACATCGATTTATTCATATAATTAGGTTCGCTGGTGACTTGATCCAGTCAGGGCCAATTGCAAAGGTTTGGTATTGGAAGCTCAGTACATTTCTTTAGTTGTGCCAAGTATGTTTGTCAAGAAATCTGGATAAAAAACGATTATAATGCTCTGGTTGTTTGAGTTTTTATTATCAGAGTTTGGTTGTAAAAGCATCATTTCGAGCTTTATGCCAACGGAATAGGAAATTGAACGATAGAGGAAAATCGTGTGCAAAAAAGGCTTCACTATATACCTCTGAACATTCTGGCGTGTAGACGAGCTAGCATTTAGTAGCACTTTAAATTTTCTAGGTAATGATGATGATGATGATGTAGGCGTGGGATACATATCTGGCATCAAAGCAAAAGCAGAAAAAAATGATTGCATTTGACTAAATACTTGTATTGCTATTCAGTTTTTATTGTGATGTGATGCACATTAGTATATATAGCTATATCGTAGGCTATGAAAATTCCTGTGTAGTTATAGTGGAAAGAGCTTTTGTTATGAACACACAGTAAGCAGGCATTTTTATCAGAGATACTTAGAAAATTTTCATCAATGGGTGGCACAAACAGCGGAAAATAAGTATAAAATGCCAATTTTTGCATAATGCATAATGATCCTCTATATATTTCATGGTATATTTAACTGGATTAGCAAAAGCGGAAAATCGAGCTCATTTATCATCTTTCTAACCATCGAACGTTGAATGTAGTAATCATTCGGGGGCTGATTGAATTTTATGCTTGGTTGTTACTTTTTCATATTTATATATATACATATATATATTTGTGTATCCAGTCGAGCAGCACGATGCAGTTTGCAGGTTCCGTAGTCCTCTAGTCCAGCCACCTCTCTTTTGTTTCTCGGTAGGAGAATGAGTGCATGTAATGGGTATTTATACAACTTCATTTGAGTAAGCACAAATGACAAATAGGAAGACTGACATATGGACTGCAATCTTCAAGATAAAATTTTCTCTGAAACATTCCTTTCTTCGGTTCTGGGGGAGGGGGTTAAATTTACTTTGCAATAATTCTAGCTATGCTATTGCATGTTTTATGATGAACGGCTCACTTAGATGGGTAGTTGTTTGTTGTATGAATTGCATAGGGAAACATCTCTTGGTATGCTAGCCTCGCAGTTAAGACTGACTGATGGTGATCGAACAAAAGTAACGTACGTTAACTCATGGCTATTAATGTTTTATTTTGTTACAGACATGTCAGTGAAGACATTCCGGATCTCCAGTGGGCGATGGGGAATAACATCTTGAAGGACTTTGAGTCTAAAAGCTATGAAAGTATGAAGAGTCTGTGCGATCGCTACAATCGGGCCATCGACTCGTATTTACAACAGGTAAGTAACTTTTCTCCTTGCACAATTATTTTGATTGAAGCTTCTTCTACCTAGAATCGGACAAGGGATGTCCTTGGGGGGAATACAAATATGTATCATGTATGCGTATGTATATGAGCCAATGTGGGTTTTTTAATTAACAGGAGAAAGGCACTTCCAAATGGAAGCAGAGACTAAGTCAACGACCAAGTAGAGGCTTATTGAAGCATATGCTACAGCAAGTATACAACAGGGCAGTTACTGATCCAGAGAAGTTAAACAACTATGAGCCATTCTCCCCTGAGGTGTATGGTGAAACTTCATATGAATTGGTTGCGCAAATTATTGACCAGATTGAGATTACAGAGGATGACGTTTTCATGGATCTCGGATCTGGTGTAGGCCAAGTTGTTTTACAGATTGCTGCGTCTACCAAATGTCATTCTTGCTTTGGAATCGAGAAAGCCGAAGCTCCTTCTTCATACGCAAAGGTACATTAGCAGTGACATGAACTACGGATGTAAAATAATAATTGTATAACCTTCAAAATCCTTGTTTAATAAAATTGCCTTATATTGCATTGTTGTTGTAGGCTATGGATCACCATTTCAAAAAAATAATGAAATGGTATGGAAAAAGTCACGGGGAGTACTCAATCACCCAAGGCGACTTTCTTAGTGAGGAACTGCGGGAGAAAATTACATCAGCTACAATAATCTTCATCAATAACTTTGTCTTCGGACCAATTGTAGATCACGAGTTGAAAGAAAGATTTGCTGATCTTAACGATGGTGCTCGAATTGTGTCTTTTAAATCCTTCTGCCCCTTAAATTTTCGGATTACAGGCAGAAATTTAAATGAGATTGGCACCATTATGCATGTTTCGGAACTGCACTCCCTTAGTGGCGCTGTGTCATGGACAAATAAACCGGTGTCTTACTATCTTCACATCATTGATCGTACCAAGCTGGAGAGATACTTTGAGACTATGAAGTCAGGAAGGAATAAAGACAATGAAAACGCCCCACCTGCGCATCGAGCAAGGGGTAGATTAGGCAGGTTTACATGTATACACAAACGTAAAAAATTAAAGCAGACATTTTTATTTAGTTGACTCAAGGTTAATAATATTTGGCAATCTGTTTTCCCTTTGTGTAGCTAACGGCAAAACAAATTGTGTAAAACCTACGGACACAAGCTCAAATGACTCAAATTCTAAGGAAAATAATGAAGCGGATACGGAGGAAAGGGATGGAATTACAAACATTGCAGTTGGAGCAATCGGATCCACTACTAAACGTGCTTGGTCAGATTGGCACTCAAGCGGGGGTAAAAATTTCAAGGAGCATAATGAAGATGAATCTGCTGCAATCGTCCCAACACCAAGTCAAAGATCCCAAAGGTCGAATTCTTCTGGTAGAGGTAGACGTGGAGGAAGAAAAGTGTTACGTAAGAAAATGGTCCACAGAAAGGTAAGGGAAAATCACTAAAAACTCTTAGCATAAGTGGAAATCCTTAAGTTATAGGTGGCTTATTGGATCTCATGGATTTCCTCCTGAATGTTTTAGCAACCAGAGCCAGTGAAGAATGAAGAAATTATGGGGTCGAAAATTGAGCAGGTGGAAGAAAAGGAGATGGTGAATGAAGAAATTCAGAAAAAGGGTAATTGAAGTTGTGGATAGGAAGCTCACCAGTCCAATGCTTTAAAACATTAACCTTTTATATGTCATATACGGTTAATTGATTGGGTTTTTTTTATTATTTTAGCAAAAATTAGCCTACAGGATGGAGAATCAAATTCTGGAGGGAATAAAAACAACATTTCTCACGGTACTCATAAATCATCAATTTTTATACCTATTACCTATTCTGTAGTATTTTGTGGAAATTTACTACGCAATCCAGTTTTCTAGATTTTTATTTCATTATTAATTTATTTTTAGGTAAAAGACTTCCACCTGCCAAAGGAACTGTGGATCAAAAACTGACTCAGCTCACTACTGCCACTGCAACCGGTTTAATTAGGACGAAGAAATGACAATTCCTACTCGTGATAAACCTTATGCACTGCAAAAAAGTATTGGACAGTTACAAAAATCAGTATCTTGACACAGTGGAAAAGATGAAAACTCCCGATTACTAGCAACATGTGTTTATGAAATTTACAAAGCCATCTGTACTTGTGAAGTAGTTCTAGCTGGTTTTAATTTAGTTTTTTATTGATTTTCTGACGACTGGTGGTGAATATAAATGATTTACTGATATTAGTTTGGTTGGTTTCATTCGAGGCTTGAATGAAATTATTGATAGATTAATTCGTGGTAGTTGATAAATAGAGTGAGCCACCAGATGGAACTGATTTGATATTTTATTTGTAAAATCTTAGGGAAGTCTGGGATTAATTGGGGAACAAAAATGCATTGCTGAATATGCACGTTTTCATTTAGGGAAATTAAAAAATCCCAACCTTCCGAAGAAGGGAAATCACTCATAGGGTAACGTTAGTAATTTTTTGCATAAAACGCTTGGGAAAATGCAAAGGATATTTTTTCTGCTTTTGTTTTTATTTGTAATATGTGACAAATATTCGTAAGTCACATGCACAGTATATATCTTTCTGCTTTATCAGGATAAAGTTCAGTAACGGACAGCATTGGGGGATGCATAGAAGTGCAGGTATTGAGTTGAGGGCATATTTACAAGTCTTGTGCATTGACATTAATTAAATCGACGGTGCCTTTTGCAATGAATTGATAACTTGAATTTCTTGGACTGATACTGACTTGGTAGTCAACTAAATAGTTAATTTTTAGTGCAACTATAGGAAATTAGGCTACGAAACAAAGTAAAGACTTGTAAAGTGTAGTTTTTACAACAACAGACAGAAACTCGCGTTTGTTTGATCATCAATTAAACGTTGCCTTTTAGCTAGCTGCCACTGTTAAGATCTTGGTGTGCTGTAGCACGGACAATTAGTAAATAAGCAGTTTAGGAAGTTAATTTTAGGGTCAGAAATTCATTCTTTCCTCAGATTATGTACAGTATTGTGTTGTTTATAAATGAGCAAGGGACAGTTAAACAGTTGCTCTTGTTCCGTCCGAAATGATTAATCAAGAAAAAACTCAAAGATTAAATGAATAAATGGTTTTAAATTTGGTTTAGCATAAACTTATACTGTAGTGATAATACGACTTAATGTTAAAGTAGCTTTTAATTGGAACAAAAATTAATGCACTAATGTATTTACTCACACTGTTGTGTATTTGGATAACCTTTTAATGACTAGTTATGATTAATGAGTAATTGCTTGTACGTGTTTGCATAACAATCAGTAGAGCATAAAATGCATCCGTATTTCAGGCATATTCGATTTTGGATATATTTGACATTGCCTTGCTCTACAATAGCTTTACGTCCATTTCCCAATGATATTCCTGTGATTTCCCTGATTCGTATCCCTTTCGGGTTTAGCTGTCATCTCCCAAATTGTTCCCAGGGATATTTTTCCAAGCGAAATAATATCGTAAAACCTTTTTTCGTTCCATCTGGGCCATTTGTTAAGATACATTATGTAATTTTAAGGTGGATAAAACTGTCTCATTAAAGATACAGCTTTAAATTATATTGCTTACAAATAGTAGTAAGCCCGATGAAACACTATTAAATTTTTGCTTTATCATTGAAGTACATGTAGATGATGATGAACGTAGTAGACTCAAGTATGGTTGTAGTTTAACGTTATGCCGGATTCAGATGGATTATTTAATAATGTGTGTTCATGAATAAATTATTGTTCTTTAATATTATTTGCAAATAAATTAACTTGTATTTGTTTAACGTAATCAATCTTATGCTCAAGCTCATCAAAAATATTAATTAAGCAGGCAAGCATGATAGCGATTAACATCAGTATGCACTACACAAGCTCAAAGCTTGTGCTGAAATCTCTTTTTTACTACCAATAAGCCAACAATAAAACCCATTTAATTTGCATCGAAGAGAAGCTTTTTTTGCAACGTGTAATTTGTTTTGGAGGCTGTTCATAACATGTATCCTAATGTCTGGCGTAGGAGTTAATTGTTGACATGAAGAGAAATAGCATAGTTTACTTACGTAAAAATATGAAAGGATCTCAAAAAATGTATTGCATGATTATTGCAAACTATCAAAAATGAATGAGTGCATTTAAGACGTAGATGGACTCTTGGTCAAGTCAAATACGATTGTTGAGCTATATCCACTGTTAAATGTAACAATCTTTCATGCTTGGATTGTGTTAAGTTGCAAGCTAGTTACAATACCACAGTATAAATTTTTGGATTTCTTTCAAGATACAGTTAAAAATACACATGTTCACAAAAAACTAGACAGTAAATAAATAATTAGATATTAAATTTTATGTAAAATACATGGAATACTTTTTTATAATACATTAAAAGGAATAAAATTCATCCGAATGAGATCACTCAACCAGAAAAGAACGTGTGATGGATGAAAAAAAGACATAATATGTAGGTATGTGTTCTTTCTGGGCAGAATCGTGTGCTTCTAAAAGATGATAAAAGTGTGATGAGCCTACAGAATGGCTACAATTACTTAAAATGTATGAGTTATAATTATAATAATAATATGTGCATATTCCTATTCTACAAAAGGTTCAATAGATACTTTCTGGCTGATTTGGAAATGAACCATATCCAAATGTAGCACAACCAGATTCAGGTAGAACGTCAAAAGGTATTTTTTATGTAGTTACAAAGCAACACAAATAGATAGATAGATAGATTTTATTTCAGTGTTTAAAGGTATCAATCAGTACAAGATTGTTCTTCATACCTAACACTTTTACAGTATAATATCACGGATTTTAAGTTAGTCCATATTACAATATGAAATCATGGCTGTACTTCAACTTCAATACTGTATGAATTATACAAAATAATTTTTTACATGATAAGTGTGAAGGAAGTCGGAAACCTGTTCCAAGAAATGTGTGTGCAAATGCCTAAAAAGTACAAAACAAAATTTTGCAGTTCTACTACGCAAAGTTGATTATTACGTTTTTCGATGCGTCCACCTTGGCTGCTTCTGTTGCTGCAAGTGTACTAAATTTCTTAGCTAACTGAAGATTCTGGATAAAATGGAATTTCATAGAGAGAAACGGTCCATTACGTATCAAAAATCCTTTTCTGTACGCTCCATAAGTCGGTAATATTGTTCGAATTTTTCTGTATAAAACCGTCTCTGTTCTAAAATTGTTCGATGAAATTTGTCGTTAAAAATCGTTTCCGTTGTTGTACGAGATCCGTCCTCTATACTGTTCAGTTTTTTATACCTAAAAGTGGCTTGTGATAAGCTTTCATATATATTTAAACACAAGGTTCAAGTACTTAGGTTTTTAAGATTTATGAAATATAAAATACAAATCTATGATGTGTTGTAATATCACAAAAATGTATAATATCAGCAGATAATCAAGAAAAATATTCCTGTGCTAATTATAATTATATTTATTATTATTATTTTTTAATTAGCCTGATGAAGAATAAAGAAACCGGTCGCTAACGGTTCACCTAGCTAACATTTAACTTCGGTTGTGAAGCATTCTTTTTCATACAAATGAAATTTGTCGTTAAAAATCGTTTCCGTTGTTGTACGAGATCCGTCCTCTATACTGTTCAGTTTTTTATACCTAAAAGTGGCTTGTGATAAGCTTTCATATATATTTAAACACAAGGTTCAAATACTATAGTTCAGTCACACACGCATTTATACAAACCAGCCACTCTGTTCTTCAATCATCTTTTTTGTGCAACTACTCCCATTCCAGTTTTGTCAAAACTATTGTATGTATGTCGCAGTCACCTCACGACATGACGCCAAAAGCCAATCGAATTGCATTCACCATGACCAGTCCAACGTTCGAAAGCCTATGTGAAAACAATATATGCTAGCAAAAGAACCGTATTAACTTAGCTTGGAGTATAACAGCAAAACAATTACCATATAATTTCTAATCTACGTATACCTAACTTATTGGTATAAGTATAAACATACTACGGATCCGGATGTATTCGGGATGACCTTTACTTTTCGGGAACAATGCAATTATGAACAGTTCCGACTGGAGGTCTGATGAATATGAATTCTAGTAAATTATAATTACAAGTTCATTATAATGCAAGAGAATTCTCCCCATGTGGAGTAATATATGAAAAGGATCATCAATTCAAGCCAAATTGTTTTCTGAAACCTGCACGACCCATAAAACCACTATCCATTACTGATTACAACCTATTGCAACCTACCATTCATTCCCATCACTTGGCGGTGGAAGGTTTAAAGTCCCGAAAATAATTTGTGCATTGAATGTAACTATAATTAAGCCTATTTAGAAATATCGGTATGAGAGGATATGGTTTGATTTTTGTAATGCATTAATAGTACAGCTTTCTCCGTTATTCTTACGCCTTCCTCAGGACTAATTATAATTCAGCATGGTTCATGTTTTATACGTATGTACAGCTCAGTGTCATTTAATTGGCAAAATGAATGAATAGGGCATGCGAATAAGCACTCACTAATGAGACGAAAACGCCTGTTTGTGCCACACATATAAGAACGCTTTATAATCAACTACAAAGTTTTTCCAGTGACAAATTCTGATTTTATTTCAACCATTAACTAGAGCAGATACTAAAACAAAAAACCATCGCTTCTTAAATAGTCTTTCAAACAAGTTACAAATTATCAATGATTAAGACATTTATATTACAAAAACAATATCTTGAGTTACGATATGTACTTTTTTTTACAGTACAAAACGATTATAACTAATTCTTCCAGCAACTCCGTTGAAATGCAAACAGCGGACACTTACAATACGTCCTTGTATTTCACTAAAGATTTATACATAGCGAGAGTGAAAGTGAAGATACTTGAAGTATATTCGGAGACTGAAGCGTGGAATCATCTCGATTTACATTTGTTTCTCGAAATCCTCTTCATCTTCAGGCAGAGGAAAGGAGCTCCCATCTATCCCAGCAACAGTGTCAACGTCATATCGTTATTTTTGATGAACTCGAATGCTTCTGTTTCAATAATTTCCGAACGTGTCCTGCTACAAAATAACATTTAAAATAAAAAACCACGTTACCATTTAACTTGTAACTCCAAGATTAGGTCAGTACTTTCCTTAACTATGTATACATAATATTATGTTTGTTCGTAACCAACTTACCGGTGAATCAGTCTAAAGACTCTCGTCATAAGATCATTGTATCCTGTCTCCACCTTCCTTGCAAAGACATACAGCAACAAGGCGATGTTCAGATCCATTGATTCCGGAGACTCTGTCAGGGCTAAAAACTTCTTTTTCAAGGATCGCTCCAATGCAGCTATGTTGTAGAAATGAGCCATTTCCAGCAACTCAAATGCAATCCGTTGGTCTTTCTTGGGGTCATCCACGGTACAGGTGTACAAATACTTTTCAAAAGCCTTGAGTGTATCCTCTGAGACGAAAAGCTTAAAGACATCCATTGACTGAACCGAGGGGCAACGGAAGACTTTGCTCGCTGCTGCAATTAACATAGACATAGTATAAAAAGTTATAGTGATTTTAAAATACAATGATTAGATTAGAGCATGTGATAATAATAGGTAATAGAAAACTACCGGCTAAAAGCGTCTTGTGAAAAGCCATTCTTGACCCATTTTCCGCAATGAGGAGAAAGTCACGGGGCACCCTCTCATTCTGCAAGTTCCTGCTCATCAGTCGGCGAGTGTGCAAGACATTCTCTTTGGTAGTTAGCTTCAATGTCATCGTCAACCCAGGTAACTGTGATATACGACGGAAGAGTTGTTCACTTTTCTTGCTTTCAATCACACGAACAATCCCACGGTGCTTTACAAAACGATTCAAACCGGCTTCTGACAAAAATTATAAAAGGTACAAAAACAATATAATCGTTTATATTACTTCATCAGTACTGGGAATATTTAACAATTAAACTTGGTATTGTTCTTACCCATGCTCCAAGATTTTGTACCACTTTGCAGCGTCAATTTAAACTTCAGTGCGTCAACATCTTCATATATTGCTGTCAACTTGTCCAAAAATGGTCCAGACACTTGGATTGGCATTCGCTTTCCTGGTCTAGCCATCGCCCATCTAAAAGTGATTGTAATCACGGAGCGTCTAAAAAACCATTTATTAAACACAAATTAACTACAAATTAAAGCTGTTATTATAGTTATTTAAAAAGAGTAGTAATAATATTGTCTGATTAGTATCACCTTTGAGTTTCAAAAACCTTTTCGACAGCTTCCCATAGTTTATCGTTGTTGTTGAGAATCCTAGCGTTTCCCGAAATGTACAGAAGATCAGACTTGAAGAAGGAATACTTTATTTCGGAGTAAACTCTGTTTCTGTCAAAAAAGGATTCTTGAGGTTCTTCATTTCCAAGTCTAACCAGGCCACCATTCTCGATCAAGTAAACTGTAGAAGACATTTTCGATAAAACTGTAACGGTCGGTGTCTACAACAAAACCTTTTTTGTTCCCAAAAATGTTAAAGATGGACGACGAACAATTCAATTTCCGAATAAATGTTCCCGAAACTCAATAATTTTCTGGATAAAGTAAACCAAGAAAAGGACAACTTGATTTACCCAAGAGCAAAACGACAATGACTAAGGATTGACAATCGAGCTGATTTATGCTACAATTTTGAGCTGTACTACTGAATTTGCCTTTCGTTTTTAAGGGTTCTAAGCTAAACTGATACGTTTATAGTTTCGAGGTCATAATCTGACCCAGGCCAGGCAAGAAATGAACCTCCCAATGCGTAACTTCATCAGGTCATCATCTTAAATGATATATTACAACCAAAAAAAATTATCAGATTTAATTTATGCCATGCTATTTATTGGTGGAATTGTAGTATGGTTAAAAAATGGACTGTATAAAAAAATGTTGTGAGGTGGTAAAAAATGATGATGATGAGTGCATGGAATAGATAAAAAAGGTATATGAGAAATACTACAGCAAGGTATGCTTGTATAAAATCCCAGAGGTTTTGGAAATGGTGCTACAAGACAAGTGTCTGAGAGAGAGATGGTCAAAAGTTGTATTTAATGGACAAAGTCTTGCAGCGTAGTGGACAACGAGTATGGGTAACCATCTGCTTTTATAAGTACGACGAAAGGCAAAAAGATACAGGTACATAAAACTCTGCATGAGATAAAAATAGAAAAAGGAAAAGATGCTGCTTCTCTCAGTGAATGACCTGTCAATCATATGCATGGTTCTGGACATTGACATCGACTGCATTATCATACACAAATTTAAGATTAACTTATTAACATGATCAAGGATTATTTAGATTTAAACAATTACATATATTAAACAGAATGTCTTTAGGACAAAATATTAGAAAAGGTGAACGAATGTTCAAAGTCAAATCACACACTCAATATAAAAATATTCTTCTTCTCACTTCTACAAACACTATTTCATGAAAACTCTGTACGCCATTGGATTTTTGCTGCTACAAGTGTCAATACATCGTGGCGTGGGCCGTTTTCCCCCACTCATACGTCTGATTAATACAAAATTTAACTTTTTATTTAAGCTTTCGTCATCTCACCGATACCTTCATCAGGAAAATTAAAAGAACAAAGGGATTGATAACTGGAAGGACTGGCATATATATATATATATGATTGGATGTTTTTAAAATTTTATCTTCATGAGCTTGATTCTGCACGATGTAGAAATTTCTTTGAAAGCAACATTCAACAATTTTCTAGAGAAAATGAAGAATTAACATGCAAATAAAATTGACTCAAGTTCTCGTTAGACCGTAACGAACTAGACACTGTAGATTTTAATGAAGAAATGTCATTTGTCTGCAAAAAAATAAGCTGAAAAGCAGAGCTTGAGTGAAAGTCATATTATCATAATGCCCCTACTAAAGCATTATACTACCCAAAAAGCAGCGGATATTTCTTGACCAAACAAGCCATCTGAAATGTCATTTAGAGACTCGCATGGATCCTCACGCTAGGCCCTTATTTCAGTGCTCTTAATGCGAGCGCAGTTACACAATTAAACATAATTTGCATATTTATATTAAGCGCTCTCACAACAAAGAGAATGCTGTGTACAAGTGTTCTTATTTTTGTCCCATTTTTTTCTTGGAATGATCTCCGAAAGCACAAACACGAAGAAGGCCACGACAGAGAGAAGTGGTTCGGTTGTTCCATTTGTAACATCAAGTGTGCGTCCCTGGATAAACTTAAAAGACATCGCCATCGTCATCGCCATCGCCAGAAAACAGGTCGCCATCGTATGACAGAGGAGAGGACCACAAACTGGTAGAAAAATTGGTAGAAAAATGTTTGAAGGTGCAACAAGTTTATGCTGAGGAGAATTTTTTCCTTGTCCCGAACATCCGCTGCAATTCATGTGAATCTACTTTCCCTTGTGAGCTCGACATGTTCACAACATACATAACTTGCCAGAAGAGCGCCCCTTTTCCTGTGAAGGGAAAGGCTGTGATAAAGCCTTTAGGAGCAAGGGAAACCTGCTGGAAATCTGGATTGCTTCTAAACCCTCTTCCAACGACTCTTATCCATCCCAACCAAACCATTAATTTTGCGATCCTCTCAGATAGCTGAAAGTCTCCCAACAAGTCGGAAAGTGAGGTTTACATGAGGAAAACCGGAAAAGGAAAATATGCCGGAGACAAAAGTGGTACCAATCGACTCCTCATGACCTTTGCTTTCGAATGATGTATCACACAACCCTCAGTTTCTTACACTTAATGGTATACCTTAACCGTATAATGCGATGATAGAATTAAAAAAAGATGAGAATGAAAGCAAAGAAAAAGCATATGAAGATAGAGTACATATTTCCTGTAAAAAAATCCGCTAATTTTCTGCAAAAGAAAGAAAAGAAGAAAACACAAGAGGAAAAGTTTAACTCTAATACACTCACGAGTTGAGCCAGAAAGGAAAGTGTTGGCAGACAAGAATAGAAGAATAAAGCGTATAGTAAGTCCACCCACTCCACTTGCTATATTTTTTTCCTTTCTGGAAAATACCATTCAATGTCCATTTAAATTCCCGAAAGTAGGAGCAAGGAAATGGTATTCCACCAGCAATTACAAGTGATTGCTTTCTTTTTCATTTTGTTCTTTCTTGTCTTTTTTTTCTCAGCACGAGTCTGTCTAGTGTGGCCAGCAAAGTTTAATATTGTTCTACCCACACCACCACCACCACCGCTACCACTACTTGATCACGCACTCCTTTATAGATAAGAAAGAATAATGTGCTACTTCTTCGCATCATACAAAAAAGTGATGATAACTCAGCCTCTACTTCACCCACAGAAAATAACACTTGTAGACATGCCATCATTACACAAATCCATCTTATGACCAGAAAAATACTCTGTCAAAATTGCTATTCAGTGCGAGCCCGTCTTTCCTCTGTTTCTTAGAACATTATACAGTAGACGTAGGAAAGGGAACAAATACGTAATAAATTTGGTAACAGTCTTTTTGAAAGCCGCATGCTCGACCATTTCTTTGAAAATATGACAAATAGAAAGGAGAAACGAGCAGATATCAGAATAAAATTTTCCAAAGAATGCGTCGTACACTGACATATATCTTCTCACTTCGAAGAATAAAAGATTCCTGCTCCATAATATTATGTCGTATCAATTCAGGGAAGGCTGGAGGCATTGTTCAAAATATATTATACGTATTCTTAGTTGTAGTGTTGTAGTGGCCAATACAGTATATATATATGTATATATATAGGCACAAGCATGCTTGAAGCATGTAACAAAAATGCTTTGGAGGCTGGAAAAATTCTAACAAAAAAGAGTTCACTTTATATAGATTTCCAGCGGGCTGAAATATTAACATGGGGGAGCTGATTTTGTGTACAAAGAAGAAGTGGGAGAACGTGACTTGAACGTTAAGTCATTTAGTTTCCCCTCAATTTTTGTTTTGTGACTTTTTTCCTGACCTAACGATAATTTTGTGGACTGGCACATGGATTTGTATTATCTCTGGAACTCTCACGTGAGTAATATATGTTCGTTATAAGACCAAATTCTTTTGATCTACCGTAAGTACAAGGCAAGGAGTTCAAATATACTAAACTCTGGTAACTTAATCTTGTTGGTCATCCTGGAAAAGTAATTGATCGTAATCGTGGTCATGAAATCTTTTCATGTGAGATGCAATAACGGATGACAACTATCTTGAAAAAAAACTATGAGTACCTTTCACGGACGGAATGGACTTTTCAGAAACTGTAGCTGAAATAAAAAACAAGAATTAGGCTTAAAATATAAAGACAACTTCACGTTTTCTATATTTGTCCTTCTTGATTTAATAATACGTGTCACCATTTTACGTTTTCCCTTATCATCATGCACTACTGGCACTTGGAATGATAAGAATATGAGAAAGAACATTGTCGTTAAACTTTACAGTCTGACAAGGCCTCCCATGAGAAACCGAAGCTTATTTATTGTTACCCAACCTTCTTTCCTTACTTTGGATTGTCAAAGTCGTAGCTTTCAAAACGGCTTCAAATTTACTCCACTACCTTATTGCATTAAACCTCTTTTCTTTAGAAGCAAGTATGAAACCTTTCGATAGAATTGAAGATATATCATTAGGCACTTTTGTAATCCATGCTTTCAATCTATGTAATCTATGATTTCAACGTTTGAGTTTAAGCAAAAAGATCACATTACATCAACCAAGTTTCTACTTCTAATTTGGACTTCATGACCTTTATGAACTTCATGAAGTAATATGAAAAAATAATTTAGTTTTAACATTCGCCAAGAGGTTCATATGTGGTAGATGATTAAAAAGAGTTCTTTCACGTTTCATTTTCATTTCATATCTTTCACTAGAAGGCTGCGAGGCGTGTGAATCCTTTGTCCCAGCTTTTCCCAAAAAGCTGCTCTTGAGAATCTTTTCATTTCACACAAAAAACCAAAATCAGCAAAAGTTTAAGTAGATATTGTAATAAGCTCTCCTCTACAGTAAATTCTCAAAGGGATTTCGTGTAAAAAATGAAATGAAATTTGATGCGGAGATAACTAAGCCACCAACCATAGGAAACCTTATATTTGATTGTGCCTAAACTACCACTCTGTATAATCCTACAAAATCACATATGTCATTTCTTACCATGTATTTTCAGAGAAAAAAAACATTATTGGGAACCAGGTCAAATGTGAAGGTCAAATATTTTTAAATGGCAAGGTATGGGTTATGATACGTCAAAATTGCTGAGAGCAGATCAGTGATACTATATTCGATATTTTTGATAACCTCAGCGTGACCCTTGACACATGCCATACGATTTCAGATAAGATAAGTCTGAAGGTCCGATATTACATCTTGAATTGTCGAGTTTATTACCTCAGAAACCATGTCGAGTATTATGTAAATCATTTGACTACGGAACAAAACGAACAAAGCATGAACCTACCCCAGCAAAACAATCTTATGGATTCTTATGGGCAGTGTCCTATATGCCAAGCGTGTAGGAAAAGTGCAACTCTTCCTACACACATGTCTTATAGGAGAATCCCAATAAGATCTTACAAGAACCCATAAGACAAGTGGATGATAAGTTCCTATCAAATCTTATAAGAATTTTATCGGTAAAACATTATTCGTTTCTTATCGGAACTTGTATTTCATGCATATATGAACTATTTGGCCTGCTTAATTAATTAAGCATTGTAGTATGATTTAAATGTTTATGACAATACAGTAAACTTTACAAACAGATTTTAAATTCAATACAATTATTGTTTTATTAGAAAGAATAGAATGTTTAAACGACAGTTCGAGTTTGCATGTGTTGATTTTGTGTCACTGGGAATCGGGCGAATATTATTATTATTATTATTATTAGGAGTTTATTGCAGACTTCAATTGCATAATATTAAAAAAACACGATGCTGAAATCCATATCTCTAACCTACTACTGAAGATTTTAATAAGAATGACATGTCATTGTATTGTTTTGCATTTCCAAACTTCCTGCATACCGCATGTAGATATGATGTAACCTGTCAAAACAATGTTAAAATTATGCAGTTAATAGCTAAAGGCTTCAACATGCCGTCTTAATTTATAAATTTTCTTCTCCAAACCTTCAATGACATTCCTTCGAACAGAATCTAATGCAGGTCTAGCATCTCCAGTAGCAGAACACATGTTTCCGCTACTGGAGATGCAGAATTTAGCAGACAATAAACTTAGTAGCAAAGTCAACAAAATGTTGTTTTATATTATAAAACCTTAGTCTTACCATGTTTTAGAAGAGGTCCATCACGAAACTTGTCCGTTTGAAGATCGAAAATTTGTTTGATTGACACTTCAAAAATCAACTCAGAAAAACTCTATGTAATATAAACAAGATCCCCAATTGTGACCGTTTACTTTTGCTTGCGATGCTCACTCGCGGACTAAGCACAGGGGTAACGTGAGCTTCGTATGAGTAAGAACGAAGACTCAAAATCGCCTATATGACATACGACGTATAAGTTCCGATAAGAGACGATAAGATATTTTATTGATATTTGCATATAGCTAAGTTGTTTCAATTGGCATACAAGTTCCTACAAGATACGATAGGATATTTTAATCACATATACCTATAGCTAAGTTGTTTCAATAGTCATGTAGGTTCTTGTAGAATCTTATGGGTTCCACATTTCCTATAAGATCCCACATAATATTTTTGCTGGGGTATGTACGTATAATACCAACCCGAACCAACACTGGAACCAAGCTTATGGATATGCTAAATATAAGGTACCTTGAGTTCGGGTCAGGTCAAAGACATGACCTACTTAGATGTGTATAAATAGGGCTGTCGCCTAGCTTCCTGTCATTGTTGGTTTTGAAGTCTCTCCGTCTGCTTCACCTTAAGTTATCATCACGGACAAAGTTATACTTGCCAGTGAAAGTTCTGCTCAACACAACATTATCTTGGTTGCTCTAATAGATCGTAAGTAATTTCCAAAAGTTTCCAGGAATATGTCAGGCTTGTTCAAAGTTTAATTTTAAATTTCTTTAAAATATATTTCCAGTTTTCCTTTGCTACTGGGAACTTTACATCTGTCGTGGATAAAAGCTGCGTCCAACCATTTAACCGTGCGTAAATTACCAAACCTTGTGGCAAAATTTTCAGAGTTTTTGCTTAAAAGTTTTGTTGAAACTGTATATTTCTGTATTTCTCTTTCCAGCTTCCTTGGAACTTCCTGCTACGGAAGAAACGAAGTCGATTTTCTTTCAAGCATCATAACGTAAGTAAATTTACAAATTTCATGGAAAGCTTCCACCTTTTCATGCATGCATAAATGTGTTTTATTCAACTACAATATTTCAGGTGTGCTTCCGTGAACTCAATACCAATCAAGCAGAGTAAAAGCAGAGCCTTTTGCCATAAAATTGTAAGCAGTATGTAAATCATTTTTTTACCTTACCATTTCGAATGTGTTAGAAATTTTATAACCTTTATTATTATTTGGTATTTTCAGGTCATCACATCATTTTATACGGTTAAAGGTGGAAAATGGCAGGCACAAAACTTCATAGTGAGTCACGTAGAAGTACTCAACAACGTCGTCAGTCGTAAGTTGCCTTTTATCATAAAAAGCTTGTACAGACAAAATGTTTTTTATACAGTACAATTTATATTAGTATAATAATTATTATCATTATTTTTTCTTTTGCCATTTTAATAAAGGATGACGTCACTGGAGCCAGGATTTTCACGGGATGGGCAACCCCCTGCTGTAAAGACTAAACCAACTTCAGAAAATAAACGGCGTCCTCGGCAATTTACCTATAGGCGCAAACAGATGGCTGTGGACTTCATGAAGGCATTTCAAAAGCAAGGACCTGGAAAATATGGCCGTTATGGGAGTATGAGATGGATCAAGTCTTTGATTAAAGCAATGGGAGAGAAAGGGAGATTGGAACTATTTCCTGAAGATGTGAAGCACTGGATAACTACAGAGTGGTACTTTAAAAATGTAATTTAGAAACATTTGACATGCTTTATTAACTGGATTTTTTTTATTTGAACTGACTAACAGACATAATGCCGTTTTTTATATATGTTTCAGCTGAACAGGAAATACTTGTTAGAGGCAAGTGAATTGAGCACAATGGCAGTTTCAAATCAATCTACTAGCAGTTCCGATTCCTGCATCATAGTTGCCGAGATGAGGAAAACCAATGAACGACTGTCTTTTCAAGGCGCTATTAATCCAGGTATTGAAAGAAATGACGTCCGCGCTGGTCCATCCAGATCCGGAATCGTTCCAGTTGCCAATCAACCTGTTGCTGGATCCAGCGGTACTACCCAGTCGAATGTCATGGCCACAACCTTTCTTGATGGACCTAGAATATTGGCAACAACCCCCATAGGCGCAAACTTGCAGGTTTCAGCTTTGCAGAGTTCGGAGGAAACCGGATCTTCACAACTACCGACTTCCACTGGAAGAACTTTCTCCTCGATGAATGGAGTTCCTGTCAGCTCCACCGCCATCCCAGGGCCTGTGTCTTCAACCAGTGGCTGCAGTGGAAACATCTCAGTTATCTTGTCTTCAAGTGAAATCGTCAACGCCTCAACTTCTGGAGCCGTTCCTCGACCAGCAGGAGAAAGACGATGACCTGCTAACAATGACTCAACTAATGTTTTTGAGGAGTGGCATAATTCCGCTACCCACTTCGACAATGCTGTGCAAAGGGAACAAAATACGAGTTCTAATGCAATACACAACTTTCCCCTGGATGTTATGCTTCCTGCCGCTAATTTACAAAGGTTTTTCTTGGCTAACACGCTGAACAATTAAGTTTTTTATTGTTTCTACTTTCCACTAAACATCTTTTGTTTTTGTTTTCTCTGTTTTGAAATCGTTATTTTTTAAATTGACACATCAGTTAAAATGAGATTTGTATCCCTAAAATAACTTTGCTAGAAATGTATAATGTGCGTGTGCACTTTCGTATATACTTATCTGTACAATCATGTATATCAGAATTATATCAGAATTATAGGATTGCAATTGGTATAATAGTTAAATGTTGATGAATAAATGCCAACAGTTAATTTGTCTAGCGAATCAGTGTAAAACCGGACTTTCTTTTTAATACGTTTTCGTTTTTGCTTTATAAAAATTGACGATTATGTGTAGTAGGATGTCATATAACATGTAAAATCTTTTATATCAAAGGGCATATATTCATGCAATATAATAATATTGTGTGATGACACCAACATGTGTGTGACAATGAACATGGTGCTGCGTTGGGGAAGGAGTTCGCACGTTATCACTGTTTGGTCACCCAGGCAGAATAGATCCGCCTGGTTCGATTGTAGGTTTCGCATCCTTGGAAATATCTTCTGGTTTGGGCATTGCACTATTAACACTGTACTCCCGACGCTATTTCTTCCCCGATAGGATGACTGACACTAGGACCACTTAATGGATGTCCACCTGGAGAAGATGGTGTGGGTGTTAGGTTAGAGCCAGGTCCACCAGCTCCACTTTCTCTCTCACGCTGATTAGCTGCCACTTATGGATTGGGAGATTTCAAAGCTCTCTCCTGGAGCTCGTGGATTTTGTGAGCACTATAGTATTGGGCTGCGTGATGTTGAAGTAATTTCAGAGCTTTTGATGGATTTCCTGGTCCCGCAGGATTTGGGCTCGATAAATCTTCAGGAAGGGGACTCGGTCCACCAGCGGAAAGGAAACATGGCATGTGTCCAGGATGCATGTAGGGGTTAACTGGATACTGTCAAGGTACTAAAACTTGTCTGTACAAGGGATGGCTAGGGTCGAATGGTAAACCAAATGGGTTACCAGGCAAATAGCTTTGTGGTAAATAGTAAGCACTGGCAGTTGGTGGTGGGGGTGGACCTGTCGTTTCCATTGTTGGTTTCGAACCTTCATCTTTTCTCTCTTTTGGTTCTGACTCTTCTGTTCTTTCCTTATTTTATAACTGTAACTTCCAATAATAAAAGTTTTCTGTCAATCATCATTATCGCGTCTTTTTTACGACTATCTACAGAACGAGTAAAAGGATATCTTAATGCAATAATTTCGGTGCCAGGGAGCGACTCAATCACTTTTCTTTGCTTTGCCATTTGCTTTGTTTTGTGTGCTTTCAGGTCCAGATCCATTCGCTTTCATCATTGGACGCATTCGGAGTAATAACCTCTGAAGCTGTTTCACTGCATAACATTTTGCAAATCATCAATTATTTCTCAAACGAGATTCTCCACACATAAATGCGTAGTAATTCTTTAAAGTTTTCAAAACGGCTAGTTGCATCTACGTTAATGGGTTTTAAGATAAACGTATTGAGGATTTTATAATGTGTACAGCTACAAGAAAAGGATATAAATTATAAAGTTCAGTAACTCCAGGTCAGCATGACGTCCATTTTTTGCGGCACTAAATTCTAGGCAGTTATTTTGCTACTAATTTACCCTCTAATATGCATATTTCTCATCTTGCCCATGTGAGAACAAAGACAGAGACTGAGAATAAGCTCGTTTTGGAGCACTTTCTACTTCGTCTTCTGTTAAAGCGTCGCTGGGTAACGGAGATAAAAAAGTAGCCTGAAATGCTTTCTAAGTCGCCTGACAAGAAAAATGTATCTTTGGTGTTGATGAAATGAGACCTGAGGATGAAACTTTTCATGTTGTTGTTGATGATAATGCTGTACATGCTGATTAGAGAAATTTCGAGAATGGATAAGCTTTGGATTAGCACTCAAACCCTTTTGTTAACCGTGTTGCCGTGAAAGATTCTTGCTTAGAGCAAAACATCAACCTATTAAAATAATAATGAAAATAAATAGTAACAAGATTGTTGTAGATACGTCCGTGTAAGAAAAAAAGAACGTAAAAGTAATCAAGTTTCAAACTTTTATTACATTTTATACAGAAAAAACCTTAATTTATAGTCACAATTTAATAACCTATCATTTCTCTCATTCTTGGAGTAATTCTGGTGGTGGCATGGTGGTTATAGTCATAGATATATTATAATTTTATATAACAAAACATAATATTCACGGAAATTATTGCTCCTCCACTACTACACTTTTATATAAATGCTTAGCGAATCTGTTCTATTTATCAAATAGTGAGATTTCCTGCCTAATAAGTTATGTGGATGGCCACGGTTTAGCCAATCCCAGTCCCTTTTGCCAACCCTATTAACTTTTCTGACATCAGCAGGAGATTCCATTTACACCTGAAAAATAATACAGAGACTGTCTGTATGAAAAAGCAACGCCTCAACCAAACGATTTCATGCATTGGCTATATTTTCTTGAGAGGTGAAAAAGCGTAGGCTACTCTAATCCTTCCACAACAAAAATGTAAGTGTGTGTACATATATGTATATACATTACATAAACATTTCATTTCACGACTTTGAGCTTCTCAATAGAAGCAAAGGTTTTCCTTTCAAAATCATGCATATAATATGCATTATATTGACATACGATAAATCTAAGTAATGCAATGCAATCTCCAAGTTTTAACAGCATGCATGAATGATGCCACTCTCTGCCTGCCTTCTTTGTTTTAATTGTAGTAGCTACATGCATGCCACTACTACTACTACTACTACTTCAACTTTTGTTTTAACTATTCAATCCTGCAATCACTTTTTTCCACAAGAGCAAAACCATCAACCCATGTAATAATAATCCTCGTACAGGTTACTACGACTTGTAACTCATTTGATGCTCACATGAGAGAAAGAAATGAGAATAATGATTTCGGGGACTACATTGGGGGTATACATTCATTTTCATGGGTTTTGCTGTGGATACATATAAAGAGAGAGATAGATGGATAATATGTTTTGCTTTATGTTGTATACCACATTGTTGTATCGTGAGTCAAATGTCAAATTCCTTTCAAGCATGGGCGTAGCAACGATATTTTCCCAGGGATGACTAGGACAAGAATTTTATTTAAAAAACATTTAAAATGTCCGCAAGGTTTACTACTAATTGTATGCTGATTTATTATATTTTTATTGGTTAACCGATCCTTAAACTATATCTTTTAAAGAGAACAGAGAACCAGGTGAAACCTTTCACTAGTTGATTACGACACTAAATTATCACACAAAAAGAGGTCTGTGGCAGGTATGGAAATTCTTTTTGCGCGTGGGGCCAATATTCTGAGATTTTTAGCATCTGGGAGTCCGTTTATTAAATGGAGGCTTTTAAATTTTTGTCTGACGACATTGTAAATATATTTCCTGATGGCATAAAAGGGTAAACCAAGTTGTGTCTACTGATTTATACTGTAAAAACTAACAAGAAAATACGGATTCACTAATTCCGGGTTGTTTTTTGAAATGGGTAAAAATTCCCGGGCACCCGGTCTCGGAAAAACAATATCCGTCTCGGAGAGACGTAGGGAGGAGCCATTAAACTTTATGGACGACAAGTATTCAAAGATTAAAATCTGTTCAATGAACCAGGATGAAGGTTTACTGAGGCATTTTAACAAGTCGCTTTGAAATGTTTAACATGCAAATATTTCAAATCAAAACAATTCATTAACGTAAGTTCTGTTGGTTCATTGTTAGCCATGGATCTTGGGCTGAATCACACAATTGTTGTATTTTGGTATGTTCGATTCCTGTGCCTTTATGTCATCTTACGTTTTAGGTTGAGCCTCATTAGCTGTTTGGCTCCATTAAACTCTATGCATTGCCCATACAAGACATAATATGTGTACATATACTTTTTCATTAACATTCGATTGACATTGGTGGCCAAGTGTTTTTATCAAAGTGCGCCCTTTGTCCATTTTCCATGCCTTTTTGGGTGGACAGTACGAAATGGACGAAACGGAAGAAAGTGGTTAAAACGGACGAAATGGACAGTATCACGTGCCAGTGGAGCCAAATTTGAATCCCCCATAAGCTTTTAATGTAAACCGTGTGACGGGTATTCTACACTGAAGAGTTGATAACTAATCACACAAAAAATTAAAACGAGTTGTAATCGAATTGAAAAATTAGACTACATTCAATTTTCAATTTAACTATCTCTTAAAAGAAATTAAATAACATGTACCATAATATTATATGGTTCATGTATTGGTCCATGAGTGTACACGATAGTACGTAACCCATTACACAGCGGTTGATTGCTTGATGTAGAAAGTAAAATCTAAACCCTAAACAATACAGTTTTAGGTACAAAACTTCATGCTTTTAATGATAGAATACTTCCTATAATATTTTACATGGTTTATACGCTAAAATAGTTAATTTTTTTAATTTTGTCCGATTCGTCCAATGCGTCCACTTTATCCACCCCAATTTTGGTGGAAATTTCCGTTTCATCCGGGGTGGAAATTTCCACTATCCACTGGACGGGCGCACTTTGGTTTTTATTCCCTTTGGCGTATCGGTATATTTTTCAGGGAGGACAAGACATTTTCTAGAGAGGACATGAACGTTTTTGGGGGGACATTGTCCTCCCTGTCCTATAGGATACTACACCTATGATTTCAAGTGATTTATATGCAACGCTTATTTTATCAAAAGATATTTGTTTTGACGAATGTAAACATTCGTATGTATGCAGTAAGGAATTATATGAATACGCTCAATGCCACAAAGAACTAAAATCTAAGACAATAGAATATATTTATTGCATGGTAAATAGGAACTATGTTGAAATATGTTGACTCTCAAGGAATGATAGGAAACTTGCTTCTTCACATCATTTGTCATCTCATCTATTCTCACAAATATTCACATTATGTTGACTGCCCTTGTCTCCTACAAATGATAAATAAAAATTTACTTATTATGCATATTACCACGGATGAAGAAGTGCACAGATAGTAGTCGTAAAACTCGTAAAGCTCTTTTGCTTGGCGATAAATCTTACGCTACACAGTTTGGAGTACCGTTGGCTGTTTGACGGGCTGGTAAGTAAATACAATTTTTGTGCAAATTGCATGGTGTATCGGTTCATTCCGTCATCATTACTTGGCATCTGCTCAATATACCCATCCGACCAATCATCCCTTTTGTGATTAATTTGTTCTACACTAATGGATACTCCCTTACAAGCATACATTTGTGAAGAGAAGGGATGAAACCGTAAAAGATCTGTACCTAATTTTCTCATTAAATGCCCAACACAAGACCAGCGAAACAAGAAGCGTAACATTGAAACGTAGCCCAATCATCGGTTTGTTGTGCTGTTAAATTCCCAAACGTGGTGGGATAGCGTTGCCACGAAACGCTGTGTTGTGTTCTTCTGAAACCATTTTGTTGTGATCTAGTTCGTGCGCTCGTCAATCATTTAATTCTTTCCTTTCAATCTGCAATATTCTATTTGGAAAAGGTATTTAATATTTCTCCTCAGAACTTTTAATTTTAGATCTTTAAAATAATTAAAACCTATCATTCTGGGATTATCACTTGAATCCTTTATTATTAGCTGAACTTGAAACCTTTCTTATTCGAAAGATATTTTTCCCTAATTGAAGACTTTTTAATACCAAAGCAGAACGTACTTCAAGAGTGACATGGGTTCCAAAGTCAACATTTCTGGCAGGGTATCAATGGTGAGGGGAGGTGTAAAAGGACCGGATGGGGGGCGACCATCCCACTCTCCTTCTGCGAACAACGCATTTAACTTATCTTGTGAGATGTGCCACCAAGACATTAATGTTGTTCGACTTCCAGCTGTCGAAGGAAGTAGTGAACTGACCAAAATGATACGGAATATCTGTCACCATATGAAACTGCATTTGAAACTGCAAAATGAAGCTATCATTCCTGGTGTCCTACCCGGGGAAAGGGTTTTCCTCTGTGCGGATTGTGAAAAGAAAATGAAGACGGTGCTGAATCTGCAGTACCAAATTACTAAAGCCTTGAACCAGATTGAGGCTACTGTGCTTGATTCCAAACTCGTACAAAATGAAACTAAATACCCTGGTTCCAACGGACGTATTCGTCAACTGAGAGCAATGATTTTAAACAGTAAGAAGAAAGAGTAGTAATGTTTAATAGTCTTTATAAAAAGGGAGACTGGACTTGATTTGCAATTTACAATTTATTTACTCCTTTCTAGGATATCAAAATAAACTGCGGAATGTTCAGGAAAAAAGGAACAATGCGGCCGTACTTGGATTTGGTAATCCGCAACAGACTCAAGTTGCTGGTCGATCTGCCAGTGTTTCAGTTGCTGACCCGAATGCCATGGAACTGGATAATGATGAGGATGACATTTTGAAATTGAAATTTTGGAACCCTCCATTATCTCCTCTTCATCCAAGGCCAGAGAAGCCTCCTCAGCTATTGGCTTTCCACCAGCATTAGTCGAAAGAATGAACTCTTCGCGTGATGATGATGATGATGATAAGGATGAACGGACTCAGAAGGAGAATAGTAAGGAGAAAAACAGCAACGAAGCAGATAACGCTTCAAAGAAAGATGAGGAGGCCGAAAACACCAACGGGGCAGTTGACTCTTCAAATGAAGATGAGGATGAGAAGGAAGACCACGATATCTTGGCAATTGATCCTAAAGAACCAAAATGGATTTTTGACGGGGTGGAAGTATTTAAATGTACTGGATCCAAACCGGGGTTCAAATACCTGCAGTGTAGCTCATGCAACTTCACGCTTAATATTCCTGCCAGAGGCACGAGGTCAAGTCAGTTAATCATTCAGATTAAGCGTCATATTCTTTCTGCTCATAAAAATGGTAAGGTAGATAATGTATATCGTAACATACACAAGTCATAAAGAATTATTTCAATTTTTAATGATGGTTTACGTTTTGATTGCTTGTTATAGCTACAGAGCAAGACGAAGGAACCGCTGAGAAACGCTCAAAATCAACTCATGTAAAGAAGACCGTGGCTTCCATGGAATGTGACATCTGTGGGCTTCATTATAAGGGTGGAACCCAAAACCTACTTAAACACAAGGTTGTGCACATGAACCAAATGGAGCGACACCAAGCTTTAGCAGCCGCAGCAGCAAGTGGAAAATACAATTTCTACTATAAATTTCTATTAGCAAAAATTAAATCCGACGGACTCAGCAAGGGATTAGAAGCTTCTTCCAAGAAAACTGGACTTTCTTATGACTTCAGCAGCAGCGATGAAGATACTGAAGAGAAACAACTAGCTTGTACCTTTTGCGGCAGAACCTTCAAGAGAAAGAATTATCTTAAGTTACATTTGCAAACTCATTCAAATTTAATGCAGCCACGGGAAAGAACAACTACACCAGAGAAAATCCCAACTTTTCAGCCAGGCTCAAAGGACGAATTTCTTTATGGTATGGGTTTGGTGCAAGATGTAAAAAATCCTGAAAAGGACGAAGGAAACGGTGGTGACGCTGCCAATGAAAGTGATGGAGATGTTGGTGCCAGCTGTTAAGCTTCAGAGCAGTTATTAAATTATTGAGTCTTGATATTAATCTTTATGTGCCTTGTGGAATATCAAAATTAAATTAATTTAAGGAATTCTATAATCATAGTCGAACAACGTCCAGTAAATGTGTGTAGTTGATGCGGACGATTTTAATGGTCTTTATGATTAGTAGCTTATGATTACAAAAATTAGCTATGGAATTGAAAGTTTATACATTTATAATTGCATTCTATATTGATGTTTATGAAATATATCAATAAATGGTTTACAGAAGCTTTTAATCCGATTTGTTATTTCGATTTCAACGTGTTTTTTGCATCATTTAAGTGTTAATCTCATTTATGAATGATAAGGGTTGGTTTTAGGTCGTATCAATAAATGTTTATAATATTATTCGTTCTATCTTGACAGTCTTGTAAATTCCTTCATAATCATAAGCGATAAATATATTTCCTTTTATGAAGATAAGTCAAAGCGGGTAACATGTGCTTGCAATTTCGTGAGTCAAAGCTAAAATAGGTGTTGAATGTTGAAAACCCGAGATGCTGAACGAGTGTTTATGTAGCACAAGAACTTGATTCATTTATTGAAAAAAACTGGGCATATAAGTATCGTTGGTTAGGGAAGTATCATAACCCTCGCATGATAAATTGGTTGTTTGCTATTTGATTCAATTTGATATACATTTCGTAGTACAAAGTAATATACAAAATTGGTACTACCATCGTGTTTTCTCATTTTCAGCATCGTTGCGAAAATTAAATATTATTTACGTATATATTTAGACGAATAATCCTGCAAACCAATGCAATCCATGACATTATCGCTACTAGTCAAATTTGTATACGAACGTATTTTCTAAAAAAAATCAATGTTAAGTTAGTCATGAAATTTTTATTACCAAATTTGTAATATTACTTCAGTTTTAACTACTTACATTAAATTATAACCGCATCATAAAAAATATATTTCCATAAATGAGGATCATTCTGATTTGATTTAATCTACTTGCATTGAATTGAATCATCTTTACTTACGTGTCTGGCCATTTCAATACATAGTACTGTTCTCCCAACGGAGACACTATTAAATTACGTATTCGGCTATTACTTCTTTGCAAGCAGATTGTGTTGATGATGATGGGAATCGTATACGCATAAAAAGTACAAGTCTGGAATCCTATTTTTTTTTATAGATACATAATTGATGAGTAGTGCAAACTTGGATCTAACATCGTAAAAGCTGAAGCAAAACAAGTTAGTAGAAAATGGAATCATCATCGTCGTGCAAACATCGCCATCAAAATCAAAAGCAGCAATGATAATTTTTCCATTTGTGAGGGCTTACATGCATGTATTTGTAGATGTAAATATCTGGTTACGCCTTGCTTTGAGAAATGCTCACTTAAGATTTTATACTCATGTATGTACAAAAAAAACGCTCTCAAAGTTGGTTGCAGTTGCTTGACAAAAACAAGCTTACGACTAATTATTTTTGGATAAGTTGGAAAACTATAGCCGAAAACGCTTTTAAATTTAAAAAAAACCAACCTGGTATGTTTTCAAACAAGTACTACTAGCTGACCAAAAACTATGATGGTTGTAAGAAAGTTGATGTACCCTTATACATTCCAGGAAAACATAGCGAGAAAGAAACCATTGACATTGAAACCATTGAAATCAAGGTACCATTGATCTTCTCTCGCCTTGACTTTAACTTGACTTGTACATTTTGCACGCTCATATAAATCGATTGTTTCACGCAAAAGTATTAGCCAATGCACATATCTTGGGGTTTTCTCTTTTCCTCTTAATATGCTAAAATGAGTGAAAATTTACGAGATAAAAGGTGCGGTATTTGCAGCACATCGTTCACGTATTTTTCGCTTTTATCCTGTCGGTAATTATTGCAAGTGTGTCGTAATCATCATCAAAAACCTACGCGAAGGCTGGACCTATCCAAACTGCATTTCATCACCATTCTTTATCCTCTCGATTTTGATGACTTCGGTCTACTGCAAAACGTATAGCTTTATGTTTGGTAATGAAAAATATGATTGAATACACATGAATACATCATGAAAACGAAAGCGAGCATATCGTTAAAAGGTATTTAAGTAATGCCAATGGAATATTGCAAAAACTACGTTTTAAGGCAAGCTTGCTATTCACAATCATATACACGTGTAAGAATGGAAAATATGCAACACAAAATAACGTATAGACAGAAAGATGATTTTTAACATATCAATGTGACGGTAATATTTAATATCAAGCAAACTACCACGTTGTTGAAAAGATTTGTTTACTCATGAATCTTAGATCTGATGCGGTGATTCCAAAAATTGAATTATTTTAAATACAGATCACTATCACTAGAGATTATATTGTACTCCTAGAAACTCATGCTTCTTTGTTTTGGTTTGCCGGAGATTATCAGATTTGTTAGGAAATTTAAATTGGCAAAGTCTTGTTTGCAGATAAGTTGTTGGCAATCACACGACACAGTTTTTTATTTTATTTTGGAATTTTTACAGCGCGTCATTGATACGTCAAAATTTTTATTGTCGGTGGTCATTGAAAAACTCAGAATAAGTTTAATTTTTGGTTGAGCGTGGTGGAGTTGTTAAAATTAATTTGTGTTGTTAGAAGGGGTGAGTCGATAATTAAAATTAACATAAGATGTAAATTCTGCTAGCGATATCCATTGACAAGTTATGTTATATTAACCTGGTGTATTTCACTATTGTTTTTATAGGTTAGAAGATAGAGAAGTTGCAGGTGATAAATCAGTTCCAAACTCTTTATTGGATGTGACACTTGCTGTTTTGGATTGATTGAAGAAGGGTCCTGCAAGAAATAAAAGTGGAAGAGATTTGCTGAAAGAAGAAAGTTGTGGTAAGTTATCCACAATAAACGATCTGTTTCTCTTCAATCTGATAACTATATGATCTGTCACTACATGTCGTTTAAGGATAATTATCATCAGTGCATTAATACCTGTGTTTGCTTCTTAAGTTAGATCGAGATTGAGGACATTGTCATTCGAAGATGCCTCCCTCAGTAACCCTTCGTGACTTCGTGGTGACCATGTCACAGTTCTACTACTCGAACAGGTTTACAGAGAATGTGAAGCTTCGAGACTGTCCACTTGTTATAGACGGGTGTGATCTTATGGAGTTTCTCTACTTTCGTAATCAAAATGCACCCGCGGTAAATGAAAACAAAGGGAAGAAAACTGGATCCTTAGGAAAGAAGGGAGTACCTAATTCACACTGGTTTGGAGGGGATTGGAAAACATATGCTTTTAACGTCCGCAGCTTCTTTCAGCAACTAAAGGAGTGCGGAATCATTCCAATCGTGGTCATGGACGGTACTTACTCTTATGAAAAAGCAATGAACTACAACGAAGTGATGGCAAGAGAGATTGAGAAGAACGTAAAGTTTGATGGATTTCCTGGAAATACGTACAAGCCAGTTTTTTTAAAGGTAAGCATATCTTAAAATATTATTACAGTGTCTTGAGCTCACTTAAATTATGTAGCAGCAAACGTTATTTTAATCATACATTTTTGCATTTACAGACTGTTTTCCTAGAGGTTTTGGTAGAACAAAACATTCTTCGTTATCAAACTTTGGGGAGTGCAATAAATACTATTGCGTTGGTGGCTCGTTTGATGGGAGACTGCTATATTCTTAGCTCCAAGGAGGACTACGTACTCTACATCAACAACAAAGCTTTGCTACTACACAGCGTCAAGTTTTCAAAAACTGAGAAGAAAAGCAGTGACGGAAATTCAAATGCTGGTGGAAATCAAAAGGGAGTATATTCATTGGAGGCAGGTTACCTGGCAATCCACAGGCTTTGTGATGAAGAATATGAACTAAAGGATCGGCGACTTTTTACCTTGGCTGCAGTGGTATTAGGAAATGACTATGTTCGCCGACAAGCATTTGTATATTGGGAAGATCTACGCTCCGAAAGCGCCAGTTGTACTGCACATGAAGGTATCGCAAGATTGATGATTTGGCTGATAGGAAAAGAATCTTTAGAAGAAGGAATTGAAGGAATCATGTCTCTTCTGCCTGACGACAAAGAACAAGCCATCAAAGACACCTGGAATCTGAGTATAAATGAAATTATTAATATGTACGAAGGGAAGCGTGGCGAGGATGTAGTATGGTTTGCATTAAAAACCAAATTGGATGTTTCCAAATGGATGAATGAAGAAGCGTTGGCGTTGGAAGCATTAAGTCGTATGACCTTGACAGTTACAGCTACGGGAGATACTCCAAACGAGCCACCCACATCTGCAGAGTTTGTACAACATTTGGATAAGCTGTTGGTTGACGGCCTACCGACCATGTCAAACCTGGAAACCGATCATTACCATCGAGTGGTAGAATACCTAAATGAATCGGAGGATCAACAAGAGAGAGAACGACAGATTGCAGAGAAAGAAAATTTTAAGCAACAAATTTCCATGTTGGAAATAAAGGATTGTTATCAGGATCTCCCAAATTGGTTTATCCGCGCCTATCTAACCTGTGAGTTACAAGCGGATTTGCTTGGTGTATTCCAAAACAACGTTGTGTCATTTAATCCTCAAGTAGAATGGTTTGATGCTGAAAGTTGCCACGAACTCTCCTTGTCAATCATCCAAGTTACGTGTGGAATTCTGAATAGTGGATCTGCCAGCGTGTTTGTTGCATCACGCAAAGCAATGGCTGTTAGTGAAAGAGAGGTCAACCCTACAACTTCATTGCAATTCATTGGAGGGGACTTTCCACGGATTATGCTGAACACTAGTCAAGGAGACTTTACTACAAATACCAGCTTTTGGAAGGATTTAAATAAGAAAGTCCATGACATCAACCGGGAGTACCTCAGGATTCCCAAGCTCAAGAAATTAGCTGTAATTGAGCAAGTTCTTTTTGGAGACAACTTTGAGATGCGCAAATATGTTCTGCGTTGGCCGGAATCCTACCGCATTTGGGTGGCTTGTCTTCTTCACTACGTTTCAAAAAAGTTTGAGAGTGAAGGACGTATGTGGAAAGAGGTTATCTCAACAGCATGTGCAATCTTTTTCTGCATTTTCAAAAACTTGCTGCTCAAACCAATTGAATTGACACCCAACCAAGGATCATCCACAACCAACGTTGATAATCCAAACTACTCTCATTATGCGCAAGCCGTTAAGGGCTCTCCTGACAAGCGGAATATAATTCGTGACTTCTATCAAAAACGAGAGGATTACTCTAAGGTAACAGAAGACGAATTCAAGCAATCTTACAACATCAAAGTTTCTCATGCTTTGTCTGAGTATCAGTGCGTGCTATTCCACACGCAAATGCTAAATAGTTTGCTCAACAAGCCGTACATGCCTCCAAGTATTCGTTGCACCTTGAACAACTTTCTAATGTATCAAATGGCAGCTGAGTTCATGAATCTTTTTCTTTCACCTGAAATCAGTATAAGCATGTTTATGGAAAGTATTGTAGCGGCATGTGGTATTGATGAGGTACGTCCAATGGCAGATGAGTTTGTTTGTCTTTTTGGGTGAAACGGATGTAAAAACATAGAATTAGGTTTAATTTTCTGCTAGTGATTTGTATTAAGAATTATTTAAACAATACTTTATTTTATTATGATAATGTTAGATTTAAGCTGTTAGTTTTGTTGACGTAACACTTTTCGATTGAAATTGTTTTTAATTCAGGTATAATTTTAAGAATTAAATGTATAACTTATCCATACCAAAGAAGTTTTAAATGCAAGTTAATTGATAAATTGTTTGTTACGCAATAACATGTGCAATGAATATTTGTGTTTTTGTATCAAGTTATTCAAAATTTGGTTTGAATAATTGACTGTTGGCAGTGAAGGTGTCACATGGGATTAAGCAATAAGAGAAAAGTCAATTAACTTATGTGAATTTATTCGTTACAATGGTTGGAAAATATCATGTATTTACAAATGTCTACGTACTGTTTAGTTATCAATCAAGTTAGTTATGTTTATGGGTATAGTTTATGATGAATATATTGATTACATTTTAACCTCAGTTGCATGTCAATTTCCATTGTAAGAGTTGTGATGTGTGTCGATGTGTGTTATTGTACTTATCTACGTATAGTTTAAGCGATAAGTTAAATTGATACAGTGTATTCATAAATTAAATTTGCAACTCTGTATGTTATCTGTATGAAATTAAAATTGACATTTATTTCTTACATTCACTCATCAAAAAATGTTTTTAACTCATTGATAGCATGCATTTTATTTCTTAAGAACGTAGACAAAACGAAACAGCAAAACACTAAATGGACGGATAACAGTTTCTTGACTGCAATCAAGATCACTTTAATTTATTTTATGAAGCTTGTTTAGTTTACGATAAAGAAACAAATTTGATCAAGAGACATGATTTTTCGATGTATGACAAAGTCTAATGCCCAAGAAGTCACTCCAAACTATTATGTTTGAACAAACCAGTAAATGTAAATTGGGGATGTTAAACATCGTCAAAATCCTCTTAGATACGAATGGCTAAAGGTTTAAATGTCAATAATTTTTACGACACCTTTCAATTGATAATATATTTTTTCCATGCTTATAGGTACTTCCCATGCTTTAATGGTTTATGACGTATTAGGATAACGTGATATTATGGACACTCACAGTTTTCAGTAAGCATTTATCTAAGTAAGATGTATAAGGTGCCTTAGAAAGTCATTAAAGTTCAAGGACGGTCACGCAGAGAAGGCCGATCATGCACGTTGAGCTCATCCTTCGCTAACATAGAGATAACTACCCAGAAATACATTTTCTGGAAGCAACTTGGTTAGTCCGTTGTTTACAGGTACCCAAATCAAAATGGAAGGGTAAAAATAGAACAACCGAACTGAAATTCTACCATTCCGTTTTTGGTCTTCACTGGAAAGGGTTTCTAGTACTTTGTCAACTAGTAACTCCAATTCAGTTCGCCAAATATCTTATTAAAGTAAAAATCTCAATAGTTCCCGTTTGATTTCCGAAAGTTTGTTAAAGGAGAAATCAAGTTCCTGCTAAATTTCTGACTGTTAAATTGGAAACCTGAAAAGTTCCAAGAAATCCATTTAAAAGGAAACTTCTTACAAGGAAGGTTCTTTAGTTTTCGAAGACGTAGCTATCCTCGGGAACGATGACCACGTTTTATATCCCTTATAATTCTGGGGAAGTAGTGGACACTCCAAGGACTGCATTTCCTGTGGCTGAAACTCAAAGCCTTCATGACATCAACCATTATCAGGTAGTTTTGATTCGTTAGCGTAATCATTTTGAAATCATTAATTATTCTATAACCAAATATTACTGTTATATTTTTACTTTATCAAATGTAATTTTTGTTTTAGAGTTCACTGACAAGCAGCGGTAGCAGCATTGTCATGATGGGGCAGCAAACGAACCAGTTCTACACTCAACCAAATGAAGATTTTCTCAGCGTTTCAACACCAATGCGAGGGCTGTATTTTGGGGTCGCCACTGATACTTCAAGAAATTTCAATCCCAACTTTAGTAATCAGGTATTTCGTATTGTACACAATTTCTTTTAAGATAAATCGTTTTGAAAAAATTTACTATTGTAATATCAAAGAAACATTACCTAAAAGGATTATGAATATTCTATTAATTAGGGCCAGCACACTGTCGGCAGTACCGGGGTGATGGCGCAACAAATGGGTCAGTACTTTACTCAACCCAACGCTGATTTAAATGCTTGGAATAACATTCAGCACGTTAATCAGCATGCTACGGGACCGGGACTCGGGACTATTTACCAACTAGCCCCAACAGGTGAACAAATTCACATTTTGTGCCCTGTCAATGGACCGATGCCACCACCTCCATCACCTGAAAATCAACAAGGAGTGGGTGAAGCTCAGCAGAAAGTTCCTACGGAATTCCAGCAACCTGAAACTTATTTTAGTGTCACTGAAAGGCCTACATTCGTTGTTAGAAATCCAAATGGCGAAATGATACTTTACCCGGGTTTTAGAGCAGCTACCGTGACCAGCCCTGAATATTCTGGACCATTAGTCAACCCTTCCATGGACTTTGGATCTCATCCTTTTTCACATATTCAACATCCACATCCACAGGAAGAATATTTTGGAGATGGTCAGCGAGACGTGGAGTACATTCCTGACGAAGCTGTGGAGCAAATGGACGAAGTTACTATCACACAAGCTGAACGAGATGAGCACATGGAAAGGCAGCCAGCGTCAAGTTCTCGAAAGAAGGAGAAGACACATTGCGTATTTTGCAGAAGAATGAAAGAACCACGGGAAATTTATGAAAGTCACGTAATAAGGAACAATGAAGGTCTTGTGACGTGTCCCGCTCTTCGGCAAAAACAATGCTCCAGATGCCTGGCTACTGGAGACTATGCTCACACACCAAAGTATTGCCCATCGTGGGCCACCGCAACAAATATCAAAGACGCCGAGAAGTGTAGTAGTTTATTCGTAGGTAACGACTCACTTACCAATGTTGAATAAGTGTAAAACTCTTTTGGTTGAATGTTATTAGTATTTTTACTATTCCTGTAAATAATTTTTGTTACAAAGTTTATCGCCTACTATCACACCGCTGGTGAAATTATTTGTATCAATTTGTCAGAGTCAGTGTGTCAATGAAGCTAGTTAGTTAGGTGGACTTTTTCTGTTTAAACTAATATGTTAATGTGGTGACGGATTTTTGAGTTATATACTATGACATTTAGTAATTTCATGCCAATATTACTAGAGAATTTGGAAGCGTTTAGAAATGATTATGAGATTTTTTTTATATTACATGAAATCATTGGAATTCTGGGGTTAAATGATTTGTTGTATTTATAAAAAATTGGAGAAAGTGATGAGAATTAAAGCACTACTTTTAGAAACTTCCTTCGTATGATTTGTTTTGTGTATACTCAGCCATATGTATCTGTAAGTTTGCATAAGCATACTGTTAAGCATATCTGTGTGGAACAGAACGCATTGATACTCCAAAAGGGCATGACAAAGTTTGATATAGTATGCCTTCTTAAATTTTTCACTTGTCACCTCTGAATAGTCCTCATGCTTTTGATAGAAGGCACGAATGCATTTCAACTTGTCTGGATAGTTTTTGAGGGCTTGTGCATAACGAGAATAGTTCAGGTTATTAGCGCCTGATGTGGAGGATCCCTGTTTGGGTTTTAACGCGTTGGAGTTAACTAACAAATTTTTGAAGATGCAGAAAGAGATAGCACACTAATTGGAATCGCCTTTCGCCAAGAACACCCGTCACTCCCAAACCGCTTGACAAAGTAGTACAGAAGACTTCCTATCCAAATATGGTAGGATTCAGGCCAACTTTGGACATGCTTGCGCCAAAAAAGACTTCTTCAATTACTAATAACTTCCTTGCTTTAGGAACGTTAAAAAGTTCCTGCCGACGTCATTAATAACTATCTCCTTGTTTATGTCGCCCCAAATTTGTGATTTAAAACTGGTTCTTTCATTAATATTGGAAATTCCCCACCAATGCATTTCAAAGAAACCATAAGATTGGCGTAGACCATGGCAGCATTTCCGTTGATGTGAGTTAAAAAACGCAACATGCGAGTGGTTTCACCGATCGAAAACCCTGCTATGTCTTTGATAATAGAGGAGGAAATTTGGTGACAACTTATACTGTTGAAACATTCTATCTACCGATTAAAAGTGACGCTGAAGTTCTCCTACATGTTCATCAGTTGCGATTGCAACTCGAACCTTGTGTGAGCATCAAAGTACCACTTTGGAAGAGAGCTACGAGACACCTTAGACTCCTCAGAAGTCGGAGCTAGAGACTCCAACGTTTTGCAACTCAAAGCTTCCAATGCCAGTCCTTCTTCATTCATCCATTTGCCAACATCCAATTTCTTCTTTTAATGCCAACCACGCTTCGCACTCACCCCGCTTTCCTTCATATAAACTAGCAATTTCATTAATTCTCAAATCGCTGCTTTCTTTAATTAAATTCTCTTCATCTTTAGGAAAAAGTCGCAGGATTGCTTCCATACCCTCTTCCAACGACTCTTTCCGTCCCAACCAAACCATTAATTTTGTGATCCTCTCAGATGAGGTACAAGTCTGAAAGTGAGGTACCAACCTGACCATTCACTAGTAAGGACTCTTAATGTGTGGCACTGTATAGATAGCAGAAAGCGAATGCCATTGTTTTCGTAACATTTTCAATTTACTGATGATGGCTTAGTAGTAGAGTTATGACTACGTCCTATCATCCAGCGTTCGGCCTGGCAATAAATGAGATGACTGTAATGGCAGGCATTGTTTTCAAGGGACAGACAAAGTAGGGAATTAGTGATGGGATATTAAGGCAATATTACCAGCCATTATTGTCAATATAACCAGGTAGTGGCATATTGTAATACTACTACTACCAAATAAATCTGAACACTGTTGTCCCCAAGTTTTCATACATCTGCAATGAAATGATGGAAAACCGATACGAATAAGCATCATATTATGCATGTAAGATATTCATACTGCGTCTTCTTTCTTGTTAACATACAGTAACCTAAGGGGGAAAAAGTAAGCCGACTTTGTGCTATTACTAATATCTATGCATAGAAGTGTAGTATGTGAGTATGAAATAAAATTATTAAATTCATATTTATATTTGTTTCATTTACTCAATGGTAGCATTAAGTAGGATATAATTGATTAGAAACGGATGCTTCTTTGACGTCTTGATTCCTGTCTTATTTGCTTTGATCTATCCTATTTCAAATATATCGACTTAATCTGCATAATTGTGCAAGAAATGGGTATCCTCAATTTTGCAATCAGAAACAATTCATTTCGGAACATAAATATCTGTCATCTACATTACTGCAAATGTATCCTCCTACATACTTACCACAACAGCTACCTTTGAACGCTATATTGACTACATGCGAGTAGGCTATATTGTGTTCTTCATTGTCTGTAACATTGAAAATGGTTTCCTATCATTCCATTCCATGTTTAAACAGGATATTCTTAGCTGCAATCATTTACCTGATACATGCATATGATAAACATAGGATATTTCCTGTAAACGTATTTTTTCAACCAGCCATGCCCATGCAAGACCATCATCACCAAACAAGTTCAATATTCGGCGTCTATGTAAACGATCAAACGTGAATCCCATGCCGAATGAAAGTAAATAAAATGCAAACACGACTGCGAAAGTTTTACAAGCCGAAATAAATGTCATCAGGTCTTCAGGAACGGATGCATTTTACAAGCTGATCGTAAGTACCAGAAATATTAGATGAAGGTGGAATTAAATGTGCATGAAAAAGCTTCATTATAAAATGGTGAAAAGCTGTAGGAAAGGCTTTGGATGAATGTATACGGCGAATGATGATATGATGAGCTTTCTTTTTCGCTTCTAGGTCAATCATTTTAGCATACGTCCCAGGTAGTGGAAGATATACCAGTATCTGCACATAGAAAAATTAACTACTTATCTTGCCATAATAAGCCTTTTATGCATATGTACACTTAAAATACGTTGTACTGGGTATGTGTTAATTATTATTATAATTAACTAATTAAGTGTCATTCTGCACAATTGTAAGATGATCAGTGGGACCCCTGAGCGGGATCTGGATTACGGATTTTGCTCCTTTTAATAGTGAAAAAATATGCGGTAGTTAATGTGCTATTGAAAAATAATCTTCACCGTCCCTGCAATATTCAGGTTGCGTAAATGAAGATATTACTTTGAAAGTCAAGAAGCAGTTCATGCAGCAATGATGATGACACAAATGATGAACTATTATTCAGACAATCCACGAAAAAAGACTACACGGTCATCAAAATAATATACACTCATGAGTATCTGGTAACTCAGGAATGTAAGACTTAAAAAATTAAGTTTATGACCTTTTCAACCATATCTCTAGATTGTACTTGGAGCTATATATGCCATTTTCAATTAGACACATAACGTCCAAATTATGCCTTACATTCATGGATACTATTTATGATGAGCTTGTCCAGCCAATTTAAGCAACACTGCGTCGGTTGCCAGTGTGTTGCCGTTGCTATTTGACCTAGTAATGCTGTATTTCAAACTCATCCACCTCTACTGGATGCTATGCGAAGAAGTGGAATGTACTTACACACAATGTTTATATCTCATGGTAGGCAACTCTGTTTCATTGGGCTTAGATTAAGATTTTGTTATCGAATTCTTTTGCGGTTCTAATTAGAATGGGTTGCATATTAATGTGCGGTGGTAAGTTACGTTGCAAAGATAAGGTTAAGCCGAATGTGAGGGTTGATTAGGGAGATTGATTAGAGAAATCTGTATTACAAGTTTTCTTGTTAAATGTATGTAACCGATTAATATAATCTAATGTAGGACAAATAAAATCTCAATTTTTACAAACGTTTCCAGTTGCTAAATACAGCCCCATCACTATCTTCAATACTGGAAGACACGGAGACACTGAAAAAAGATAAGAAGTAGTCTTCTTGCTACATTACACAGATTACATTTTTCTCCCCCAGCAAACGCAAAATTGCCCTTCCTTTATGAAGCTTGGGTTTTAGATCGATACTGATAAGAGATTTGCATAATAAAGGTACATGAGTTGAAATTAAAAATCCGTGAAAATGCACAAAAGACCCCTCAAAAAAGACATGTTCAAACAGGATATTTTGAGCTGCAATCGTTTTACGTGGTAAGTGCATATAATATACATAGATCATTGCTGTAAGCGTCTTTTTTCAAGCTAGCACTCATGCCAGACCATGCATAAACCAAGCAGGTGCAATGTTCTGAGTCTATATAATCGACACTTGAGATGTGAGAGCCTCCGTTTCATATTTTGTTGCTCATTGTGATCTTCAGTCCCTCCAAGAAGAAAAATCTGCACTATACTAAATTTCTATCGAAAATCGATGTTTGTGCCATCAATGGTCTGGACTTACTCTTGTGTTCAAATTAAATCAGTAGCCGGCTTCTCATTCATTACTACTGAACGGAATTAGTCAATTATCCTTCTGTAGTGCCCATTTTTGCGACTTTTCAAGTGTTAACTGCTTCACCACACCAACTCGTATTCTCAAAATGCCCAAACGCAATAATCCAACGTACCCTCCAATGCCAACTCTTTATCCGATGGTTTGTTACAGTGATGGAGACACGGACCATCAACCACCTGAACAAGCATTTCATGGAAAACCTGGACAAGTACCAATGGGTTACTATGACGCTGGCAACTTTGGATCTCAACATCCTCAACAAGGGTCAAGTGGAAGAGGAATCAATATGAACTTCTATGGTCCAGTTCACGTCAATATTGAACGAATGCATAATGTTTGTGACCGAGACATGATTGGCCAAGCTGGGCGGTGAGTCCATTAAAACCTTTTGTACTTTTATGTTTTTATTGAAGTAAGGTTTTTGGAGACTGTTTAAGCTCATGAAGGATTATGTTACACCATTGCAAAGTTGGATTTCAACCCTTTTTATATTAGGTTGGTTCCAGCAACTGCTGGAACATTTGGCAATGCGGCTGGGAACGGGTTAATGACTCCTCCCGACCTCCGAAATTCTGGAACAGTTGGCGGTTTGGTTGGGAACCGATTGACGACCCCTTCCAATCAACAAACTGGTGTTACAGTTCTCAAAATGGTTGGCAACCAATGGACTGCTCCTCCCACCCAACCAACTGCTTCTGTTTCTTCCAGAGGTCCACCAAAGCGTAATCCAACAAAGAAGTCGGCAACCAGAAGAACTGCCAAGACCAATTGAGAAACTAAGCTCTTTATTCTGACTGAGGTACTTTATTTCATTTCTAAACATATCTGAAGTAAATTTTTAAATTATACATAAGGTTCCATTCGGTAACACTTCACTCTTATATATTTTAGGTTACTGTGGGTTTTGTCACAGCTTGCTTCTCAAGATGTACTCAAAGATAAAGGACTCTCACCCTACTCCAATCATGGATATCTTATGGTTTATATGTAGTTTAATGAAATGTAAGTAGACAAAGTAAATAGTTTGTAGGAGTATGTTTAAAATCAGCTTCTGTTGTAGCTCTCTCTATAAGTTCACACGAATGCTAATGAAAAGAATATTTTGATTTATGTTTCAGATGCTTCTTCTAGTGGTCAACATCCACGATGATTCTTCTGAATAAGACTCTATAAAGTATATTTTCCCTATAAAGTTAAATTTGATTCCACTATCTGTATTAAGTTTAGAATATTATTTTTCAATTCTTGAACTGCCACGGCTTCATGTCAGTTTAAAAGATATATTATCAATCCCTGTTGCGTAAAGTTAATTTTACTTAGCCAATACTTCGGAAATAGTTCAGATATTTCATGGTTGTTATTGTTGTTAATACAATATATATTCCATAAGATTCATACTATTTTCATACGGCTCCGATCAAACGAACTACTGACTATCAGCTTGTTTAACCTCTATTGTCACGCGTTCATACAAACGTTGTTATAGTTTATTAAAAACTTAGTAAGTTTAAGTTAAACTTTATACACCGTAACTTAAATGCTTTTTGGAAATATCACTTTATACCGTAAGCTTATTTTAAGTCCTTTTTCATCATTATCTTGATATGAGCAGAATTTCACGATTGATGCGGCTTGGCTGAACGTCTTAAGTTATGATGTAAAATGGTTACAATTCAGTTCAATAAACAGTTGATTTTAGTCAATAAATTATATATAATCAAGGAGGTTTTTTGCAATAATTATCGTGTTCCTTTGGTTTAACCACATAGATCTACCCACTTTCACCATTATTGGAGGCAAAATTTGTAGGTGTCTTAAATATATTTTTCGTGGCAACATCTTAAACTGCATTTGCATACTTGTAGATTCATCATCAATTCTCATTCTATCATCATTTACAAAATCGACGGCGTAAACATGTGTACAACACGCGCGTGTGTAAATATTAATAGACGCGTTGGAGACCATGATCTAAATTTTCTCTCAATGTAGTTAAGACAAGATCAAGGACGAGTGTTGTGATAACAATGTACTCTTACATTCTGGTTTGAAATTGTATGCAAATAGGTGAAATAGGGCATAATTGCATGGATTCATTTAACGTAGTAACCTTTAGATCAATCGAATCAAAAACTTGTCTCCATTTTTCAAAAAATAAAGTCTCCACTGTAAATTCAAAGTTTAGCAAAAACGATTACCATTCAACTACAAAAATCTTGTATTTTCCTACCAATTCATGTGCATGACATGATTTTGGCTAAATATGAAACGTATATTCCTTATGCGTGCATAAGCTTTCTAAAAATGTATTTTTGCTCAGAAGTCGGATTTTTTTAAAAACGCTAACGCTCCCTTCTCGAGCTTGATTTTCCCCATGTTATTTCTCATAAACAAAAACCGAAATGTAGGAAAAACCAAATTTTCCCCCGACACCCACCTGGGTAGCCATCGGCACCCAGTATTTTACATACGTCCATTTTACCTAAATGGAGCTCATATAAAGTATTCCCATCCAAATCGGAGCTTAAAATAGGTTTGTGGTTTCCTCGTAAGTTCTTTCTCTTCCTGATGCTGCGTAGACTACCATCCAGCTTTTAATATGCAAAAAGTAACAAAAGGGTTAAAAATACAGGCTTACATGTCATTGGTAAAGTCCCAAAAAGGAGGTAATATTGGACAGAATGAGGAAATGAAAATCCGAGCTTCTATTCTCCCCAATTTTATAATATGTAGTGTGTTAGGGGAAGAAAAAGGAAGGAGCACCAAGCTAGGCACCTCTTTTATTCTTTATATTCCTTTTTATGCTCATCACATCACTATACCATACCAGAGAAAATTTATCCTCTCAAAACTCCATATTGAATGCATATTATAATATATCTAGACTATTTCGGTAATTTACAACAATTCATTGAGTTCCACCTTGCGTTGCCATCATATTCATTGCCTTAAAGTCTTGAAGAACTGAGAAAATCCTATGTGGTAGAAATCTCAAAAGAAAAACTGTATCTATGCTCTCCTGCTGTATTTCTTACAAAGAAGCTTTGGTTGAGAAAACCTAATTGTGTACGAATTATAATATATAATAGTATGCTGCTGCTACAATAGGCAATTTCCAATATACACTTGAATGAAATTTGTCTCTTTTTTGTCGCTTATAATCTTTAAAACATTGCTCGGAACTGTTCCTTCGAGTTTTCAATAGAACCATGAATTTCCTGGTTTTATAAAGCCAATTTGTTAATTTATTTTGTTTGACGTGAAGGCTTTAGAAAAATGTGTCTCTAATTTCCGATATTTTTTTGATGCTGTGGGCTACAGAATATAAAGGCTTACATACATGAGCAGTACACATGGACTTACTATATGCTTTATTCTTCTATTCTTGTCTGCCAACACATTCCTATCTGGCTCAATTCGTGAGTGTGTTAGAGTTACACTTTTCCTCTTGTGTTTTCTTCTTTTCTTTCTTTTTACAGAAAATGAGCGGATTTTCCAAGGAAATATGTAATCTATCTATATCTTTATATGCTTTTTATTTTCTTTAATTCTCATCTTTTGTATATTTTGTCATCGCATTAAACTTATGTAGTAAATGTTATTGTAGCCGTGTGCTTAAGAATGTTTCTTGTGAAAGCACTATACTGTACTCTCGTCAGATTTTTTTCATTGTGGCCAGGTCAATTTCTAGGAGAAGGTGGCTGGTTGAGTGCACAGATTATAAAGATACATCTCAATTTTTGAGCATGTGTGGACTCAATAAGGGTAGTTGTGTGACACTCGTGCGGTAGGCAAATTACTTTGTAGAAAGAAGGCTTTGACTGAAAAGCTCCTCTTTCCTTTCAAGATGCAATTGAGAGACCTCACCTGAATTTTAAGTAGATCGGTTTAAACCGTCACATGAGTGTATTCATATGCATGAGAAGAGCAATTGAGAAGATGATGATGAGGATGATGAAGTCGACGACGGGAAAATTGAATTTGTTAATCTTCTTTCACCAGGGATTATTAATGATTGTCTTGTTTTTATTTTTTGGAAATAGGAAGGATAGGAAAAGTCTGAGAAAGTTGACAAGAATAAGCTGGAGTCATCGGAAATATTATATTATCCACCGCAAAAGGGGTTTCTGCTTTTAATTTTGAAAGCCATTGAACATACATCTATATGAGGGCCATGTCCTCCAAATGGAGAGAATGGTGTTGTACCTATGCCTGCTGCCGAAAATGCTGGTCTCCTAACTGGAGCTACTGCTGTTGTTGTTTTAACGGAGAGAGAGATTGGAGGAAGGCATCCATAAGAAAAGAAGACATCACTTATATTCTTCAGGTGAGTAGAGTATGTACGTATATTATGCTAAGCAGGAAATCACTCGTTCGTAGCAAACTACAACTCAATTGAATATACCATCGATTTTAAACACTCCAAATAAATTGGCCTACTTCCTATTTCTCATCTATCAGTATTGCACCTAACAAAAATAAAAATTTCAGATATTAAAATAAACAAATATACAGAACTTTCTTTTTAAAGATTTTCCCCAATTATTTTCCGTCCCATCTTATATATATGCGAACTTCAATGGCTGGAGGCGAAGCAAAGAAAACTTTCACTTTTACCACAAGGGATGGAAAGCAAAAATAGAATTTTGTAGAATAAACCCGAGTCAAGTCACTTTGTGAATTCTCACTTTGTAGACACCAAAGGTATTCACTGCAAATTTTTTAAAGAGCAAGTAGTTTATTTTGAGAGTTTTGTAGTATTCAACCTGACTCTCCCTTTTATTTGAAAATGGAGTTTGATAATGACTCGTTGTAAAAGAAGCATCCAACACAATCCAGCTTCATTATAATACCATTTCAAACGAATACATCAGCCAACCTTGAGTCAACTTGTCTTATTTGATTCCTTTTCTCCTGTTCAAATGTTTTAAGCTTACATTATTAAAAAGCTTCGAGGAATTATTAGCCATACCCACATTAAGTACATATGTATATATTGTCAAAGAACTTTTCCCCAAGTGTTGACTTTTTTGTGGAGCTTTTTTCATTGCAATTTAGTTTGAAACCCAAAAGGGCGTAACAAATCGAACACACATTTCACCTGCAAGCAACGAAATCTTTGAATCGACATGATATAGGCTGTAAAAAGAAAGAAAACAATGGCAATCATTATTTTGAGAGGATGTGAGGATCATAAATTGTAACAAATGGGAACGACGACTAACGACAATCCAAAAAAAAAAATTGTTAGTGGCTCTTATGTCAAAGCCAAGTCAAGTCAAGCATTATGAGTGCAATGGCATGAAAATCGTGGTATTGACATTTTCCCATCTAAACTTTCTTGAAGAATGTAATATTTACTGTGGTAGTGCGGCATATAGGGAAAGTGTAAAATGCAAAAAGACATGACATTCGCAACCTTTTCAAGCTCCAAATCAATAAAGGGTAAACATGAATTGATAAAGAATAATGTTTTAGAAAAAGCGAAAGTGGTTTAGCTTTACATCCGCAATTTTGTCCCTGTTCCCTAGCTTTGGTATAAAATGTGTGTGAGTTCATCCGTTCGAACAAATTCCTTTTTGCTCCAATATATACAGCTTGGAAGGAGAAAGGATTTGAAAGGCTGGCAAGGTCAATAAAGTGCTTGTTAACTAAATGATAAAAGGAGAACTGTGATTTGACAACGAAAGGGAATAAATAAACTTATTATACGTGCACGTTTCCCTCGAACGCTGACTATAAGGCTGCTCGTGCTACTACTACTACCGAAATAAAATGTTTTGTTTGCATTATGTATGCACTAATATATATTGTATGTGTTCAACATTTCGTTCCTGGCTAGACAATGGGAAAGTGAGAATGCACGTATTTTGTGCATACAAAGTCATGTTTTAATGCATTTTTATGGAAGCACCCGGAGGGTGAAAGTGGAACAAGTGACACGTTTTCGGAAGTTGGAGGCGGTGGAGATAACGATACACCATACAAAATAGCGTAAAGACGTTCAGGTAATCACAAGAAATTGAAAATCAGAAAGCTTGTTCATCTTTTGATGACCGACATGATTGACTAAATGTATGTATAAGAACTTGTATCTCTTGTAGTTTCTTGGATTTCCTGGAAGGTAAAAGTAAATATGGTCAAAAATTGTCATTATTGCCATCAATAATTCCCTACTTTGTCAGTCAAATGACAACAATGCCTGCCATTTCATTTATTGCCAGGCCGAACACTGTATGATAGAAAGTATAAGTCATAATTATACTACTAAGCCATCATCAGTAAATTGAATATGTTACAAAAACAATAGCATTCGCTTTCTGCTATCTATACAATGCCACACATTAAGAGTTCTTACTAGGGAATGGTCAGATTGGTACCGCACCTTCCGATTGTTGGGAGACTTTCAGCTATCTGAGAGGATCGCAAAATTAATGGTTTGGTTGAGACGGAAAGAGTCGTTGGAAGAGGGTTTACAAGCAATCCAGATTTCCAGCAGGTTTCCCTTGCTCCTAAAGGCTTTATCACAGCCTTTCCCTTCACAGGAAAAGGGGCGCTCTTCTGTCAAGTTATGTATGTTGTGAACATGTCGAGCTAGTTCTTGCTCAGAAGGGAAAGTAGATTCACATGAATTGCAGCGGATGTTCGGGACAAGGACAAAATTCTCCTCAGCAAAAACTTGTTGCACCTTCAAACATTTTTCTACCAATTTTTTTACCAGGTTGTGGTCCTCCTCTGTCATACGATGGCGACCTGTTTTCTGGCGATGGCGATGATGATGGCGATGTCTTTTAAGTTTATCCAGGGACTTGCAGAATGAGAGGGTTCCCCGTGACTTTCTCCTCATTGCGGAAAATGGGTCAAGAATGGCTTTTCACAAGACGCTTTTAGCTGGTAGTTTTCCATCACCTATTATTATCACATGCTCTAATCTAATTATTGTATTTTAAAATCACCGTAACTTTTTATTCTATGTATTTGTTAATTGCAGCAGCGAGCAAAGTCTTCCGTTGCCCCTCGGTTCAGTCAATGGATATCTTTAAGCTTTTCGTCTCAGAGGATACACTCAAGGCTTTTGAAAAGTATTTGTACACCTGTACCGTGGATGACCCCAAGAAAGACCAACGGATTGCATTTGAGTTGCTGGAAATGGCTCATTTCTACAACATAGCTGCATTGGAGCGATCCTTGAAAAAGAAGTTTTTAGCCCTGACAGAGTCTCCGGAATCAATGGATCTGAACGTCGCCTTGTTGCTGTATGTCTTTGCAAGGAAGGTGGAGACAGGATACGGTGATCTTATGACGAGAGTCTTTAGACTGATTCACCGGTAAGTTGGTTACGAACAAACATAATATTATCTATACATAGTTAAGGAAAGTACTGACCTAATCTTGGAGTTACAAGTTAAATGGTAACGTGGTTTGTTATTTTAAATGTCATTTTGTAGCAGGACACGTTCGGAAATTATTGAAACAGAAGCATTCGAGTTCATCAAAAATAACGATATGACGTTGACACTGTTGCTGGGATAGATGGGAGCTCCTTTCCTCTGCCTGAAGATGAAGAGGATTTCGAGAAACAAATGTAAATCGAGATGATTCCACGCTTCAGTCTCCGAATATACTTCACGTATCTTCACTTTCACTCTCGCTATATAAATCTTTAGTGAAATACAAGGACGTATTGTAAGTGTCCGTTGTACGCATTTCAACGGAGTTGCTGAAAGAATTAGTTTTAATCGTTTTGTACTGTAAAAAAAAAGTACATATCCTAACTCAAGATATTGTTTTTTTAATATGAATGCCTTAATCATTGATAATTTGTAACTTGTTTAAAAGACTATCTAAGACGGGATGGATTTTGTTTTAGTATCTGCTCTAGTTACTGCTTGAAATAAAATCAGAATTTTTCACTGGAAAAACTCTTTAGTTGATTATAAAGCGTTCTTATATGTGTAGCACAAATAGGCGTTTTCGTCTCATTAAATAACAAATTTGATAGTTGAGTGCTTATTTGCATGCCCTTTTCATTCATTTTGCCAATTAAATGACACTGAGCTGTACATACTTATAAAACATGAACCATGCTGAATTATAATTAGTCCTGAGGAAGGCGTAAGAATAATGGCGAAAGCTTTACTATTAAAGCATTACAAAAATCAAACCATATCCTCTCATACCGATATTTCTAAATAGGCTTAATTATAGTTACATGCAATGCACAAATTATTTTCGGGACTTTAAACCTTCCACCGCCAAGTGATGGGAATGAGTGTTAGGTTGCAATAGGTTGTAATCAGTAATGAATAGTGGTTTTATGGGTCGTGCAGGTTTCAGAAAACAATTTGGCTTGAATTGATGATCCTTTTCATATATTACTCCACATGGGGAGAATTCTCTTGTATTATAATGAACTTGTAATTATAATTTACTAGAATTCATATTCATCAGACCTCCAGTCGGAACTGTTCATAATTGCATTGTTCCCGAAAAGTAAAGGTCATCCCGAATACATCTGGATCCGTAGTATGTTTATACTTTTACCAATAAGTTAGGTATAGGTGGATTAGAAATTGAATGGTAATTGTTTTGCTGTTATACTCCAAGCTAAGTTAATACGGTTCTTTTGCTAGCATATATTGTTTTCACATAGGCTTTCGAACGTAGGACTGGTCATGGTCAATGCAATTCGATTGGCTTTTGGCGTCATGTCGTGAGGTGACTGCGACATACATACTTTTCTGTAGCTAATTTGTATTGTACTTTTATTTAATGCGTTGTGCGAGTATGTAGGCATAGCGGGCGCATAACATGCAGCACGCAAGCACTAAAACTATCAGACACAATAAGCACACGATAGTTTTGACAAAACTGGAATGGGAGTGGTTGCACAAAAGGGATGATTGAAGAACAGAGTGGCTGGTTTGTATAAATGCGTGTGTGACTGAACTATAGTATTTGAACCTTGTGTTTAAATATATGTGAAAGGTTATCACAAGCCACTTTTAGGTATAAAAAACTGAACAATATAGAGGACGGATCTCGTACAACAACGTAAACGATTTTTAACGACAAATTTCATCGAACAATTTGAGAACAAAGACGGTTTTATACAGAAAAACTCGAACAATATTACCGACTTATGGAACGTACAGTAAAGGATTTTTGATATGTAATGGACCAATTCTCTCTATGAAATTCCATTTTATCCAGAATCTGCAGTTAGCTAAGAAATTTAGTACACTTGAAGCAACAGAAGCAGCCAAGGTGGACGCATCGAAAAACGTAATAATCAACTTTGCGTAGTAGAACTGCAAAATTTTGTTTTGTACTTTGTAGGCATTTGCACACACATTTCTTGGAACAGGTTTCCAACTTCCTACACACTTATCATGTAAAAAATTATTTTGCATAATTCATACAGTATTGAAGTACAACCATACAGTGCAACCATAATATTTGTTTTTTGTAGAATAGGAATATGCACACATTATTACTATAATTATAACTCATCCATTTTAAGTAATTGAAGCCATTCTGTAGGATCATCACACTTTTATCATCTTTTAGAAGCACACGATTCTGCCCATAAAGAACACATACCTAAATATTATGTCTTTTATTTCATCCATCACACACGTTCTTTTCTGATTGAGTGATCTCATTCGGATGAATTTTATTCCTTTTAATGTATTATAAAAAAAGTATTCCATGTATTTTACATAAATGTTATTTTTTATTGTCTAGGTTTTTGTGAACATGTGTATTTTTAACTGTATATTGAAAAAAATCCAAAAATTTATACTGTGGTATTGTAACTAGCTTGCAAGTTAACACAATCCAAGCATGAAAGATTGTTACATTTAACAATGGATATAGCTCAACAATCGTATTTGACTTGACCAAGAGTCCATCTACGTCTTAAATGCACTCATTCATTTTTGATACTTTGCAATAATCATGCAATACATTTTTTGAGATCCTACCATATTTTTACGTAAGTAAACTATGCTATTTCTCTTCATGTCAACAATCAACTCCTACACCAGACATTAGGATACATGTTATGAAAAGCCTCCAAAACAAATTAAACGTTGCAAAAAAAAGCTTCTCTTCGATGCAAATTAAATGGGTTTTATTGTTGGCTTATTGGTAGTAAAAAAGAGATTTCAGCACAAGCTTTGAGCTTTTGTAGTACATACTGATGTTAATCGCTATCATGCTTGCCTGCTTAATTAATATTTTTGATGAGCTTGAGCATAAGATTGATTATGTTAACAAATACAAGTTAATTTATTTGCAAATAATATTAAAGAACAATAATTAATTCATGAACACACATTACTAAATAATCCATCTGAATCCGGCATAACGTTAAACTACAACCATACTTGAGTCTACTACGTTCATCATCATGTACATGTACTTCAATGAAAAAGCAAAAATTTAATAGTGTTTCATCGGGCTTACTACTATTTGTAAGCAATATAATTTAAAGCTGTATCTTTAATGAGACAGTTTTATCCAACTTAAAATTACATAATGTATCTTAACAAATGGCCCAGATGGAACGAAAAAAGGTTTTGCGATAATATTACGCTTGGAAAAAGATCCCTGGGAATAATTTGGGAGATGGCAGCTAAACCCGAAAGGGATACGAATCAGGGAAATCACAGGAATATCATTGGGAAATGGACGTAAAGCTATTGTAGAGCAAGGCAATGTCAAATATATCCAAAATCGAATATGCCTGAAATACGGATGCATTTTATGCTCTACTGATTGTTATGCAAACACGTACAAGCAATTACTCATTAATCATAACTAGTCATTAAAAGGTTATCCAAATACACAACAGTGTGAGTAAATACATTAGTGCATTAATTTTTGTTCCAATTAAAAGCTACTTTAACATTAAGTCGTATTATCACTACAGTATAAGTTTATGCTAAACCAAATTTAAAACCATTTATTCATTTAATCTTTGAGTTTTTTCTTGATTAATCATTTCGGACGGAACAAGAGCAACTGTTTAACTGTCCCTTGCTCATTTATAAACAACACAATACTGTACATAATCTGAGGAAAGAATGAATTTCTGACCCTAAAATTAACTTCCTAAACTGCTTATTTACTAATTGTCCGTGCTACAGCACACCAAGATCTTAACAGTGGCAGCAATCTAAAAGGCAACGTTTAATTGATGATCAAACAAACGCGAGTTTCTGTCTGTTGTTGTAAAAACTACACTTTACACGTCTTTACTTTGTTTCGTAGCCTAATTTCCTATATTTGCACTATAAATTAACTATTTAGTTGACTACCAAGTCAGTATCAGTCCAAGAAATTCAAGTTATCAATTCATTGCAAAAGGCACCGTCGATTTAATTATTGTCAATGCACAAGACTTGTAAATATGCCCTCAACTCAATACCTGCACTTCTATGCATCCCCCAATGCTGTCCGTTACTGAAATTTATCCTGATAAAGCAGACAGATATATACTGTGCATGTGACTTACGAATATTTATCACATATTACAAATAAAAACAAAAGCAGAAAAAATATCCTTTGCATTTTCCCAAGCGTTTTATGCAAAAAATTACTAACGTTACCCTATGAGTGATTTCCCTTCTTCGGAAGGTTGGGATTTTTTAATTTCCCTAAATGAAAACGTGCATATTCAGCAATGCATTTTTGTTCCCCAATTAATCCCAGACTTCCCTAAGATTTTACAAATAAAATATCAAATCAGTTCCATCTGGTGGCTCACTCTATTTATCAACTACCACGAATTAATCTATCAATAATTTCATTCAAGCCTCGAATGAAACCAACCAAACTAATATCAGTAAATCATTTATATTCACCACCAGTCGTCAGAAAATCAATAAAAAACTAAATTAAAACCAGCTAGAACTACTTCACAAGTACAGATGGCTTTGTAAATTTCATAAACACATGTTGCTAGTAATCGGGAGTTTTCATCTTTTCCACTGTGTCAAGAAACTGATTTTTGTAACTGTCCAATACTTTTTTGCAGTGCATAAGGTTTATCACGAGTAGGAATTGTCATTTCTTCGTCCTAATTAAACCGGTTGCAGTGGCAGTAGTGAGCTGAGTCAGTTTTTGATCCACAGTTCCTTTGGCAGGTGGAAGTCTTTTACCTAAAAATAAATTAATAATAAAATAAAAATCTAGAAAACTGGATTGCGTAGTAAATTTCCACAAAATACTACAGAATAGGTAATAGTATAAAAATTGATGATTTATGAGTACCGTGAGAAATGTTGTTTTTATTCCCTCCAGAATTTGATTCTCCATCCTGTAGGCTCATTTTTGCTAAAATAAAAAAAAAACCCAATCAATTAACCGTATATGACATATAAAAGGTTAATGTCTTAAAGCATTGTACTGGTGAGCTTCCTATCCACAACTTCAATTACCCTTTTTCTGAATTTCTTCATTCACCATCTCATTTTCTTCCACCTGCTCAATTTTCGACCCCATAATTTCTTCATTCTTCACTGGCTCTGGTTGCTAAAACATTCAGGAGGAAATCCATGAGATCCAATAAGCCACCTACAACTTAAGGATTTCCACTTATGCTAAGAGTTTTTAGTGATTTTCCCTTACCTTTCTGTGGACCATTTTCTTACGTAACACTTTTCTTCCTCCACGTCTACCTCTACCAGAAGAATTCGACCTTTGGGATCTTTGACTTGGTGTTGGGACGATTGCAGCAGCTTCATCTTCATTATGCTCCTTGAAATTTTTACCCCCGCTTGAGTGCCAATCTGACCAAGCACGTTTAGTAGTGGATCCGATTGCTCCAACTGCAATGTTTCTAATTTCATCCCTTTCCTCCTTATCCGGTTCATTATTTTCCTTAGAATTTGAGTCGTTTGAGCTTGTGTCCGTAGGTTTTACACAATTTGTTTTGCCGTTAGCTACACAAAGGGAAAACAGATTGCCAAATATTATTAACCTTGAGTCAACTAAATAAAAATGTCTGCTTTAATTTTTTACGTTTGTGTATACATGTAAACCTGCCTAATCTACCCCTTGCTCGATGCGCAGGTGGGGCGTTTTCATTGTCTTTATTCCTTCCTGACTTCACAGTCTCAAAGTATCTCTCCAGCTTGGTACGATCAATGATGTGAAGATAGTAAGACACCGGTTTATTTGTCCATGACACAGCGCCACTAAGAGAGTGCAGTTCCGAAACATGCATAATGGTGCCAATCTCATTTAAATTTCTGCCTGTAATCCGAAAATTTAAGGGGCAGAAGGATTTAAAAGACACAATTCGAGCACCATCGTTAAGATCAGCAAATCTTTCTTTCAACTCGTGATCTACAATTGGTCCGAAGACAAAGTTATTGATGAAGATTATTGTAGCTGATGTAATTTTCTCCCTCAGTTCCTCACTAAGAAAGTCGCCTTGGGTGATTGAGTACTCCCCGTGACTTTTTCCATACCATTTCATTATTTTTTTGAAATGGTGATCCATAGCCTACGACAACAATGCAATATAAGGCAATTTTATTAAACAAGGATTTTGAAGGTTATACAATTATTATTTTACATCCGTAGTTCATGTCACTGCTAATGTACCTTTGCGTATGAAGAAGGAACTTCGGCTTTCTCGATTCCAAAGCACGAATGACATTTGGTAGACGCAGCAATCTGTAAAACAACTTGGCCTACTCCAGATCCGAGATCCATGAAAATGTCATCCTCTGTAATCTCAATCTGGTCAATAATTTGCGCAACCAATTCATACGAAGTTTCACCATACACCTCAGGGGAGAATGGCTCATAGTTGTTTAACTTCTCTGGATCAGTAACTGCCCTGTTGTATACTTGCTGTAGCATATGCTTCAATAAGCCTCTACTTGGTCGTTGACTTAGTCTCTGCTTCCATTTGGAAGTGCCTTTCTCCTGTTAATTAAAAAACCCACATTGGCTCATATAAATACGCATACATGATACATATTTGTATTCCCCCCAAGGACATCCCTTGTCCGATTCTAGGTAGAAGAAGCTTCAATCAAAATAATTGTGCAAGGAGAAAAGTTACTTACCTGTTGTAAATACGAGTCGATGGCCCGATTGTAGCGATCGCACAGACTCTTCATACTTTCATAGCTTTTAGACTCAAAGTCCTTCAAGATGTTATTCCCCATCGCCCACTGGAGATCCGGAATGTCTTCACTGACATGTCTGTAACAAAATAAAACATTAATAGCCATGAGTTAACGTACGTTACTTTTGTTCGATCACCATCAGTCAGTCTTAACTGCGAGGCTAGCATACCAAGAGAGGTTTCCCTATGCAATTCATACAACAAACAACTACCCATCTAAGTGAGCCGTTCATCATAAAACATGCAATAGCATAGCTAGAATTATTGCAAAGTAAATTTAACTCCCTCCCCCAGAACCGAAGAAAGGAATGTTTCAGAGAAAATTTTATCTTGAAGATTGCAGTCCATATGTCAGTCTTCCTATTTGTCATTTGTGCTTACTCAAATGAAGTTGTATAAATACCCATTACATGCACTCATTCTCCTACCGAGAAACAAAAGAGAGGTGGCTGGACTAGAGGACTACGGAACCTGCAAACTGCATCGTGCTGCTCGACTGGATACACAAATATATATATGTATATATATAAATATGAAAAAGTAACAACCAAGCATAAAATTCAATCAGCCCCCGAATGATTACTACATTCAACGTTCGATGGTTAGAAAGATGATAAATGAGCTCGATTTTCCGCTTTTGCTAATCCAGTTAAATATACCATGAAATATATAGAGGATCATTATGCATTATGCAAAAATTGGCATTTTATACTTATTTTCCGCTGTTTGTGCCACCCATTGATGAAAATTTTCTAAGTATCTCTGATAAAAATGCCTGCTTACTGTGTGTTCATAACAAAAGCTCTTTCCACTATAACTACACAGGAATTTTCATAGCCTACGATATAGCTATATATACTAATGTGCATCACATCACAATAAAAACTGAATAGCAATACAAGTATTTAGTCAAATGCAATCATTTTTTTCTGCTTTTGCTTTGATGCCAGATATGTATCCCACGCCTACATCATCATCATCATCATTACCTAGAAAATTTAAAGTGCTACTAAATGCTAGCTCGTCTACACGCCAGAATGTTCAGAGGTATATAGTGAAGCCTTTTTTGCACACGATTTTCCTCTATCGTTCAATTTCCTATTCCGTTGGCATAAAGCTCGAAATGATGCTTTTACAACCAAACTCTGATAATAAAAACTCAAACAACCAGAGCATTATAATCGTTTTTTATCCAGATTTCTTGACAAACATACTTGGCACAACTAAAGAAATGTACTGAGCTTCCAATACCAAACCTTTGCAATTGGCCCTGACTGGATCAAGTCACCAGCGAACCTAATTATATGAATAAATCGATGTAATCATGAAAGTGTTTAATGTTTTCTCCAATCTAACTAATATCTGCAATCAATACCAAGATTTGGCATCCGTATCTGTAAAACTATTTAAGTAACCTGCTAAAGAAAATAATTGGTGTATTTGCGATGCACGATATTGCAAAGGCAAACGCTTTTCACTTTAATAAAGATCCATCCCAATGCGTCGCCAATATTATCATTTACAACACAGCAACAACAATCTACCAAGCCACCACAGAAATCAATTGCAGGCATCGTTGCTCAATTTACAACCATAATATACTTCTTCAACTGAACTGCATCAAGCCACCTTGCACTATAGTAATGCTATTTATACTTATCAAACCCATGTGTACAGTGTACAGAGACTCAGGCATACCTGGTATTCTGAAATTATGATATAACTTAGTACTTTAGCAACCCCATAAAGTTGATGGTTATGGTAAACTTTATAAAATATCACGTAAAGGTTTTCTTCTTCAATCTTAAAAGTTATCAGTATTTCATTGATGAACACAACATATAACATACATGCTCTATAATGCTACACTAGGTGCATATGTGTAAAATGTATCTCAAGTCTACTGCAAATAAATGCGTCGCGTGGCTACTGCTCATTTTGCCATTACAGTTTAATGCTAAAGGGCACACGCGATTTTACTCTGCATTTATTTACAACAGTCCTAGGTGTGCGTGTGCATCAACAAAAGACAAAGCAAACGTAGCATGTGCAAAGCTGTACGATTTCGTCTTTCGGAAAAAAATGTTCATCCTATGCTTACTTGCACACTTGAAGTCGTATCATAAACCAAGATGAATTTGTGATCGTTTTTCATTCATTCACAGAAGTCGTTTCGTTCATATAATGTTTACGCTTGCTCAATTTCAAAAGAACGTGTGGGACCGAACAATCGTCAGGTTTCCCATACATCTTATTTAATTTAATTGGATACAGATTTAAATCTTTCTTTCTCAAGTCAAATTGAAAAAAAAAACATATCTGTACTAAGCACGTTGACACATGCTCAGAGGATAAAAACTGGTATTGGTTACCATTGTGAAGTTAAACGTAAACGTATACATGAGGCTTTCCACACCTCATTCATTGCATTGCATTCACCTTTCGTACGGTTGGTACACTCTACAACTGAATATTTACACTAAAATTAAGAGTTTAACTTTAACGTTTCCCATCCCATCCTTATCATTCAAACCAACTATTTATACAGTACGAAAGGGGATGATTAACCATCCGTGAAATTTTTTTCACGTAATTAGAATTTTTTTGAAAAAAATAGGACTGTCCATTTAGGCTGTTTAAGTTAGTTGCAGTTTAAAATGTTTAAAAAGTACGTTAAAAAGTTTAAGCTTACATTAACAAACCATTAGATTAGTTTCAACATTCAAAGAACAAACTGTTATCAAATCCATTGAGACATTTACAGTTTTATTATAAACTAGTATGTATTTTGGTATTCTATATTCCTTAAAGGCAGATTTACGTCATTAACTCATTCGCTATACGACATGGAATAATATTCTTTCGTTTCCACCATTCAATAATACTTACCCTACATCAAATTCCTTCTAAATGGTGGAAAATCTGCTATGTAGACAGATTTTTAACAAGATAACAAGAAAGGCCATTCAAGAGAATAGACGGTGAAAGGAAAACGATACGATTGATAAAATCTATTCTGAGAAGGGAGAGGTTTTGATATAGGGTCAATAAACAAATTCTCAAAGAATACAATATCTTTATCCAATATTTCAACAGCATATAGTAGTCTTAAATGTACAAAAAAACATCCAGGCACAGCACCATTTTTTTACTGGAATATAAGACACAAAGTGTCCTTGTAGAAACATCATCATCCTAAATCCTACACCAATACATCGATGATCATGTTTGGTCAACTGCACAGGAGCAGTTGAAGAACTTTGTCTAATCTCTAGTACACAACAATAATCATTGTTTCTTAGTCCTTACAAAGAAAACGGTACAATTGCTGGACTCAATATGTTTTTATATTGTATTCGGCAAGCTAATACTGCTTGGAGCAACATTGCTTTGCCTTCTCTAAGAAATTTACTAGTTTGACATTGACAAAAAGGAAATTGCACTATCATAAATATTTCTTTCAATTGGGAGCACTCACAAAAAAACAATCAAGTTTACTCGACCTAAACTCATACATTTAAAATAATTGGCAATAGAAACGACTCCAACTCCAACCTAAGAGAAAATTGAAATGACAAAGCATTCAGTGAACTTGTTCCAACCATGGAATCCCACTTATCAGCAAACAAGAAGAAGCTAACGTTAGTTGCTGAATGCATAACGAGTTAGATGAAATGAAAATCTTACGGTTGAACACAGAGTGAATGCATACTGATCATTTTTTACAAACATGGAATGATGTGCTGATGTACATGAAGAAAAGTCTCAATGCCATTTTCATGCATGAAGAGAATTAACATTTAACATGCCAATCTGGGAACCGACATCAAATGTAAATGTAAATTGGTTACGACTCGATACTGCTTTGTGAAATGATTATGTTTTATGGAATTACCTATTCTTCGATAATTATGAATTGTGCTGCATACTTATCTACCTCTACTTTTCTACTTACATCCTCATCACGAGACAACATAATAGTCTTGAGCCAGGCTAGACTCTCTTTCTCTCTCTCTATTACCAGCAATAATAAAGCATTACGTAAAAACATGATGACGAAGATAAAGACACAATCTGCATTTGTCTACATCCTATCAAGAAGAGCATGACCAAATATATCCAGAATTCTGCATCAGCTCATCACATTTTATACCGTTCTTCCTATCGTGTCCTAAAGTATTCATCTCTCTCGCTTTTAATACCCTGCCTTGCCACAAGTTCTACTTCCAGTCACATCCGCCTCTCTCATCATCATTTCATTTTGTAGCTACTTGAAATATGTAACACACGAACTAAAAATAATGAAACGGACGAGGTACGAGAAGAAAGAAAAGGAAAATAATAATAATAATAACCAAAACAATCGAAACAGACTTTCCGTCTTAATATCCGCTAGGGCTTAAAACCTTCTAGCCTCTCCATTTTGCTCCAACTAGTGAACTAGTATATTATGCATATTTTCAGGCCAAATATTACATGAAGCATGGATTAGGTCAACGACTAAAAATCGATAAAAAGTAATTATTAACAGATGAAAGTGTAATTTCTAGTTGATTTCTTTTTTACCTTGAAAGCATAGCCTAAGTTGTAATTTTGTTGAAACTAAGTTTTATTCTAGTTGGCAGCTATATTTATAGATGTAACCCTTTCTATTCTCATTTAGTCTAGCACAACTGGCAGATGATGTGTAACTAAAACCTAAATTTGAATGTCCTAAAGCCAAGAAATTATAATGAATTTTCAACATACCTTATCGTTTCAGCGATTTCCATCGCTCCATCTTTGCGATCCTGCAATGTAAACAAAATAATTCATGTCATGAATTAAAAATTCGAACATTAAACATTGAGCAACTGACACCTTCAACCTTGACTGCGTGTACCACAGGCAACTACTGACACTGACATGCAACAGAGCCTACAGCTTCCCGCAAATTATATTTGAAACTGATTATCATTCTACAATGCAAACCCTTTCTCCTTTCTACGTGCTCTTCATAGTTTTAAACCAATAACTAAAAAAATATTACTACACTATGAAAATCTCTCATGACTCACCTTCCCTCCACTAAGTGGCCACTCGTAAATCAAATTTTCTGCACCCACCGGACTATGAAGTTCCAGCGTACCCATGATCTGATACGGCATTAACTAACTAATCTAATTTAAACCACTTTTTTTCCTTTCCTTCTCCCTTGTCAACTTATCCGACAGCTGTTTTGCCAAACTTACAAGAATTGTTCATGACGTGATGACCATCCCCATGTACAGATTTTATAAAACGCTTTCAACTCCAACCTCCAACTTCTCCTCTTACTTGTCTCCTTCTTTACACTAACTCACACTTTGCACAGTTATTAACAGATAAACACAAATTTAATCTCAAACCTTATCCCACAGAAGATGTATAACAACAACTTGTCATCATCATCATCGTCTTACAAATTTCAATCAGGGTGCAAACTTTCATTCAAAAACTTGAAGGCATTTTTGAGAGCGAGTCACGTCTAGATCTTCCCACTATTTTAATTGTTACTTAAGGCAGTTACGTCACGTAACTTAACTGATATACTTTTGCACTCACTGAGTTGTTATTTTAATGTTACTATTAATGTTTTACTGATTTCCATATCTGTAATACTCAACCAGCAACTTGATCAAAAACATGGAAACAATGGATAAATTTCCCGTTTCCTTGAATTCACTTCTTGCTCATCCCGCCGCCGTCTATTCTTTTCTTCATGCCAAGCAAATGCCGTATCATGCAATGATTGATCTGACTCACGACCTATTCCTCTGAATGCACTACGTTTTTTATTAAAAAATTCAATTTGGGGATCGGTTTGTAATAAAATTAGAAAACTTTTAATCATCCTTCCTCCTGATTGGCTGTAGGAGTGAACCCAGCAAATATCATGTATATTAATGGATGCGGTAAAATGATTACAACTAACAATATTCTGTTTGAACATGTCTTTTCTGAGTGGTCATTTTTGCATTTTCATGAATTTTTAAATTCAACTCTTGAACCTTTATTATGCAAATCTCTTATCAGTATCCAGCTTTAACCTAAGCTTCACAAAGGTAGGGCATTTTTACGTTAGCTGCAGAAGAAAATGTAATCTGTGTACTTTAGCAAGTAGATATTTTCTTATCTTTAGCTATACAATGCTTTGCTATCAATCTTTCTTTCTTGGAGTACCCGTGTATGGATGATAAGGGTGATGTTCAAGCGTATAGATGTATAATAATATGAGCTCATAATGTATGATGGAAACACACACAAATACAAACCCTAGGTTATGTACCCCCTTTTTATCTTGGCTCTATTCCCCTTCCTTCTCTTCAATTTTGAATTTTTTTATGAAATGAAAATGCTTTTGACGAGCTTTAGCCTAGCTCGGAAGAGTGCATTCAAAGACAGTGCTGGCTGGATGACCACCCAAAGAAAGTAAGTGAACTTGTAACTTATTTCTCGATTTGGTGAGTAACAGACCTAGTACTTTACTCGTAAGCTCATTCTTTTCCTGGTACTGCGTAGACTACCGTCCAGTATTTAATATGCAAAAAGTAACAAAAGGTTAAAAAATAGGGGTTTTCATTTCATTGGAATCTCCAAAAAAGGAGGTAATAATGGACAGAAAGAGGAAATGAAAATCCGAGCTTCTATTCTCCCCAATTTTATAATATGTAGTGTGTTAGGGGAAGAAAAAGGAAGGAGCACCAAACTAGGAACCTCTTTATTCTTTATATTCCTTTTATGCTCATCACATCACTATACCATACCAGAGAGAATTTATCCTCCCAAAACTCCATATTGAATGCATATTATAATATATCTAGACTATTTCGGTAATTTGCAACAATTCATTGAGTTCCACCTTGCGTTGCCATCATATTTCATTGCCTTGAAGTCTTGAAGAACTGAGAAAATCCTATGTGGTAGAAATCCCAAAGGAAAAACTGTATCTATGCTCTCCTGCTGTATTTCTTACAAAGAAGCTTTGGTTAAGAAAACCTAATGGTGTACGAATTATAATATATAACAGTATGCAGCTGCTACAATAGGCTATTTCCAATATACATTTGAATGAAATTTATCACTTTTTTGTCGCTTATAATCTTTAAAACATTGCTCGGAACTGTTCCTTCGATTTTTCAATAGAACCATACATTTCCTGGTTTTATAAGGCCAATTTGTTAATTTATCTTGTTTGACGTGAAGGCTTTATAAAAATGTTTCTCTAATTACCGACATTTTTTCAATGCTGTGGGCTGCAGAATATAAAGGCTTCCATACATGAGCAGTACACATGGAAAAATATAACATGCGTATTTAGAATATGAATTTGTTGCTACTAAAAATCCACAGCCAAATTTAATTAATAGATCTGTGTATACAATTTTGAATCAATGCAATTTTTTGAATTTGTAGTTGGCTTCAAAGTCCTACATAAAATTAGAACATCATTTTTTATAAAGGGTCTAACCTATTTGTAAAATCTTAATCTATAAACAAAATCTATGCATTTAAGTAAAAACAAAAGCGAACATCACTGCGAATCAAATTGTTTGCTCGTTTTACGCGACAAGTCTACTTTTGAAGATTGGATTCAATGAAATTCTCACCAAAAGCTTAACATCAACTGATCTGATGGGATAATAGAACGTCTAGTTTTTCTGTAGCTTCACTGCAGTTTTGTGGTAGTGAGTAAAATGCTGAAGAATGTTATGTATCTTGTTTTACAGAGGATATTCGGTTTGAGGGATTTTGTTTGATGATCTGATGTAAATGTGTGTGTGTGTCTGTTTTTAAACTGGGATTACAAATTGACGATAGGGGAAGTATTTGAGAGTTTTAAATGATGGTAAATGGCAATGCTAGAGAGCCGTGCAAAAAAGTTTAAGTAGGAGCCCCATGTCTGGGTATTTTTAAACATTAAGCTGGGTCAGAGGAAAAGAGATTGGTTTTTGCTTTCATATGAGGGTGGCTTGTGTTGGTAAGCCTTCCAAGTTTGAGTTGGTCAGTAGAGATAAAAACCAGAAATGAGAGGCTTTTGTGAAGTTGTTTGGCTACCAAAAATAGTGGTCACTGTGGCATTCATTACCATTACAGTCAAAAGTTGGGCCTCGGGAAAATTCATTGAACACTTTTGAAAGGATTGAGAGCAGAGTATTTATGCAGTCAAAATGCAAAATCAAAAAAATAATAAAAAGAGGATTTTCCTAAATCAGTTCTTTTGCAATCGAATGGGAATGTGATCAAAAGGAAATATATTGGTTCAGCAATGTACGTCATTTTACATAATCCTATGATGTTCATACTTTGCTCACAATCAACATCAAAGTCTTGTTTAATCGGGCTCCATATAAAATATCACTTTCCGAAACTGCCACAACCACCATAATCCTTGCTCAACTTGTCATGTTCAATTCATTCACGAAATTAATTGGGTGTAGCTCCCTAATTCTTTACGTCACATTGGATTTCATTTGTAAGCAATTTTAAATCTGTTAAGGTTAACAGAACAACGAATACTAATACTTGTTGACTAAACCAAGATTCTCATTAATTGTAAACACATCAATGCGTTTCCTTGAAAAAAAAACAGCGAAAGTTGGGGGTAGGGGGATGGGGGTTGTAAAAAAAACTTTCAAGAAGGATTCCCAAAACCCACTGATGTAATCTTTTGGGTCTTTTTAATTTGAAGGGCGATGAGACTAGAATATTTATATAGTGTTTTGACCATACCACTTTTATTGGCACTAGATAGTCCTTTGTGGTAAATAATTATTTTTGCTTGGGAACGAAAAACAGCAGAATTTCATGTGAATAACAGGAGATCCTCTATTTCACTTACACACCTTATCTTATTGGCACGTATGTACATCAAGGAATACAAAGTGCATTCAAAAAAACATTGAGCTTTGATTGTTTCTCAAGTGGGTTGTTTAGTTTATCTCCAAAAAAGGCATAATGCATCGGAGTTGCTTAGCTATTTTCTGTAGGAAACGAACCCAGACACGAATATTATCCTATCCCATCCGCTGTTTTGTATTCCACCGTGACCAAGCAAATTTTATGTAAATATGGGATAGCACCAGACAGTCTCTACTGTCCGTTCTCATTCCCCCATTTTCTCTAAAGTTTTACGAGGAAAGACGGTCGAGAGAAAGAAAGCAAAAGTTTTTTTGCTGTTTGGGTTGAGTTTTAGAGAATGATCCTTCATGATGATGATGATGGTGATGATCCCTTTGATTTGGTGATTAGTATTCAAAAGTCGGATTTGAAGCTGACTTAACATATTATAGAGAAGCGTATGTGAACTACACTGGTTGTATCAAATCAAAGTGTCTTCAACTTCAAAGTTTATTTGTATTCTTCTTTTTCCCCAGATAGATATGTATTTATATTTTTTTCTCTTTCGCCGTCATTGTTCTCTCAACCACTCATCGCTATTGCCATTGCACTCAAAACAACAGGAGTGTGTATAAACCCTCAACAATTTGCATGTATATATGTATTTTCTTCTTACACTCAAGACTCACTCACTCTTTCACTCAATAATGCATGTTTTAGCATCATTTACAACCAAAACAAAACAACCCCTTTAACTTTCCCTTTTTTTGGAGAATTTTGTTGTAAGTTCATATTTATTCACGAAAAATATTCCTTTATGATAGAGCTTAGTACAAATATTGCTTACGTGCATATACTTGCAGCTTTGATGATGTGGCATTTTTTGGCATAAATTATGCATAAGATTTTCTCAAGTATACTTTGTAGACCCCTGAGCTGGACCGTTCAGAGACGGTATAGAAAATGTAGGTTCATTGGAAAGGTCACACAGCAGCCTTTAGTATTCCAGCACAGGTCAAAGCAGAGAAACTCCGTTTTATAATATCTTCAGTTATACAATTATAATTATCATGTTATAACTTTGTCACGTTCCCCCTTGTACTTTTTAAGCATTACGTGAAATGAAGTTGGGAATCCTAGAGACATAAATGCACATTTTTACAAATTGTCATTACGCAGATTTTTTTACGGTTTCATGTACAGCATTCCAGCCTAAGCAGATTTAGAGTAAAACATTTTGTATCACGTTGGACACGAACTTGAAATGAAAAGACAAATGAAAGCAAAAGGTAAACTGCAAGGAAGAAAAATAACAAATAATCTTAAGGAAATGAAGGGATGTAGCGTAGCTGAATACACCATCGGAACGCAACAACTGCATTACAACCCTTCCGTAAGCGCTCCCGGGCAACGAGGATAAGAGATAAAGGCAAAAGGGTTGAAATACGCTAGTAACATAACGTGTGCTATTGTGGCCATCCTTAAACTCTTTTGTATTGCTTACAAGATACATAAAAAACAAGCAGGCATGCTGTGTTTACATTTAGTTTGTTCTTTTCTCAGAAGTAGGGAGTTTGTTACTGCTTACCTTATAGCTTAATGCTATCAGCCTTAATACTATCAGCTTTTTAGTTGAAGTTGAGCTCTTCGTTGGGTACACAACTTTTTCTTAAAGTATCTATTTCATATTCGTTTTCTTGTGGATGTGACTGACTAAGACTAACTGAAACTGAGGTATAGCTGCTATTCTGTGTATAAATATATATATATATAACTGTGTTGTAAGCATAATGTACATACATATCTTCTTAAAAAACTGGTTCTATCTTGCTTTGAAATATATTTATAGTCACGTACATAGTAGCAGAGCCTCGAGCCTCCGTGCTCTATATATTACTCTACAGAGTAATTTTGATATCTACGTAAGAAATTAAAGTATCTGCATCTAAGCTCCTCTGTTCATACTCGTATGTATATTTCACTCAGGACGCAGGATTAAAATATTCTTGTTGGTATATTGCTCATACTCATTCTACCGTCTATTGTACTATTGTGAGGATTTTATGGATAGAAGATAGATAGAAAGATAGAAATATATTTTAATGTAATCAATTTCATCCTCCCAGCTTCTTTTGAAGTATTGAAGGTTTCGAAGTGTGGATGTGGAATTGATAGGTATAATTTGATAGATTTTTAGGGAAATACTTTTTTCAAGTGGTGGAAGTTCTAATTTGTTACCTGGTTGATAGCTCATCAATTCTCATAGCTTGAAAAAGGGTTTAGGAAGAATAAACATTAAGATATTAAATGAATTTTGGTGTTTTGTAATGAAACTGAGAAAGAGGAATTGACGTGGCGTTGGACGTAAAGCAAAAAACAACCGGCTGGTGAAATCTATGTAAGTAAATAATATTTTTTATGTTCAATGGACTGTTTATCATTTTAATGTTTAATGTCATTGTTTAATGAAGGCCAGCATATGTGGTGACGTTTAGTTGGGCTGGATTATATTATCTGTGTAAACTGGTGATGGATTTATTATTGAATTTGTCCAATTGTTTTCCTTCTTTTCAGAACTTGTCATCTTAGCACTGACTGAGATTGATTGGTACTAGTTACAGTACCGTGAGTTCAGTTCAGTGGAGCTAACAATAATCAGACGAAACTGATCCTTATCTAGCTGAGCTTCATTGTCTCTTAGACAATCTTGCTAAGCGGGGGCAACAAAATGACTTCTGCCGTGACAGCCCAGCTTATACTGATTCGGGGTGATCAACATTTTCAACGAGTCATTGAGCTCTCTAACACAAATGTAAGTTTTACCTGTGAAAATGCGACATTTTGTCTTTAAAAATATTACTCATCTGGTCACCTTTGCATTCAAACAATTTCACTGAATTTTAAAATGAGGACCTTACCATTGTTCTAGGTTTCTATTGGCCGTGAGCAGAATTGCAATGTAGTTTGGAGATCATTGCAGATATCCCGACAGCATGCAGCATGCAGCATTCGAGACACGGTGGGTAAAAAAATCATTTAGTACATTAATTCAAATCCTTAAAAGTTTCAGACTAGTGCCTTAACCATATTATCTAAATTCGAAACTATGTTTGCAACCCAACAGAGCTCACATGGCATTCTAGTAAATGGCAATAGGTTGGTGAAGGGGGAATTGTCTCCACTGAATGATCTTGACATCATCAGTTTCATACCATTTGTCCTTGACACTGTTCGCTATAAATTTAAATACGCGTCGTCATCCGTTAGCGCACCGCACTGCCCTAATGCGTCTTATGGGAAAAATAATACCTCTCCCTTGCCGGCTTTCCCATTCACTTCAAGATCTTATGCCAATGCTACTGCTGCTGCTTCATCATCATCATCATCAAGAAATGGGTCATTTGAGAATAGGATCCCTTCTTCAGTCGAAGCACTTGTGGATCCTGAGTCTTCAGAGGAAGGGGCATTTGGTGCCCTAGCTAAACGAAAGCAAAATAAAGACGCGTCGTAAGTTTGTTTGAATTATTCATCATATTGTTCATTAACGTGGATTGTTTGATTGTTGTATTTTGTTATTAATAATAAATATTTATTTGGCTTATTCAAGGGATAGTGACAGTCACCCGACTTATCCCAAGAAAAAGAAAATTATGGCAAGTTCTTCCAGAGATGATTCTACAAAGACTCATGTTCCGAATACGGCTTCAACTTTTAAGTTCAAACAAATACCAGAATCTACATTGATGTCTGATGAACAAATCAACAAGTGTAATGATATTGAGACATTGAAAGCGCAATTAAAGTCATATATTTTCAAGGCCGGAAAGGCTGAAGCACAATTGGAAGTTTTAAAAATGGACCGTAACATTGAACGAGAAGAATTTCTTAAACAAGAAAAAGAGGCGGAGTCATCAAATACTGTCTTCAAAGAAGAAACTTACAAAAAGATTTTGGCACTTATGGATTCAGAACTGAGTTGTTCTGTTTGTAATGAAATTTTCATTCAGGTGGGTGAGATTGAATTAAATGGATGGATTTCATAATTATTTTTTTTGCATTTATAAATCTTAAATTAACAAACTTTTCATGTTTTTTGCAGGCAACGGTTATAGAGTGTGGACACACATTCTGCGGCTTTTGCATAGCAGAATGGTCACGGACAAAACAAGAGTGTCCCATATGTAGAAAAAGGTTCACAAGTCGATATCGTCATATTCAGATGGAGAACTTTATAATAAAGATGTTCGAGTCATTCAACGAAGAAATCACTTCAAACCGCCAAGCTACCATTTCAGATAGAGAAAACCATGTGAAACGAGCTGAAGAGGAGGCAGCTCGTGCTCAAACAGCCCGTCAAAATGAAGGTACAGGCACTCAAGGGAATTTTCATGCCCTTTTGCAAAGTTCACCTGAAAGATACGTGGTTTTAGTAGAAGAACTTCTTCAGATGGTTGGTTTAGTTCCGACTCCTAATTCTGTTAGGGGTGGGGCAGCTGCAAGTAGTGATAGAATATGAGGTAATTATGTTTGTTTATGCTCACTGGAACTTGACATGAAATAGCCGCAACTAGCAACTTATTTGTGTAAGTTGCCATTTCATTTAGTAGAATATATTTCTATTTCTATCACTGCATAAATATATCTATTTATGTACTACAAATTGGCAATCTTTTTTATTCCATTAATATAGGTGCTGTAATATAGGAAGTAGTTTATTGTTGATGGCGTTGCTCCTGCTGGGGAACAAGAAACTGGTGGTGGCCGTCGTAGGGGATCGTAGAGATGGAGCCCGATCCAATCATTAAATTAAATGTATCACAAAAGTCTCGTAGCACGTAATTAGTAATCATTACTTTCAGTCTGATTAATATGATTCGTATAAATTCATATTTTCTTTTAGCACCGACGTATGTCCATCGTATTTTACTATGACATTCTCTGTTATTATTTTTATTATTATTACTCGTTTTTGTTCGTTGTACAAAGTTAAACAAATTAATTTTTTAAAAATATTTTATCATCCGTTCTTGTACAGAGACATGATAGATCAGTAAGACAGTTCAAAGTATTCTACTACATCTTGTTACCAACGGTGTAGCCATCTAATTTAATGTGGTTAACGCAAATAAGGTTATCGTCATTTTGACGTCATGCGACGTTTTGTTACTGATAATAGGTGATATATACTAGATAATAAGCTAGGTGATATGTGAGAGATTGCAAGTGTACGACTATTATTTTTTATTGAAACATATGATAATTGAAATAAATACTGATTTTATTTCACAAAACACTTTTATAGTAAATCTCTGTTATAAATGTACCGTAACTATCATAAGCATAAAAACCGGCTAAATAAATCTACAGCATCATAATAATTAACACTACCTTCATTATAAACATCTTAGTTCATAACTTCCAAACTCTAATCCCATTGTATGAATAAGTTTAACTTAAAAATAAAAGTTTTACTGAATTACAATAATTAGAAAACATTTTCACGCAAATGTCATTCTATATAACAAAATAATCGCATAAAGACCACCACACATAAACTCTAAAGTATTTTGGCCAGAATTACAAAAACAGTTGAAAAACTATGTGACTTGGTTAGAATTCAAGGGTGGTCTTTCATGGAGTCAAGTGCGAGCTGAGGAACATTCTTAATTACATGTACAATGGAGAGGAACACATTCTTGGGAAGGACCTTCCTGGATTCCTCAAAGCAGCAAAGAAATTAAGATGAAGAGGTTCAGCATGGTCTCTGAGGAAAATGAGGTGCTGCATTTATTTGAGTCCCCCTTTGTCTTCCAAGACCTCGTCCCAAAAAGAAAGGGACCGGGACAAACGTGATTATCAGTTACTTTAACCCTTTTTAATGAAATGAAAATTATTATTTTTATTTTTGGCTCAGTTTTTTAATTAATTAATTTTTCCACCTCAACATTATAATTACACCTCCACAAAATGCACTTGAAACTTTTATTCGGATTATTGCGACAATTATTATTTAGTAACATTTATCATAATTGCATTACATATGTATGTAAACTTGTAATTCAGTGGTTTGGCTGCACTTTACTTTACAATGGGAAAAATATTTTGCCATTGTGTTGTGTTTCGGGAAGAATAAAAACCATTTGGTTGTAAATTGTGTAGTTTTACTAAAGGGTGCCACAAAAAAATTATTTCACTTTCGTCATTCTCCCATTAACATTACATTCAGCATCAAAAGGAACAAAATACATTGAGCATTTAAAATTATTGAATAACATGTAATATTAACCAACTGGCTGTCTCGCGCCTCTTTAATGTAATACATTGCGTCAATTGATGCAACTTCACCTTGCCAGTTAAAATGTACAATAAAAGTTGTGCAACTAAAAGCATGTAATTGCATTAGCTACAAAACTAAGAATTACATATGTTTAGTCATCATTTTTCATCCATTTATTTAAGTTTCGCATGTATTTTGGCCAACCAGTGCTCATTAAAGTCGCTCTGAAGTGACAAAAATACAGCCAGATTAAGTAAATATACTAAGAAAACTTAAAAGTACAGAACAATGAAGTACCTGACACTTATATTTGCAGCTATACTTTTGATTAACTTCGTCCAAGCCTTAACCCTATCCCATAAAGAGGTGGAAGATGGGGACTGCTCTCGAATGGAGCTCCATACGTGGCCAAACATTAATTTCTTTGAGGTAATGTGTAATATTGCGACATAAATTAACTATTGAATTAGATCTATCTAAGTTGATATTATCCGAATACAAATTCTAACGGACTTTCCATAACATCAGGTTTTGAGGGAAGTTTTAATATCAGCTCTATACATTCCAATGAGCAGCAAAAATTTTGCATATCACCTAAGAACACAGCTAACGGGCACAGATTCTCTGCCTGAAGAATCTCTGATTAAAATGTGTCTGCGAGTCAACCGCCACACAGAAATAGTGGCCCACACAGACTCCACAAAAATTTTACTAAAATGTAATTACACCACAACAGAGGACAATATAGGTTGCTACTCAACAGCAACCGATCCTCATTCGCATATGTCAGGTACGATTTGATTAATGCATTATTTCTAAAATCAAAAGAAAATTTATAATATTTTAAATATCAAATAAATTCCTTTTTTTAGGAAAAATTAGAGTCACCGTTGTGTGGGTGGACAAAAATAGCCACAACTTTCTTCTGGCGCTGTGCGGAATGAAGTCACAAAAATCTTATTGGTTTCTGGCATCAACCTCTGCATCCGTGAACTCTCAAGTGGAAGAAGAAGTTCTAAGCAAGTTAACAAATCTTGGTTTTGATAAGAATTCGGTGCTGCATCATGATTACACGCAGTGTGAAAGTGAAAAATCAAAATTAAGTAAGGTGTTAAAATTGGGATGAAGTTAGCAATGACATATTTAACAAGTGTATTCAATACATATTAGCTTATAAATTTCATAAAATTGAACAGTTTGTAGATAATTACTAGCAAAAACATTAAACTTAATATTTAGTGTTATTCCCCTTGCAAGCATTTCAAACTGTTTTTCTCCATCTCTAATAAAAAAAATTACAATTGCCAGCTAAAATTTCAATGCTATCCGAATCGTCTATTTTAAGTTGTTGTACACACGCGTAGAATTTTATCGATTTCTTGAAAATTCTTCCGTCACAGGTAAAGTACATCTACCAATTCCAGAATTCTGATTTCGGTCTTCTACAATTCAGTTCTTAAAACATAAACATTTTCCTTGTTAATTTTCTTTTTTAACCATTTTTTCAAGAAAGAAATTTCTAAGTTGTTTGAAAGTCCACTTAAAAATTAATTTAAATTGGCAGAATGAATCATAAATTGTAAGGAAGTATGGAAACTATAGTTGACATCACTGTGTTCGCTTCTCTCTACAAATCCATTCTAATCACAGTGTTTGGGGCCGTTACAGTACTTCACTAAAAAAATTACTCCATCCATTTTGTCTAAAAACAAAAAAATCATCCCAATCGTAGCTAAATAGAAAGATCCAGATGCATTTTACCACGTAGATTCTAAGTTTGATAAGAAACTTAATATTTTGTGAAGTGCATCTGTTCTGTTGAGTAGGGCTTTTCAACAATTCTAATCATGAATAGCCCTCAGCCACAGTAACATTATGTGGCTTTGGGCCGGATCGGAAGATGAGAAGAAGGTGCTTTCCAAAAGTTATGAAAAGGTAGTCAACCACAAACACATACGATTGTATATTTGCTTTAATATCCATACAAATAAATCATTTTATTATTACTTGCATTATAATCTTTATCCGCATTGCAATCACTCATAAAAATTTTTACAGAGCACAGAAAAGATGAAAGGAAAAATACATTCTAATTTATATATGTACGTGGTAATGCATAATGTAGTAATGATGGTGCAAGTCCAAATAATAAGTCTGTTCTTGATACACGTATGCAAACTTGTACATAGATGAGTGTCATTTCTTGTGGATGATGGATGGATGTTACTTTATACGTTGTAGAGCTCATCAATAGTTTCCTGATATTTTTGGACTACAGTTTGTCTCTTCAACTTCAAGGTTGGGCCTGTTAATGAAAACAAAATCGGTAAATTATTAACTTGTCCATGAAAGGTGTTTTGAACACATTAAAATTGCATAGCAATATATATGCAAATGATATAGCTATGCAGAAAAGAGAACTTACCAAATTCACCCCCTGGAATGGAAAAGTCTTTTGGGAGAAAGTGCCACTTTTGAACCTTTTGTGCTTGGGATACAGCTTTCCTATTAGCTGCATCAATTCCTGCTTGAATGGCGGAAATAAGTTTTTGATTCTTCTTCTCATAGATCTCTTTCAATACGTCTTGAACGGTGGCTACATGGCAATCTCCGTTCTTTTGAATCCAGTCTCTCGTAAATGGGAGCAAGTCTTCAAGAGGTTCTTGTGTTTCTATATCAACTTCAGTCTGCAAACATAAAGACAATCATATTAATGGAATACTTAGCATTTTTTACAGTATTTTGCATATCACATAAATATTAGACGCCGTAATTGGCATTTTAAATCAAGTTAACCTTCAAAGTAAGAAGAATAGAGAGGAATTTGAGCTTATCACCCAAAAGCATAGCTTGGCTCAGGATTGGGAGTGCTGTCTTAACATTATCCTCAATAGGAACAGGAGCAACGTTTTCACCTCCAGCAGTGATAAGAATTTCTTTGATTCTACCCGTGATGAACAAGAAGCCGTCTTCATCCACTCGTCCAATATCTTCGGAATGAAGCCATCCATTCTCGTCAATAGCACCTCTAGTCTTTTCTGGCTGATTTAAGTATCCCATCTGGACATGACGACCTCCCATACAGATCTCTCCATTTCCATCATCATCAGGCTTGGCTAGCCTAGTTGTGGTGCCCACTAACGTTCTTCCAACACTTCCGACACGGAAGGCTGAGGTGACAGCCATGGTGTGTGGCCCACTACATTCGCTCATTCCATAAACCTCAGTCACAACAATGTTAACAGACATGAAGTACTTTAAAATTTCTGGGTTGATGGGTGCAGCACCAGATAATTGAAGGGCACACCGGGTTAATCCCAAGGCATCCCGAATCTTTGACAATACCAGCTTGTTGGCAATCTTAAAGCCAAGCGTTTCTGGATTCTCAACGCCACTCATCCGTTTCATATTGTATTTTAACCCCTTAGCCTTGGCCCAAGTTGCAATCATTTTCTTTACTCCAGTCGTACTTCTGCCAGCCTCTTGCATCTTCTCAAACATCTTTTCCCAAACACGAGGAACCGCCCCGAACTCGGTTGGCTGAATTTCTCGCATTGTGTCAATCAACGATCCTTTAAGTGCATCTTTATCAGCAAAGTAAACGGAAGCGGAACAGATCAAAGGACAGTAAATATCAGCCGTCTGTGCAGCAACGTGGCTCAGAGGTAAAAAGCTAATATATTCCTCCTCAAAATCTTTAAAGTCACAGGTGCGACTGTTGACCTGAGCCAACCAGGTCATGTTGTCGTGGGAAAGCATTACTCCTTTGGGATTTCCAGTTGTTCCTGAGGTGTAAATTAGAGTGCAACATTGGTTGACGGCAATATGCTTCAAACGATCTTCAAGAATCGCATTTGGCTGTTCAGAGCCCAACGTCATCAACTTGGACCAACTGTACACATCAGCTTCCTTGGGCTCTCCCGTGTATTGGATGATGGCTTTCAAGTGGGGCAATTCACTGCGATATCCTAACATCTTCTCCAATTGTTTCTCATCTTCAACAACAAGAATGTTGGCTTTGCTGTCCTTTGCGACGTAGGCACAAGCCTCACCAGAGTTTGTTGTGTAGATACCAACAGCAAACCCACTACAAAGGGCAAAATGAATTTGTCACTAGTCAAAATTGCAAAATTTAACCCGTCATTCTATCACTCATCCAACAATTGCAACAACAAATGTTTTGCTATTCCTTACCCAGCAAAAATTGCACCCAAATCTGAAATGAACCATTGAGGGCTGTTAAATCCCAAAATAGCCACAGAATGATACTTTTCAAGGCCCAAAGCAATGAACCCTTTGGCTGCAGTACGGACATCACTCAAATATTGCCTGGAAAATCCAAATTAATAGAGAATTAAAATATTGCACAGTGTCAACTGGCAAAACTCATAATATGCCACCCAAGTCATGAGTAAGCTATAATGAATGTAACAAGCTTTTCATATTAGCCAGTCCATCAAAACTTACTCGAAAGTCCATTTCTGCCATTCATCGTCCTTTTTCACGGCCAAAGCCATACGCTTTGGAGCTCTTTGTGCAGCTCTCTTTAAAAGAGATGGGACAGAAATGGGTGCTCTGTCAGCCATCTCTCCATTTCCCAATCTGCTAATCCTGACAGCTCCATCAGCATGCGAGGTGTAGAGTGCTTCACTTGGCAAAATCTGATCGGGACCTAAAATTTGGAAATCATTGCTTCAAATTCCTTGGTTGTTTTTACGTATAATTAAAATGCCACACACAAAAGATTATTATCAATCATATAGACATCTATATGGATGCAACCTATACATTATTACTCGTTCGTTCGCAATATGCATGCATACACGACTAGCGAAAGTTAGCACAAGGTTTGCTCAATCTTACATTAGAGCTGACTATGACACTGACCTCTCTGCTTTTTGATTACACCAAGTAAATTGCAATAAAGCTTGAATTTTTCTGTGGATTGATTCTTTCAAGTTCTTCAAGGAATATTCCAGAAACTTTGACTTGACAGTTTACTCTAACATGACTGCAATTTACTTTTTACTGGTGATTGTGTAGATGGTCAAAGAAAGACAATCAATTACATATTACACGGAAGCTAAATTGGTAGTAGTTTCTTATTACTTAATACTAAAAATTGAATGGCCCTCTCTGGAAATGATGTCTATTTGCTGAATGATTCTACAAGACATTGAATTGCGTTGTTCTGTCAAGGTATTAGATTTTTAATCTTTCGTTGTCTAATCAAGCAAACTACGACGTAACCTTATTCTTTTAAATTCCCTTTCTTTTCTATTAGAACAATCCACTAGAATACAAAATTATTACTGATCAATAAAAATTCAGTACAAAATGCATCTCCTCTGTGATGTAAACAGGCATGCCAGCAAGCAATAATAATGATTGAATTTGTCAATTTTCATACCGTCGTTATAAATTTCACCATCCTTCTTCCAAGTAATGCTGGGATCACCTGTGTCTGCGTTCACTGTTGGAGTTTCTGCAGTGATCGGGATAGATGCATTGATTGACGCGTTTTCCTCAGGGGAAATTCCAATCCTTTCATCGTCATCCTTGCATTGTAAGGAAAAGCCTGTGAGGACCGGGACTCCTTTCTCAATATGAGAAATTGACGTCATTTTCGACGTGACGACGACGACAGACTATTTTGAATATAATACAAAGAAAAATAAATAATTTAGTTCTTAAAACGCTTCTAATTTCTTCATTGGAGAAATCCTAACAGAAATGTGAAGTTGGTAGAACTGAAACCTCTTCAAAAATACAGCATACACAACCTCAAGCTGGCAAGGGAGCTTGAAACAAACAAAACCCGGAATTCCTTACTTTTTTGTTTGAGCTTTGCACATCACTCAAGAAGCTAACATTTTAATAGCAAGAAGAAAGTCCAAAGTTCGTGTCTACATTATTTTTACTCAGAAAGTATCAGCATCACGTATCAGTGTAATCACTCGCCGTGGTATGCTTTAAAGTGTATATAGGTGTTACAATTTCGATTTAGCAGCAGCAGCATAATGAGAAACAATGCAACATTACTTCTATTTTTTATGCGATGCAAAAAAAACAATTCTGACTAATCAGCCACGTCAGCAGTCGTCTAGCCAGTGGTTGTACCTATTTGTCGCAATAGAAATGAGCCCGGCCTTGGGTATTCTGGAGTAAATGGAGTTTCATTTTTCTTAGGTACCTCATACTATGGTTGATAGTATAGTCCACTTCTACACCTATCTAAAGAACGGTTAATCACATGAATGCGATGATAAATTAATAAATGAAGTTTTTCAAATGCTCATGTGTGACGGTCGTGTCAATTGCGTGCCTAATGAAAATGGAGGAAATGCGTTGCAAATTAGATGAGGAGGTAAGGAGTATGAGTATGGATGTGTGAAATGAAACAAATATAAATGATAAAAATATTAGGCAGCAACCATCCCAAGGCACGAAAAATTAGTTGGACGTTGCTCGACGAATAAATTAAGGATGCTGACTAATATTTGTATCATTTACCTTTGTTTCATTTCACACACCCATACTCCTTCTCCCTTTCTTCTTATCTAATGTGCAAAGTGCAATGCATGTCCTCCAATTTCATTAGGTACGCATTTGACACGATCGTCACGCATGAGCATTCAAAGATGGAATTCAAACTTCATGTATTTATTTATTATTGTATTCATTAGATTAACCGTTCTGTAGTTGGGCATAAAATTGGACTATACTATCAACCATAGTATGAGGTACCTAAGAAACATGAAACTCCATTTACTCCAGAAAACCCAAGGCAGGGCTCATTCTATTGCGACAAATAGGTACAACCACTTGCTAGACGGCTGCTGACGTGTGTAATTACCCAGAATTGTGTTTTGCAACGCATCAAAATAAAAGTAACTTTGCATTCTTTCCTATTATGTTGCTGCTGCTAATTCAAATGTTTCATAATATTTAAAAACTTCAACGAATTTTCCATCTTACCTCTTATTTAATCCTTTTGACCGATTACCGCTCGTTCGTGGGAATTATTTAGTAGTAAATTATTTAACAAGTACTTTCTTAAGTTATTATTGCACTCGGGTATGAAATTTTCAACAACTAAAAATAAAATAACCACAATTTACAGCCCAAATGTGATGATGCACTTGATATTCTAAACCAAAATCACCGTCTTTTGCAAAAGTAGTAAGACTATCTGTCCCAACTCAGGGGAATATTTTACAAGCGCAAACTTAACCGGTTGTATTATTGGCTTGTCTGGTATAAAACGAGTAAACTTTTTTACTTTTCTCACAGCACTTACTTAAAGCTTGTGTTCTGTTATACATAGAGCTATTTTACTATGATACGAAGGTTATGTGCTCACATGGCGAATATTGGTTTATTACTGAGCATGCTGGGAGTGAGGTGTTGACTAAATATATAGTTAGAATGTATGCATGTGCCCACTCATTTGCAAATGCTTGTGTACATCTATGTGCAAACTTGTACCATTTTATTCTTGCATTTTCCTATTTCACGATCTATATCCATGTATGAAATTTAGGATTGCATAAACCAGTGTCGGGCCGTGGGAATAAATTTTCCAATGCTATATTTAAAGTATGACACGCATGCAATAAACTCATGCATACATACATACATATTCCATCATGAGATATTCGATGTGGCTACCAGTTTTTTCTTCCTTGCAACTATATATTATATGCGAACATATTATGGCTGTGATAATGTGATGTTTCGTAGTAGGACATAAGCAGGCAGGCTCAATGATGTCTGCCTTACAGATCACCTAGTCGCCTCAAAAAAATTTGCGCGTAGAATAAACATCCTTTTTACCTTTGTTCTTAAAATAAATATTGGATTCATACATTTACAACAATGCACAATATACACTATGCTGACATACTATAGCCAAAGACTGTGGAATCACATTACTGTTGTTTCTGTTAATTGAAGATAGATTAAAACAACGGTAAAAGTCGGTAGTGATGTGTACATAGCGTATGATGATCCTCTACATAAGTAGGTATAGTTTTGCATCCTTCATATTTGCAATGGTTTGCATCCTTCATACATATACATATACACATACATACATATTTGCAATTGCGTGCATATCGTGCACATGCATATTGTGGTGAAGGCTTAATGCCATTTGAACCTAAGCATAATTTTTGGCGTGGGGGCTTTGCGAGGCTTTGCAAAATTGCGAGCTTTGCGAGAGCCCCCGATAATTAAATAAAAGATACACATTTTCAACCACTTCCTAATACAATCGTTTTTCTTCTGCATTCTCCTCACTTGGTACCCATGCACTTCAAATACGGGAAGGATGTTCCATAAAAATATGTATTGGTCTTTGAGAGCGTTACCTTTTTCTGTCATCACTTTGCTCATCGTCAGTTAAGATCCAAACCATGTATCAGACTCTCGCTTTGATCTGGTTTTGACTTTAATAATATGACTATATAAAAATATTGAACAAAGGGGAATGTCACGTTGGCCAAAACTTGGAGAGCCTGAAGTGAAAGCCTTGGCCAACAGTAAAGTATAGGCAAAGGAAACTATGTATATCTGGAAATGATTCGCGTAGTATGAACATGAGTGAACATGATGGATATAGATGCTCAGATGCTCTTCTCTTAGTTAGCTCATTGTGGTCGTAAATAAATAAACGAGGTATGAAGACACCCCATCCTGTTTTACGTTGATAAAATTATAAATGCTTTAAAAGAAAATCTATTGTGAAAATTAATTTAATCATTTAATTTATTTTGGCGTGACACGTCTTGTTTTCAAAAGACATGTAATCTTTTAAACTTTTGCTGATGTGAAATTTTCATTAATTACTACCCACCACCAAACCACCCCAAAAAAAGATTACTCACACCCGGATGCATTTCACATTATTACTTGACTAACATTATCATATAATACCTCAACACGGTTACAATACAAGTTCCTATGTATTTTAATTTTGGACGGGAACTATGAAAAAAATTGATGATTAATACATTTGTAAAAACTAATTAGAAGCTTTCGACTAAGACACCACAACCTTGGAAATATACAAAGAACTAAAAGTTATTACACAATTACTTCCTTGCGACTAATTCGTCACAGAGCATTTTCAGCTGCTCATTTTCTTTATCTAGCTGGGTTATCTTTGCCGTCTGCTGTTCCGTAGTCATGTCAATCATACGAATCCTTGCCTTCAACTTGATATTCTCGGCTTCCATGTACTTGAACTTCTTGAGAAAGTCAGCTTGTATTTTTTCCAATGTGTCGTTGACCATCTGCTTAGCAGCCGCATTCCTTTCCTCCTTATCATCCAGAGACTTGTCCAAGCGCACTTTTCTCTCGTTCAGAGTTACAGTGTTCCGCTGAATCAAGGTAGCCAAGTCCTTTATCTGCTCGTACATGCGAAGCATATCCGCAAACTCTGCCTCCCGCAGCTTCAAATCCTCCAAAGTTTGGTACTTCTCAAGCTTCAATTGTACATTTCGTGCCTCAATACGGCCAAGTTCACCCATTTCCTTTTCTTCCAATTTCACCAGAGTGTGTAACTTTCCCTCTTTCTCTGATAGAATTTCCTTACTTGATTAGCAGAACTCGATGCATTCCTGATCCATCTGAGCAAGACTGGCCTTTAATTCTTGAATTCGGAGTAACTGCTCCTGATGATTTGTTGATAATATTGCCATTTGGTTATCTTGAAATTCAAGGGTTGGTTCAAGGGATGAAGATGAAGCTGAGTTGGATACATGGTCCTCCTCAACGAAAATCATGTTAATAACTGGAGTAACAGTCTCGTCAAGCTCATTCTCTTCACATGGAGCAAGAAGTGTGCTTTTCTCTGCACTGTTATCATCATCACCAACCTCAACCAGAATTTGGGTGGCATCAAGATAATCCAGAGGGCTGGGTGCTCCCGTTTAAATCAATTTCTTGTTCTTCAACCTCCGCAAATCCAATCGTTTTTACCCCCGGCGGTGTAGTGACCACTAATACAGAGTTGAATTTCCCTAGAAACTGAAAAATAAATTCGACTAGTTGTAAACCTCTCGAACACAAAGATATAATAATTTTGAATGTTTCTAAACGAATAAATAGTAACTAACCGATTCGCTAAAAACTGATGTGTTGCAATCTCCTCGGTTGGGAGCTGCCACAGCAGTTGAATCGTGGGACGCGTCAGGTGACCCCATTTCACCTCCATTGCTCTTACAAGCTTCCTTCAGAATGGAAGAGTTTCCAGGGATGACCGCCCCATATAGATTTTCATTCTGTGAAAAAATTAATTCCGGTTTACTTTGGCGTATTGAACATGTACTGTTGTATTTATCTAGAAATCTAATGAGAATAGTAATTAGCAAGCTTACATGAAAACAACATTCCATGTCTTCTACACTTATATATACCCTTCTTTCTGCATCCCAACTTTGGTCGGTTGTGTTGGGTCGAGAGGTAGAGTCCTCCTCCGTAAGTAGCTGAGAGGTGGATAATGACATTTCCGCTTGTTGGGAAGCCCTGATAAACAAGTGATATAAAAAAATTATAATAAACCAATCTTGTGGTATGATCAATTTATTTGACTTATATGAATATAAGAGTAAATTCCTTACGACTTGCAAGATGATGCTGAATCCGACTGAGGTGAAGTCATGCTTTCCATCTTCATGTTTTCACCGGCTTCAGTACCTCCCGTCGGGAGGCTCCCGATCCTACTAAGAGTGGGACCTTGAAGACGCTTGAGAGACGAGGTTCATCACTAGCAGCGCCCTCCTCTTTCTTGATGCTGAGCAAAGGGTCGAACTTTGTATAAAGTGATAGGTAAACTGTAGAGACAGGTGTGCTGAGATTAATGGGTCTTGTATCTCTCGTACCTCTAGACGTTCCTGCTACTTTAGCTTTATTCTTAATATCCTAATGCCAATATCGTTGCTTTACTTTGTTGAGAGTCTAAAAACTATTTGACATGAGTTTGCAAAATGTAAAATGGAATGCCTTCTTTCCCTCATTCTCAGCCGGCAATATAAATACTAGAGATACAGATTCTAACTTGAGCAGCCGCATCTACATGTATTTATGCATCTGCTTGATAAGTTTTGGTTTAGAAATCTATAAGGGAAAGGGCAGATACACAAGTTTTGACGTCATACATAATTTTTGGTGCAAAGTAGAGGTTGTTGAGAGTAATGAAACCATCCGCTCACTTTGTTGCATGCTGCAGCTCACCATAGAAATTACGTTATGCAAAATATTGATTTGACGGACTACCCAATATTTGTTGCATAGCCTTCAAGGAAGTAAACCACCGTCATTTTTATGGGAAGGACTTGAGAGCTTTAGAATAGAGAACGAATGTATTTCTCACATTTTCATTCCTATACATATATTTGTGAGTATGTATGAACCATCATCGTTGCCCATTTACTTCTCATCTTACTCGTTCATAGAATCTCCAAATGAATGCATTGGAGAAGTAACAAGTCGAACCTAAACCACATTAGGTAATAGACCAAACTGCGTGTGCAATGTGTGTGTACCAGTCTTTGTCATGCCTGCGTTGGTCATTCCATTTTTTGCGAGATTATAAGAATATCCAATTTACGTTCCACATAAGTATAAACATTGCAGTATGCGCGACGTGTTAGACTGTCAACCGTACCAACACCGCATATAGGGAAGTATGCATTGCAAGGAAAATAATAAAATTTTGACAAGATAAATCCATTTTGGTTATCTTACCAGGATACTTACAATCATCTGAGTATAGCATTTCTATAAAGAGCAGAAAGTAGCTTTTCAACATTTCTGCTGGCAACCAACAACTTTATAGAAAAGAAATACATACATATAATAATAACAATTCCATCTTCCATCTTCAGCTTATTCTAGGACTGAGACAGAGTATCAAAACTGTGTTTACATAACATTTATTGATGGATGCGATTTTGCTTTTGTTCATTTGATTTTTCATAATGAAATACATTCTTGTATTACGTAACTCAGATGATTTTGGATAAATTTTATCATCGATAAAGAACTTAGGTTGTAAACTAACTAGATTTTCATGGTATATAACACAACAGCTTAAGTGTTATAAATGATGCGTGCAACCCTGTTGTACCATTCATTCACTTACATAGCAACTACAGGTAATTCTACACAAAGGTGTGTGCTTGGTCCAGTCTTACCTGTGTAAGGGATATGCTTCAACCAATGGATGATAATTGCATGGCGATTTCTATAGGTGAGCATAACAACATACTTTTGTATAACACAGGATTGGCTCTTTGTATCGTATCTTTGTCCATCTCTGAGCCGAGCGAGCTGCTAACTATGATGTTTTTAGTGGGTTGAGCAGCTCATCAAAACTTATAAATACTGATTTTGTTGTCATTATTTTCAACATCTACACACATCCAAATTGTTTGCAAAGAATGAATACTTATGCTGTAGCCTCTACACCTCGAATGTCATTGACTTTCAGAATAGAAAAAACGGTGGGTGAGAAAATTGTGACCAATAAAATTAGTGTAACAACAGAGATTTTTAGCGAAGCTTTTCAATTCATGCATCAAAATTCATGTCTTTTGCATGTATGCAAAGAGTATCGATGTGTGTCTTTTAGTAATCATCAGTTTATGCGTATTTTGCAGCTCAATATTTATTTTAAGCTCAATTACATGCTTTTTATTTATTACGTAAACTCATCCACAATTCCAAATGACAAACTGTATTATTGTAATAGCCGGAAATTATTTAAAATAGCATTATTAAGTAGTTAATTTATTTATTTTTGGTTTCCGAATTTGAATTGTTGTAGTTAGAGTGGAGTAGCTAACTCAACTCTCCCGAATGAAATCCATTTTTTTATCGGCTGTAGCTTAATGTGTAATCAAAAAATTTCGAAGAACTGCACACAGAATTTACTCACTTCCATATTAGTCTAGCTCAAAGTCCAGTTTCTTGACTGCAAATGTTCTAATTCCCTTGGGTCGCTTTGTGTTTCCATCAGTTTCAATAGCCTTACGAATGGGCTGCATAAATGCAGCATAGGCTCCTGGATATGTAGCTCGCCTTGGTCCAGTTGGAAATGGGATGCCACCAGCAGAAGGTTGTAAAGGTGGCCCATACTCTTCAACTTCCATAAACCGAAATGGAATGTCCTGAGCTACCACACGGGACGCTAGGATAGAAAAAGAAAGAAATCATAATCAGTAAAGATTTTTTGTAGTCGGTTTTCCTTTTGATTTGTAATTACATATGTTTACGTATGTGAACATTCTCACCACTCGATGCATAAGAATAGCAAAATTTGCCCTCAGAATCCTTGTAGAATGATCGTGTAATTGGCAGCATCTTGACTTCCTGTTGCACTTTTTGCTTTTGAAACTCAATAGGTTGCCGTTCAAAAGCCTTTGGATCTGCAAATGAACAAAATGCGAATAAACGTTACTCTTACATAATTTCATTAAGGGAAATAAAGGTGTGTGTTTCAATTAAAGCATTCATGGAGTTTCTATCACATTCAACAATAACGTCACCTTGATTTCCAGATTGCACAGGCGTTACATCCATCTTCTTGTCTACGAAGAGCGTCTCCACTTGTTCCTTTTGCTCGGATATGTTTTCCGACTCGTCGTACAGCAACATTTCCATAAATTGGTCTTGAAGCTTTTCCACTAATTCAGTAGAAGCAACCTCTTCGTCAGTGGGGTCAGACGAGAAAATGCTCAAGTACGATCCAGTTCCATCCAAATTTGAGAAACGTTGTGGCTCATCAAGATGCAACAAATCCTTGGGCATTACCATGTCCGCCTCCTCAATCATATTCTCATCAGCTTCCCTTTTATCCATAATAACAAAGCGCTACTTTGGCATCCAAATAACAAGAAATCCTGAGAGAAATATAAAGCAATATTAGGCTTGTTCTATATATTTTATCTTCACAACCGATAAGTCGATTAAATACAGGAATAAGTAAGATTAACATTAAGACTCGTGCAAAATGAATTCAGTAAAAAATGCGTACCCTGGATAACGGAGAAAAAGTCAACGTACCGTAAGTCCTTGTATGGATGTTTCTTTTAAAAATAACTGCTTACTCACTTATTTTCCTGTAACGAACTTCATTTATGGCACGAGACAGCTGAAGTGTGAATGTAGTGTCTGAGAAACGAAATTAATTGATTTGAATCAACTGTGTAGTCCTTTGGCTGCTACTACACAACTGTAACTGGTAACAGATCTGCAACTTTAGATGATAGTCATTTTCTTGTGACTTCTGTAATGCTGTAGATTTGGTTTAGCATTCAATATACATGCCAAATTTACAACACGAAGTCTGAACTCCTTTTGAACTGATACTGCAAATGTACTGTGTTAATATGCCAATATCAATATTTTCTAGTGTATACGTGTGAGAGTAGCTACTCTGAGAATGAGTAGCTCTGTCTATGTACTTATATAGCTGGAAGCATGACTTGGGTTATTTCAAGCATGTCGTTTTTTTTGCTACAATCTTGCTATATTGTATCACGTTTATGTATATCCATCCTGGAGTTTTTATGTGTCCATGTACGCACAGGCTGTTGAAAGAAAAACGTAATAAACATTTGGCGACAGTCTGTGCGTGGTTGCCATTAATACTTTAAAGGGGGTTCAAAGGTGCAGTTCCTCTTCAAATAAAGCTATTTCGGTCGATGTAATATGAGGAAACATGTAGATACGACATCCATCCACATTCCTTCATGCCAAGTCATATACTCGGAATACGTAAGCAATCAAGCATTAGTCCTTATTACAATTGCAAATTTGAAATAGAGCTGTCGTTTTTATGGGATGTAGTCTTTGTCAACTCATTTCATTCCACATTTTTGCGTATGAAATGTCCAATCGATGGCGGCATTTGTCTGCAGTAGATACAAGATTGTGCAAGGGTGGAATGGGATATGATGGCTTATAACATAACCCTTTTAATGCATAGCATGAGTGGAAAGTTCATGTATTTCCCTTGTGAATAAACTCTACAACAAACCATACCATTAATTTTATTGTTCAATTCCACCCTTGGCTTTTTTTGGATAAGATGTAGTGACATCGTTTGACAAACTTCACTGCACAAGTAGATTTAATCTCTTCACGAAATGCGATGATTTAGAGACGGGATTTCGCAATTTGTACTCCTGCCTATTACTGAATTCCTTTTTGTTTGTGCTACCTAAAATCCTGTCTTAAAATCATTTCATACTATTTTAAATGCAGACATGCTTCGTAATTACCCTGTAACTCACTATCAGTTGACCACAAAGTATACTATTTAATCGCAATCTGATGCCAGGCCATAATAATGTGAATCAAGTTTCCCTTGTGTTGGACCAAGGATATATCATAGACTTTTGTGTGGTAGTATCCTATGTCCCTTGCATGACACATAAAAGTATGACTGGAGTTGGTGCTGTGGATGATGAGCAAGGTGAACTGAAGTGGTTGCTTAATACTGGTTCAGGTACTTTTGTCAACTGCCACATCGTGTTGAACATACGCGCTTTCCTCCTCCACCACACTCGTTTCGTAATGAAAGCGATAAGAGAAGATTGTAATGAAGAAGTAAAAAATTACACATATTGAACTGTACTCTCAAAATAAATCAATTTGTTCATCCCACGTCCCCCGTCTCAAAAACTACGAGTGGTATAATGCAACAAAAAGTCATAAGGAAAGTTTCACCTGCAATATCTAACTTCAGAACGTCTTTATTGAATTGAAATTATTCTACTTAAAATTTACGAGGAAATGTAATGTAAATTATTTATAAATTATCAGCTAATTCTTTACAACGACAACGAAAAAATCAGCCTGGCTTTCTAATTCTTCTTCTATGGTTGAACTAAAAAAAGGTCCATAAATACTCCACAGTCACGATGTGTTACAGCCACCTCTTTGAATCCTTTGGTTTTCACGACACGCTCCTTATTCCTGAAATACAAATGAAAACAAAAGTCAATCATACACATCCACTTAATATTAGCTTGCTTGTAAATTAAAACCATGTTTCCCTAACCTTATCATAAATTCCATTGCCCGTTTCTTCAAATACGGGGCCATATAAATATGAGCGAGCACACATATCCTTGAGACATTTCCCACATCAAGTTTGCTAGCTAACAACATTTCACATCTCTCCTTCAATTCTTTTAATTCGTATTTTGTAGCGATTTGAAAAAGATCCGGAGCTCGTTCAACCATTTTGGCAGTTGTCCCGGTGTACATCCATTCTAGCATTGATTGAACAGTTTCACTGTCAAAATACTTGACAGTCACCTTCTTTATTTCATGCTTTGAACTACTCAACAGTCTTTCAAAATACGGGCTTCGAGCTAAAAAAATATGATAAGAAAGGAATTAAGTAGCGTTTCCAGTTCATATTCAAAATCTGATTGGAGTTTCGTATTTGTAAGGGGGATGTATAATACCTCTCAGGATGAACTTGTGAGCCATAAAAGGTGAAGCCTCAGGATCATCATACACCTTGATAGTAATATCAGTTTGAAGAGAATCATTAAAGTATCTTGCAATGTCGTTTGCAAACGCAATTTGCCCCTGGACTCGCAGTTCTTCTGTGGTATGATTAGAATGTTCACTGAGCCTTTCCAAACCAAAGTGCTCCACCTCACTCTCAATCCAAACGACACAATGGAAACGCAAAGCGTCATTGACAAGATAACGATCCACATCCGCTGAAACACTGAGTCGCCATCCCCACCAGGCCAATCTCGTTAATTCCAATGCGTCCATTTCAGGGTAGCCTAGAATAAAAAGAAAATTAGAGTTTTATTTTTTACCTTACAATAGACTAGAAAGTGATCTTGTATGCAAATGGGGAAATGTTCTTCTCTAGATAAATGAGTACCAAATTGTTTGACTGGATAACCATCAGCATTGAGAAGGATGAGTTGAAAGCGGGCTTTAATTGATTGCCTGGTGGAAGGGACACCTTCTCCAAAATTGATTAGTGAAAAGGCAACGGAGAGATATTCCACTCCTTCAAACACCTTTTTTGGACACAATTTCAGCTGCCTACAAACAAGTTGTTATTTTTTTTTTTATTATTTACAATATTTTACATTATAATTATGGATTACAGATAATTTTGAGAAGGGCCTTACCAGCTGTGTTTGCTTTTGGTACCACCGATAGCCACTGGTGATGTGACTTCATTTACGTGGCGAGCAATAGTCGTGTAGTTTTCCAGTGTCCATCCAAACGCAAACGTTTCGTCCTCCAGCTGTGAATATATAAAATAATTTACGACAATTAAGGTGCTGCTCAAGATGTAAGCGTTGACGCCAAGTCATGGATGGATACATATGACGCCGATAACGCAAAATATTTTGAGCATTTTACCTTCGACTTAAATCTATAGTCAATCTTGTCAAGTCCATTTGCATTTTGAGAAATCTGCCCAACGTCTTCTCCAGCTGCCATTGATGCCATTCTTCCTACTGATCTTTTCTAACAATGCCGATAACTTCTAACACAGGAATTCACAAGGTCGAATGTTTAACTTTACAGCGAGTACCGAGTTCCTTCTTAAAACGTGCAACTTTAAACTATAAAACTAAGACTTATTTATTATCAACTGGTTGTTGACTGTGCTTCATAAATAAAAAACTGCGAGTTTCTGACCAGTGCGCTCAAAATCGTTCTCAGCAGAGAGTGGCAAAAGACAATGTGATATGACAAATAGAAAAAGAATTTTGGTTAATCGGCGGTTGATGTTTTTGTACAATGCTTCTTCAACGGTGCAGCTACTAAATTATACACAATATTTGAAAAAAATCTTGTAAGTTGATAGACCTGAAGTTAACCTAAAAAAGGCACAAAAGTTTCTTCAAAGAATAAAAAATCCTGCTCAAAATCTCTTCCAAGTCTTGCTTCTACATAATACACACTTTCAACTAAATGGTATGGCGTATATATAAACAAAAGCCAACGTAATAGGACAGTGAACGATTTTTTCCATAAGCGTATATGCATTATTAATACAAAACGTCAGCAGTAAAAGACACGTGTATATTTGTTGTTTGTATGCATGCTTGGATTTTCTCTTATGAATGAATCCCTTACGTATTTACTAGAGCTGCTACTATGAAATAAAACTGAGGCATCAAGCATCATCATAAAAAACCTAAATTTTATAGAGAGAAATGCCCTCACAAAAATAATCGTCATTTCCTTTAAAGGAGTTCCCAAGTTTTATATAACATTGTGCATTTGTATCGCCTTTTTCATTCTACTTTAAAGAGTCTTTCTGCTTGAACAAGGTGTTGATGAGGTACTGGCAGAACGTTCAAAGGCAGCTTCATATCTAATACTTTCATATGGTTATGTGCGGGATGAGGATAATTTCTCATTTTCCAGTGATGGAATTGAAAATAGAGTTGCATCACCTCCTTCAATATTATTGTCACCAGCTTCCAGTTCCAAACCTCAATAATTATATAAAAAAAATTTAGAAGGTTTCAAGAGAAAATAAAGAGAGCAAATAAAACAGTGTGCAAGAACAAGCATACGCTTAATACAAGAGACGATGGAACAGTTGACAAAACCTGTTCAGAAAGATGTTCACATCTACCGAGGTAAAGGTTACTTATATCAACTTATACCAGCAAAAATACTCAAAAATTTTTTATTTCCGGATAATAATCATTTGAACCTCCCAGTTATGGAGAGAATGCAGCTAAACTGGTGCGGATACACGCGCAAAAATAAAGAAAAATGATGAACCGTTTCTCAAAACCACACTATCAAATATTGACGTTTTTCAAACAAGTTTTTACTTTAAGAAAACGTTAGCCGGAAGTGGAAGGATTCTTATGCAGTTGTTGCATTCCGGTGGTGTATCAGCACCACTACACCCCTTCATTTCCTTGAGATTATTTGCAATTCTTCTTTGTACTTTGCCTTTTACTTTCATTTATCTTGAATTGTTCATTTCATTTCAAGTCCGTGACAAACATGTTAAAAATGTTTTGACTCTACCCTTGCTTGAGAAAGGCAGGAGAAACCGAAAAAGAAATCCTTGTAATGACAAAAAAAAGTGCATTTGTTCCTTCAAAATTCACAACTTCATTCCACATAATGCTTAAAAAGTACAGGGGGAACGTGAAAAAGGTATAACATGACAACATGATATTTTTTTTAAGATCACGCATAATTTCACCGTTTACACAAACCAACTTTTCCTTTTGACAATAGTCATGTCCCGACATTTCACCACGGTTTCATAAAAAACAAGCTAAAGCATAAAATTTGTGTACAAAAGCATTCGAAATAGAGGTACATTACCCCAATTACATAGACCTATTATTCCACTTGAGTATCATTTTAAAAGAGTGGATAATACTTTAATATCATTTTGGGGGTTAAGAAACTCATGACTTGCTTAAGACACTGGAATAACAAATGTATAACTTAAGATATTATAAAACAGAGTTATTCTATCGAAAGAAAGTACACGGAGAGCCCATTCTACTGTCCCATTTGTGAGAGGAGTATCCGTGATTCAACTCATGTCATCAATAACAAGTGTAGAGCTACCCGTCAGGAAAAGATATGCAAGCACACCCTCAAAACCAGCAAAGTGCATCAAAGAGGGGGAAAGGGACCGACTTGAATTCATTTGCAAAAGTTGTGGAAGGTCATTTACATCCAACAAGACTTTTCCCGCATGCATTATAAAGACGCTTGCAGCACCAAGAATATTTCCATGTAGTTACGGCTCATCTAAATTTCTTAGCTGGTCGGCTCTTGTCCATGCAGGCTGAACATATGTAAGAAAATGAAAGTGAACTGGCACCGCCGCCTCCGTTCTTATCAACAACTCGAGAGAAATTTTTAAAAAGCCAGCTTACTAAGGCTGAATCCGCTTTAAGTGATGCTTTGTGCAGTAGCAATAAAAGTTGTTTCGTGATTTCTATAGTGCTGCTGATGATAACACTATAAAGAACAAGCAATGTTCTTACTCTGGAAAACTATTAATGTTAAAATTGGCAGTTGAGAGACATAAAAAATGTTTAACAACGAGTCCCACACGACGCGACCCCTACTTAAAAAAGACGACAACGTGCAAAATTGGCTCTTTTAAAGTTTTATAGTAAAGACGAGCTTAAGCTTCACGAAAGCTTCTTGATAGCTTTCCCTGTAACTTTTGTGGCGTTATCGAGAGTTATGCTGTTGATTTGTCTCTTCATGAAACCTGCTAGGCTTAAAAAAGTGGAAGACAACTACAACTATGCCCGCTGTCCTTACTCCTGTAACCAGCAATTAGTCTTTATTAACCACCACCTGGTGAGACATTTAAATTTATCCCGGAAGACAGCTAAATGTCACATATGCAAGGGAGTCTATAAAAACACTCTTAAACTTGACCACCACATTCAAATTAATCACAAAGACGATGAGGATGAAACAACCACTACTTCATCATCTTCTCAGCTCAGGTGTGATAAATGCTCCGCATTTTTAACACTGCTCCACTCCTCCACCTCCTCCAGTCCAAGAGGAGGGGGAACTCTCCAATTCAGATACTGTGCAGAATCATTCACATCCAGGAAATATCAGTATGTTCACTTTCAAGCTGAGCACAACACATCATTTGTTTGTGAGGTTAGCTCCTGTTGCAGTCGTTTCACAACGCAGGAAGTTCTAGAGAGACAAGGGAAGCTGTGTGGAAGCTTCAAATGCTCTGTATGTGAGGGAGTGTCGAAGAACACGCTCCCAACCTAGCCTTTCGTGAGTTTACCCATTCATCATTATCATATTTTTCTTCTTCTGCTACGGATGAACTCCACTCAACCAAGATGCATCGTCGAACGACTCACCAAGGATTACATTTGAGTCACCACCTGGAAACCCATTTGGGTGATTTCTCCTTATTCACGTATATATTATGCAAAATGCAGGCCCATGTCGCATACCTTCACCCACACTTACTACAGTACGAAATGCAATGCAATCCCATTTGCTTTCTTTTAAGTCAGCATTTCGTAACAAAAGTGTCGAAGTACTTGTTTCATTGACATTTCACCGGACCGAATTTCCGATCATGGAAAAAGCTGAAGGGTTGAATGTGTGCACTAGAGCATGCTTGTCTTGTATTAATTGAATGTTTCTCCAAAGTGGATCAAACTGTACGCCTCCTCAATTAATGCACTCATGCAAATTAGTTTCGTTAACATCAGTAAATTCCAATTGAAACTTAATTTGATGACAATTCACAACGTGCGTACATTCTTATTGGTGTATTATTCTTCCTTTCCTAAAGCCATTAAACATCAGTATCTCTTTTTTACAAATCCCAAAAAGAAAAAGATGGACAACAACTTACGAAGACCAAATAATAATGAGGTTTTTCGATTATATATATTGATACGTTTCCTAACGTTATTCATTCATGTTGCATCACATAAATATGTAATTTGCATATAGCTACGCTGATAGCTGTCATCGCATAAAATTTCATATCCTGAATTCTTTTATATCTTAGTCTCAACATTTCCTTATTATACATTATAACCGTTTCCAATTTGATAAATTAGCTGAGAGAAAAATGATTGTTCTCCCTATTACGGAGTAATCTGACAGTCCAGCATTGAGGGACGTATTATCCGAAACCACATTGTTGGGAAAGCTAATGACAACTATATTTTTTCGGTCTTGCTTCTTGAATATTTTCAGCCAAAAGTTTGAGCTCTGTCCCAAAAGTACAATGTCTAACATTCGCAGCATTACAACACGCATCTGGAAAGTGTTCTCCCAATTCTCCAAGCCCTTGAAGCATTCCATGATCTGAAAAGTAAAGAGACAAATCAGAAGTTAAACAATAATTAACAAAATTCCAGCTTGATTAGAATGCGATTGTATATAAATTAAAGTAAATCCTTGCTAATTACCTGAAATGGGCAGTAATTCAATATGGACGAATAGTAAAATACATAGTCATAATAAATCCACTAGCTTAATAATTCATCCACTCCAGATATATAAACGCTTTTGCTGTTTAAATTCACAATTTTAGCTCGGATATGATATGGGGTATTATTAACACCATTTTCTGACTTGGAAACCTTTGCAAGGATTATCAGTCCGATTTACGCACCCTCTTTCATGGTGAATAATAAACCAAATGTTTTCTATACTCCTTCAAATTCTTGAATACCTTCTAAGGGGCAGAAAAAATGTCATGAATACTTTAAGTTTGTAGAAGCCCGATAAGGATCTCAAACCGATCTAACGAAAAGTAATATAAATTTTTAATGCGTTAGCTCACCATATTTTCCTCGTCCATAAACCTAATGAATGCAGTTCCTTTTCTGTACAGTCCAACAAGTTCAATTTTTGAAGATGGCCATTTTGGAAAGACAACTTGGTGGTTTTCGAATACAGGTTTAGCACGTAAGTGTGTCATCAAGTTGTGCTGCTGCTTTTCTTTCGTAAACACAGGTTGAACGAAGTGGCTCATGAACCACTAGGATTCTGATGAGGGGGAATCTTGATGGTGTAATCAAGTAGTGAATGAACAACTTGGTTTTTGAATGGTCCAGGTGGAGGGTAGGATTTTTGATTGACACAGTAGTCTTTGAGGTCCAACTGCCGTCTCTTTCTCTTCACCTTTATGTTCCTATTCCTTTTGGAGCAGGTAGACGAAGCAGTAGTTTCAATTTTGTCGTCAGGCATTCTTTCAAACGAACTAGTTTTCACATGTACTTGTTATGTTGGCCAACTTTGTTTGAGCTAAAAAAGAAAATCAAGCAAGCGTTAAATGACGTTCACCAATGCCAAGTGCTACCTCGATATGCCTTCAAATGTAATTTTCTCTAGCATTTGAATCACTTAACTTTAGTTACAATAACTCAAATCTCTATAGTAATAAATCAGCCAAAAATTCTCAACGAGATCATGGTCACGGCCAAGCAAATTCTGTACAATATACGAAAAAACGAGGCAAGAGAATGTTAGGTGATGATGTTCAGTTCATTCCGATGTTAGTTTAGTAGCGTTCACAACGGCATATATTATATGTATTACTAATTTGTACTGTGCGGAATGCTTCGTCTGATAGTAGCAAAAGCGACCATTCCATTCCTTTGTCCTGAGGATTTGTGGTATATCCTTTCGACGGCCTACTATATTATTCGTGCACATCTCCTGTAGAATCATATCGGGCTAGGCCAACACAAAAAGTTATAATAAGGTTTTGAGGCAATTGTGAAGCGTAAGAATTTAGTACTGGTCACAGTGATCAGGAAGATGTTTAAATATAATATGAAGCATAAATCATCTAGATAAAGGTGTACTTTATGCAGCTCAAGGTACAAGCAAAATGTTTCGTCTGAGCTTCGGTAAAAAGAAACTATGCATGTAATTTCATTACACAAAGCTTTTTCACTCGCATACAAAACGGGGAAGCTACTGCTTCCATCCACTTGCACTTGGTCAGTCATGATACGATGACGAAATGTGCATTGATATAAATACGCTTGTGTATGTTATGCTGTTTGGTATAATTTCAACTGTGATTATCATGAGAGGAAGTATTGCTGAGAGTTTATCCGAATACTTTCCTAAGCTTACTAGCGGAATATCTTGGGAGCATATAATGTTTATTTCTCTCGAGACACATGACGGTAACGTAATCCAGTATGCGATTGTCAATTCTCTTTGTAATTTTATCAAATTTTCCTATGATTTTGTCCACCAACTTCATTCAAACTTATGAATGCGATGTACGTGTGTGAAAATATTAAATCTAAAATCCCTTTGCCCTATACTCCAGTCGTCTAACCAAAATCCCACAAAATGAAATGATGTGGTCGATGCTTATCACATATACTAAATATATATCTATTTTAGGTGTAAGTAAAAGCAGAGTTGAACCCATGCACAACCACATTGCAATGTCAGTATGTTTTGCATGGGATGTGTATGGAGTTTCACTTTCTTATGGAAATAAACTTTGTACTTATTTTGTTGCACTCATTCCTTCTACCGTTGCATTTGTTGGCGTTCACTTCCCATGATTACATAAATTAGATTAGTTGATGTCCTCATCATCAACTCAACAACCACGTTTCATTGCATCGCATACCACTCTAAAGCTAAAGCTAGTGATTTCCCTCTGTTTTGTATTTATGCCGTCGTTACTCAGTCTCTGTACCATTTACTTATAACAAAGCAGTAGAAGCATAGGACAGCATACCAAACACATAGCTTCAGCAGCACTACTACTACTGCCGCATCAACTGCAGCGCAGCAGCAGCACATGGTAGCAACCTACCATATGATTTCCCACGTGCTCCTCACGTAATCTTCTTTCTGCTTACCTTTTGCAAAACAGATTTTTTTCTGTTACCATCATTATCATCTGACGAAGAGGTAGACGGGAAAAGGATTGATAGTGTGGTTGTAAATAGTGACTAAGAAGTGGATTGTTGTGATTCTAACATTTTGAGGTCACGGTCACTTTACTAATTACAAAAGGAAGAGGTTGTCTTTTGTCTTGTGAAGTCGTGGTGATATTTTTTTGTGAAAACAATTAGCATTGATTTTTAAATATTGCCCACTGACAGTTCTCAGCTGATATAATCATTTTTCAGTCAAGTTAAGACAATTAAGTGGTATTAACCTTCAATTATGACGTTTTAATTGATGGATTGGACTTTAGTTTTGACAGTTGGAATTTTGTGAAACAAAGTTAAGGGTGAATATTATCAATACGTCGAATCCCGAAGGATTTATTTTGGAAAGAACGGATTTGCTTCCTGTTAAATTTGAGTGGGGTAAGTTTTTTTAAAACATGTTTAGTATATACCTGCTCATTTTTAGGCTATTTATGGGAACGAATGGTAATGTATTTTGTGTGTAATTATGCAATTACGTTAGTTTGATCCTAATTTAAGTTCAGTTTTTAGCAAGATGAGATCCGGTTGATCAGGAGTAACTAGTTGAGGGGTTGACATGAGTTAGCAAAGTAGGATGAAATTATTTTTTTTTCTAGAATTTTACTCCCAGTGTTATCATTAGGTTAAAGCTTGTGTTTACCCGAACCCTTGTCGAGTTTTGTTTCCTAATTATCACCGTCCGCCAATTGATACGTTTTGCTATCACTCCAATTCATCATCTTAACATTAAGTTAGAAACCCAATTATTGTTTATTTATTATTAGAGAAGAAATAAGCAGATAACCTTGCTCATTCTTCAACAAGTCATCATCAGTCATTCATTCAATTGCCTTAGGTGGTGGAGGTTTCTTTCTCATAGGTTAGCTGGGGAGGAAGATATGAAGCCTTCCTTTACCAGACTTTTACTTGGCGGAGTAATTTATCTTCATTTATTCCGGTCATTCTTGACAGAAAACGTCATGTTTTTGTTTGTTTAAATTCTATCGTGTTCATTCCTCAATTGTGAGTTTACTGTCACCGGCCTCATTTTTTGCTGGCATGATTATTAATCAAAAATATGTTCTTACTTTTAACAGTTGAATATAATTAGGTGAATACAGACGTTTGTGATACAAAAGCAGACAATCTCCTTTAGGGAGTCACTACTTTCTAAACTTTAAGCTACCAGTGGTTTTTGTCGTTGTTGTATCTAATTATTTTTTTGTTCTCTTTCTTTCTTTCTTTCAGAAGGTTGAAAGTCATCTGTTCCATTGAAGACACGGAGGAGATCATTATTACTTCGAAGACTGATACAAAGTGAGAGTATTTGGATCACTGGTTGATGCAGTAATTGTAGTCACGATGTCTCAGCTGGAAAGCCATCTTACACCTATCATTTGGTCGCATTTCTCGAGATATGTGAAAAATTTTAATTCATATCCTACATCTTATTTTTGAATTTAATTGAGTCGAAATTTTTACTCTGTTTGATCCAGCTATCTCTTATGAACGGTGGAGTGTTTGCCAACTTAGAGCTGAACCTGGATGTGTTGGACCGTGAGCTCCAGCTTCCACTTACTTTCGCAAGTGGTCATGTTCAAGAACTGAAGATCACAGTGCCATGGCGGAAAATAACGTCAGAGCCTATTGTGCTGAACATAAAAAGCATGGGTAAGTACTAAGGGAACCGCTGGGTTTGCTCATTTCTAAACGGTTATTTGCATGAAATTACAGAACTCGTCCTTAACTGCCGGGATCCCAAGAGTGAGGAAGGGAAGAAGGCGAATGTAAGCAACGAAATTGCTCCTCTTTCAAAGCCGTAAGTTATTCATTTATTATTCATTTTTAAATTGCTAGTTGTACTGATTATATTCTTTCATCTTTACTGGAAATGAATTTATTTATTTTCTTTTCATACTTCAACAGCGGTCAAACAACTCCTTTTCTTAAACATTTCATGCAAAAGATAGTCAGCAATGTGCGAGTCAATTTTGAAAATGTAGTTATCAAGTATCAAGAGTCTGGCATTTCGATGAGTTTGAATGTCGGTGAAGCCAGTTTAACTCCAGCGGATGAAAAGTGGATGGAAACTTATCTTAGTGAGTACAAATTTTATATCATTAAATCCATGATATGACTAAATGGTTTGTTTTTAATGACAAAATATTTATATTTCATTTTAGAGCACATATTATATGCGCCAGACTTTGTTTTGCGGAGAAAGCTGTCGTTGTCGGATGTGAGTGTATATCTGGACAGATGGAACAACGTCGATAACTACCAGGTACGTTGAAAAAGCACTTTTTAACATATTTAGCTTTTGAATCATGTGGTTTGTTCTCCAATACATATATTTTATTGCTTATTAGGAGCCCATGATGTACGCATTGGATATGGATGTCCGTATCATCCAGAAGTTTTCGACTCCGTACTCCAGAGCTCCATACTTGTATCGATTGGACTTATATTTGGATGACTTGGAATTCCGAGTTTCAACTGAGCAGGTAACAAGGAAGTCTGATTTTATGTTTGATATTATGAGTTGGGATGCAAAAAAGGAATTCATGTAAATTGTTTTAATTGTTTAACCAGATTCCCATGTTAGTTCGGTTGTACCATCTTTGTACTTGGTTGATGCAATGTGGAGTCGTCGTAAAAACTTTGCAAGAAGACCCAAACAAGAATGGGAAAGTTGCTACAGTGAAATCGACAAAGAAAGTTGAAAGTATAGGTTAGTCACCGGTCTTACGTAGTTACATGTATACTTGAATGCCCACTTTTGTAATCAGTAGTTATCAGTATTGTTCTCATTAATTCATGTAGATCTTGAAAATCCAAGCACTTCGGAGTCATCCTCAGAACAAGTTAAAGTTAAAGAGTCTGAAAACTGGCTTTCCTGGGCTGCTGATTGGTTATCTAAAGTACCAGTACCTAGTCATTTGTTTGGACTGGATACTCACAACTTTGATGAAGACATGAAGCATACAACTCATTATTGCATCTATATAAAGGCACTGAACATCACTGTTCGAGAAATTGAAAAAGATAGACCGGATAATCAGTTCCTCAAATGCTCCATTCAAGGCGTAGTTTGTGATTTTATACTTCGGGGCAACGTGAAATCCCACACTTTTGGAGCCTCCTCTGTAAGTAGTTCATACCAGAGTTTAAGGGGACTAAAGTTAACCCACTCATTTTGACGTTATTTTTGAATGGTGTAGGTTATGGTACATGGTCTTGGAGTCTGTCCCTGTGGGACTCAAGACTGCTCAGCTAGTGAAGGCAGTGAATGTTACTTCAAGGCGGGGAAGATCAACCAAAATTTCCCTTCTTCTTCCGTATTCTCTGAAGAATATGATGGCCAGTCTTTAACTGAGTGGTGCTATGACATTGATCACAAAGAGTGCCTTAATCAAGACGCAGGTAAGAAGATTTCTATAGAATATAGAAGAAAATATTTTTCAGTTCCCCAAAAAAATAATTACTTTCATTTTAAATTACAGACACAGCTTCGCTTGAGAAAACTCCAGCATTTTTTATGAAATACGTCGTAATAATGAATGAAGCAACTATCGCATCAGCTACGAATGACAAGCCAAGGAGCTTACTAAATGCTGAGTAGGTTCTAATTTCTCTACTCAATCCAATTCTGAGCCATATAGTTCACAAATTATGATAACTTATTTTTGCTTGTGTAATAGGATCACTGAAATAATCTATCACTGCGTTGCAGCACCCTCAAAAGTTCTCATTTGTTCCGGCCTTCTCCATCGCTTGAAGATGATAAATGAAGTTATTGCCAACTATGATTACATTCCCTACGGTAATAGAGTTGGCTACCTTATATCATTGCTTAATGCTACGTCATGTGTTTCAAAGCACCCATTACATTTTCCATTTATAGACTCCCTGTCACCTCTCAGTAACTTATCTGATTCCCATTTTGGAGTATTAGCTAATGGACAGGAGTCTCCTCTAACAACTTACAGACTCGTTATTCGTCAGCCACATATTGAAATCCTCGCAGCCGATCACATTTCCGACTATAGTCCAGAAAAGTTGGCAGAATATTTTCGAAATAGTGATGGAATCGGCACCGTGACTACTACTCCTCGTCTTAAACCTAATTGGCCAAAAATGATTATCAGTTGTGATTTAATGGAGCTTACTGCAGAGGACTCTGATGGCCACTTGGATAGAATAAGGCAACGAATGGTTGGCGAGTATTCAATCGAAGACGCGAAAAACAGACTGAAGCGTGCTGGTGTAATTGAAGAAGAAGGCTTTTGGAAGGCTATGCAAGCCAGAGGATCAAAGACTGCTGTAATGTGTTTGGCAATTGAGGAAGTGCTGATTGCATTTATGTCTGAGCCTGTGGAATTAAATATGGGGATTAAGTCATACAACTTCCAGCTAGATTTTTCCAACTTACATTTCTACACTCCGACTGATTCTATTCAACGTATCCAGGCAGAAAGTTTCTTGGACACCTTTACTTGTAGCACGGGACTAGAAAAGAGGCAAGTTTGACGAAATGGCATTTTTCTATATCTACTTCTCCAGATAATACTCATCCCGTTGTAGTTTCTCAGCAATTATTTAAAACTTGATACCATTTCAGATGCAAATTGTTATGCCTTCCATTCACTTCAAGTATGAACGTATGTGTCGATTGGGAGCCTGCTCTTCACTCTCCATCCCTTGAGACTGTGATAGACATTGAATCTCTAACGCTGTATGTTGGTCCGGAAACAATCATCACGTTTTCCCAGCTCAGTGAAAAGTTATTGGTATACCTTCAGGTTAGTAGTTATCCCTTCATTTTTAGCTAATATGAACATTATGGTTGTCCAAAGCATTCGCTAATTTATTGAACTTTACTTTTAAACAGGAATTTTTACCTTCAACCGGAAGTCAAGCCCGCGATGTTGTCAATGAACCCCATTCTGTACGTCGTTTAACTTTCACCCAAACCTTTGAACAAGACGCTCAAAATTCTTGGATTCTACATACAACATCGGACCAACCTGACACTCCAATTGCGGTGGAAATCTGTTTAAAAGCTAATAGCTTGACATGGCGCTATCCTCAAAGCCGAATGCTTCATGGGCTAAAGTTTCGCATGAGTGATGAAGACCGATATGCTCCTTTGGTAAATATTTCATTAGAGTTTAGATTAGGGGTATAGTATATAGATTAGATTAATGCCAGAAGAATCACTTATTAATGTAAAGTCTTTTTTACAGCTTTCATTTGAGGTGGAATATTACGAGGAGTGTACCAATACCTTTTATCCGTACTACAAGGCGGCAGGAGTGTCTACTGAAGAGGCCTTTGAAGTAAGCTTTTCACAGAATGCTAAATACTGTATTTCGGCAGAGACATGGCGAGTTACCATAATGCATCCAGTTGGAGAGTACGTAATTCAATCTATGTGTTATGTTAAAATATATATTTGTACAATGGAAATGTGTTGAAATGTGACCTATATAAATCACAGGGTTATTCTGGGCCCACCATCCGTTGCATGCTTTGCCAAGAGCTTGTTCCTAGAATCCGTCGTTGTTGTGCCAGAGTGCAATGTAACAATGACGCTTCCCAATCTGATAATAAATCTAGTCAACCACACCCACGATACTGGAAAGGGTAAGGAAATGAAAGGCTACTTAATTTAACTAGACATAGATATAGAATGAATGACAATGATAACTAAGCTTGCTAGTCATTTTTTGTTGTTTTTTAAAAGGGATTCGCAGCTCAGTTCTGCAAAACTATACTAACGCCAACACAGATTCTGTGTCTTCATCTGACCACGTCATTGCTGCCTTGCAGCTCAAATTTAGTTTGCTTTGTTACTCTACCATCGAAGACATGTCCCGTTTGTCAGCAATTTCGTACATAACAATGAATATTCTAAACTTTGAGTCTCTCCTCATGGATGAAGTTATGGACCAAGTTTACCTTGACACGGTGGTAGCTCTCAGTGATAATTTGGCTCTGGGATCTCCATCAATTCATATTGTTACCAATGATGTTAACCTAAAACTTGGAGCTTCATCCATGCACACGCTTACGTACACTGCTGCAGTATGGAACCAAATCATTAGCTCGTTTGATGTGAAGAAATGCAAGATAATGCCAGTGGAAGAAAGGTAGTAAATAATAATAATAACTGCTCAGATTTTTTAGAAGGGTGTATGTAATTATTCTGATAACAGTAGTTCCGTGTTTGATTATGTTGTACTAATTATTTGACTTTATGATAGGCAAATCCCAAAAGTGTTAGCAGCTAGGACCTTGAGTAAGGATAGGAAAGAGTTGTGTGACACACAAAAGAGAATAACATTAATAAGACCCAGAAGGCTCCTGTTTGGGTACAATATCTCATTCTTACATCATATATATTCATATGTATTATTTGTAGTAATCTTTCGTTGTAGAAAGAAAGTTCACTGCAGATGAATAAGTTCTGTAGCAACTAGCGAGTACTGTACACTGCATGAGTTGATTAATTAATCTTTCAATCGTTGCAGCGGAGAACCACTTAGCCCTATGGGAGTTGGTGTCTTCTCAAATTTGGCTATTACTATGATGGCATTTGACAGAAGGGTTGATAAAGTCAAGACTGTTCGTTTACACATGTATTCCAAGATTGAACTCTTAGGTGGCTTACAAGGTTTGCTTCTGGTGAGTATGACAGGAGAACATTATGAATGCATTTCCCAAATGAAAGGTTTTATATGATTTTGTAACCAAATACACAATGCAATCTTTTTGTTTTGAAATTTACAGCGGCCTTGTGTGTCATGGTGGATGCTAAAGATACGAACTTTCTGCGCTGAGAGGTCTGCGATTGACTTAGCAATCCGAATGTTATTATTTCGTCAACGAGGGAGATTGATCTCCTACCAACAGCGTTCATTGATAAGGTTGATGGGTGGTCTCCAACCTATAATCTTGGTGAGTTGTGCAAGGAAACACGAATGCACTTCGCAATGAATAAATAAATGTTTTTTTATATAATAAATATTTGCAACCAACTATCCAATAAAATATTTTTGTTTTGAAATTTACAGCGCCCGTCCCTACACTGGTGGTTATTACGGCTTATGCGTGCGAACCTGAATGTTTAAAATAACAAGATTACTAAGAAAGAAAATGAAATGAGTTAAATAAAAGTTTTTTGAATGAGGATACTTACTCATTCGATAACATATATATATGGTTTTATGACAACTGGTGAATGTTCTCCATTTTTATTATTACTTTAAACATTCATTTCATATAATAATTCAAAAGTAAAAAAGTAGCAAAACTAAGGACTAGCTCAAAATGTCTTAACCGTTTACTAGTTTACCTATCAAATTCTAGACATAACTTGATCACTGACTACCACAACATAATACTATATTTGACATTTACCATATTATCTATAATAGTACAAAATCAAGTAACAAACTCAAAAAAATTTTCCTTTTCATACGACAGAAATTTGATTATCGTTTTGAACGTAGAATAAATTTACTCTCAGGATAATCGTCCTACAGTCCTGTCGGCCAGCTTACGATTCCTCTCTTTGTCCTTATCATCGTCCATTACTCGCACAGTTTCTCGAATTGTTTCCTCCGATTTTCCCATTTGCATGCTTTGTACTTTTTTGCAAGTCAAGTCGGCTAACCACTCAATACCCACAAATCTTGCAGCCTACGAATTATGAACAAAAAATATCATCAACGACAATTAACTCCACTTTCAAAAATAAAATATTTTAAAGAGCACAAAACCAATTTAATAGAATTACCGAAAGCAAATCCAATAGCGCCGGACTTTCCAAGTCATTCAAAAACATTTTATCCCAGCAACCGTTGTCTGCTTTTGAAGCAGCACTATCATCATTTGTAGGGCAATCATTCTGTGTAAAATTCACATTATATGCAAGTAAATGAATTCGTATTTGGATATATTATATTATATTAAACATGTTCATAATTTTATTATGGATTGTTGTATACCTTCTGTTGATTAGCCCATGCAATCACATTGAGCAAAGTCTCGTAATTCACATCCCGCAGTTTAATGACATGTCCATTTCCTTGCTTCCCGTTGTCCGTTTTTATCATTTTCTTGATGATTGGAATTGATTCCGCCTTATTTAAGGCCACGACATTCTCCACGCCGTCAGAACTTGGTTTCACACATGGTCTACTTGTTACACCATCAGGGACGCCAACAGCATCAGTTGTAGGAAGCTTTAGGATGTCTCTTACCACTTCCGGTGTTTTTCCACTGATCATATTGGCCACTACTCGGTATAATATTTGTGACACAACTTTGATGTCCAGGTAGTTGGCTGCCTGTGACAAATAAAATATAAAACATATATATTGAGACGAAATTTAATGATAAATTCTAGTAGTAGTAATAAACCAGCAAGACTACATCCATCTAGCAAACCAAACAGATGAAGTCATTTAAAGTATAAATTTTGTTCAACGTCCGTTTAATTATGGTCATAAAAGGAAAAATGTAAAAGATTCAGTACACATTTTCGCTAAATACTTTTGCAACAAACAGATTGTAGCTGGTATTGCTATTTTAGAGGACGCAAGAAATTTAAAATTGTGTGTTTGTATCCGTACTCATAAAAAGACGGGTGGTTAACAACCAAAAAAACTCAATATACAAAGTCCAGAAATTAAATTAGCTCCGTTTGCATAGGTCAGTTTAGGTCTAAAAGTTCCTCTACTGAACATTAGTTGTCTCATATTCTCACTAAATGCTCATTTAAAAGTATACAGCTTCATGCTATCAGACTACAAGAAATAACGAGAAGGAAGTTGTGAACAGAACAAACAGACAAGACATGTCATTTGCATAAGATGGTAACGCTTTACATGTGTCCCATTCCCACATGTTCAAAAGTTTCTACCTAGACATTAATGACTGTTCAACACTACCATAAGGGCTTTAGAGCGGTATACTTACTTCATATCGGGAAACGCGTTGTGAACTAAATAATTGCTATGTGTGTGTACGGAGCGACGAGTTTTATATTATAAAGTTACATATGTATCTGCCATAGATATAAACTTAGTTAGATTGGACATGCCGACTTTATTTTGAATCCATATAAAATGATCCACGGACCATATATCCCTGACTACTTTGATTTTGGTGTAGTTTCAAAAAAAAGAATCTTCTGTCCAAAGAAAATTTTTATGTGGTTTTCTTTACACAACTGTAGTAGTTCAGGAAACAACGTCCGTAGGATTTTTTATATGGACACAAAAAAAATTGCATGTAGTGCATTGAGCACAGCCCTTCTATTGGTGTATTTCTATGGTATCTGCACTCTGCATTCCATGACAAAAGCAATCAGAATCAGTTTCACGGTTGTTGGTGTGAAGTTGCTTTTACTTTCATGCTTACTAGCCTTTCTGACCCTACTGCATAAATTAATAAAAGCAAATCTTGCCAGCTACAAAAAAGGAGAATGGGAAATTGAGCAGCTATTAATATCACGGCAAAAAATATAAATTTTTCTCACGTTCTTGTTTGTGTTTTTGTAGCAGCGTATGGAAAAAACAAAGTCGGTTGGGGAAAACCATTGACTTGAGCATGAGTAGAAAGTAGGAAGACGTTAAGCAAAGCAAATAGACGAGTTCAAGCTGCATGCATAAATTAAGTCTTCTAAGAAAAATGGTAACTGGAAATAAAATCTCTTGCTTCTTCAAGTCATGCTTAAATTGGAGGGCCTTTTTTATGATCATGCACCATGCAATATGTATAGCTATAACTTTTCTTTTCTTTCTATTCTCAACTCCCCATCCATTCATCCATTCATTTAGATAATGTATTAAAACTGAGCTTACGACTAGTGCATCCGTATTTCAAACATTGGCTACGTGTATAGCATACGCATTGGGTACAATTTCATTATTCCTCACCGTCACTCTCAGTTAGTCAAGGATATTTGTGAATTAAACCATTGATTTACATTTGGGGCTTTAAAAGGTACAAAATCTGCCAGCTAACACGAAGAGGGTGGTGAGTACAGTTTGACATTAACTGTTCGTTGCTCAATATTTTGTATATTAGGACAACATCCACAAAAATACATTTTAAATGACATGTTTTATAGCAGTAATGATATACACCAAAAGCTAAAAACTCAATTCGTTTCTTGCAATCCCTACTGCAAATAGAACTCTCGATTTGACGTTTGTGTTTGTCGGTTTATGGATTTTTACTATTTGACAAATTATCATACTTTTATAAGACCATCCACTTGTTTTAATTTGTACCTATTTTCACAAATTTTATTATAATCACTTTTAACTAAATTAGTTGTGCATTTTATTATTTTGAACTTACATATGATATTTATTATTTGAAGTTAGTAATTTCATCAGATCCTCTCAGATCAGACTGTAGTAGATCAAGACTGGAAATAATATTTTTACACAGTACATATATATGGAAGGCTAGCAGCTTCTTCATTCTCGTCTCCTTATCAAGTAGCTGAATTGTATTAATTGGCCGTCCCGTTAATTGGCAATTGAACGAGACATTTTACATACCTTACACGCTACATGCATGGTGCTTTGGTGGCAGACCTGTGTATTTTTGTCCATTTTCATTTGAATAGGCTATACAATTTTTGGGTACTTGTCGTTTGGGTTGCATTAATTGGAGGAGTGTCTGCATTATTACCATACAAAACCATGGCAATGAACAGTTCACTTAAATTTTTGGAAACCCATGTAAAAATAGTAAAGCTGAACGTTGACAGAAACAGAACGTGCATTAGTCTTGTGACTCCTCTAACTAGATAACAGCATCTATAGAATTCTCTTGATTCCAGCTTATGATATCTTATCTTGTAACATTTTTTCATGCAGTTAGGGTCATCTCATTTCTTTGTGGTTAGTGTAAAAGAATATAACTATTGAATGGTCATTCCACTCAGAACTTATTGAATAGTAAAACTAAGGTTATAGGTTTTTTGGATGTTTTTTATGTGCATCTTAATGAATCGGAGCAAAATTCGGCTTCTCTTATATTCTTCATTTCAAGGCAGTAAAATTTAGTAAGTATGTTTTAATACAGCTACAGCTTACTTCAGCATAAAAATACACTGTACAAATGGTCACCCTCCTAGAATATGTTTAGCATATGCTACACACAATCGAAACTTTTCGACTGAAGCTGACGACAATTATGTTTCTTAGTCCAACCATTTACTGTATAACATCCAATGCTTGTAGAGCATGTTCATGATGTCTAGCTCAATGAACCCCATTATTTTATCACGAGCCAAATTCATAGTTACCAAAAAGTTAAGACATAAATTCAATTCTGCTCTCCAACTCTGCCGCAATTTGATTCACCATGATTTGGTACTTCAAAAATCCAACACGCATATGTGATTCGCAGACTGATGGGGAGATAACTGGACGTTCTATTTTACATAACTGTTGCAATCCCAGATTTAAAAAAATTAATTAGTCTGTATTATAAAATTCTATGAAAATGATGAGTAATACATTATTTGGTTCCCCATATTTTAGTAATGCAACATGATATGCACACCAAATTCTAATAAGCGTTGAAATGCACACTTTTTTCCTATGATTACAAATACAAAAATGCAAGTCTTTCCCTTTATGGATTACTTGACCCGAACTCCTTTTTAATAGGCAACTCTTGATAAACAGGCATCAGCAATATCAAATTTTTCGTTATCTTCATCCCACTGGAATGTCGTTTGCTGTGTGGTTTTAAATCTTGGATTTGGTAAGTATTGTATCAGTTCCATTAAAATTCGATTTTATTCCATTTTTCGCACAAATTTTAGTTTTCTAATCCTTCTCATCTACCTTATTCAGAAGTGATATGGAGTCATTGTCGAATTTGATTTGGCATAATATATCTAATCTATTCGTAATGGTTCTCTATATTAATTTCAATATCGGATGAACTTTTAAAAGCTTATTTATGTAGTTTCAAGTTGGAACACATGTATACCTCAACTTTATGGATTTATGCTACTAAATTTATTGAGTAAATGTTTCCTATGTTCTTCAGAATATGGATCCTAATGACATTAAAGAACACGACGGAGTTGCCGAGCAAGAAGTTTTGATAAGACAAGAGGAAAGAGAGTGTCTAATAAGGTTGATTGTAATACGGTGGAGTATATTTTTACCGTTTGCTGCATTCTGTTATTGTACTCTCGTGGAGATTTGTTGTTGCTCATTATTTTCCTGGCACTTGGTTTTATTTTTTACTATGATAGAAATGATTGGTCCCACCCAGGTAATAATTTTTTTATCATTGCGGGTTAATTTTTCGTGTCTACTGTTACTTTTTAAATTGTATGTCGCTTTTAATGTAAAAGGATTATTACTTGAAAGATATTTGTGCTGTAATGTTTCGATTGCTATAGTTTACTACGCAACAAAGAAAGCAAAATACAACGTTTTATTAATACATTATATCGGTATGATCTTATTATTAAGGTACATCTTTTTATTCATCCTTCTGGGAGATACGCAGAAGCCGGAAACTGTACATGTATTCATTTTCATTTCACAAAAATAACTCAAACAGAGGAATATGTAGATGTGTGTGTGTATATGATCTACTAGTGAAGTGAAATGCCGAAGTCCATGACTAGAACGGTCAAGCTCCGTCCTTGCTATTATTGTTACTTAGAATTCACAATCAAAATTTTTACAGTGATGGTAATCTAGAAGCAAAACTTGTGGTAAAAATTACATGGGAATGTATGTACACTCAACGGCTGTACACCAAAGAATTCTTACTGACACATCCTTTCACATCACTTATGAGGTGGCTATCTGGGTACCTGCCCGCTTTGTAAGCCAATCGTTTTCTGCAAACTACAATGAAGAGTGGTTCCTCTGCAACCCAATGTAAGATTTCAGTGATGGTGTGATGTGATGAACAGCTTGTTTTCATTGTACAATTTATCATACATTGAATTTGTTGTTTGGTAGTTGTAAATTGAGCTAACTTTAAGTGTTTAGGTGGTACGACTCCACTGTTATTCGTTTAGTGAACGTTGCTGCCCATGATTAGTCCTTCATACAAAAGTAAGTTTTTAACGACTATGGGGAGTTTGTGATCCTCTGTGTTAGTGTATAGGATTTTGTTTGAAGTGTTAATATTGGTGTGTTTTTGTTGTGGTGACAAAACAAACTTGAACCTGTTTTTATCTGAAGGGGAATTTGGAACTTTTCTGATTTGGTTGAAGGTATGTAGTTTTAGCATTGATAGCCAATTGTGATAAGGTTAAAAATTCCAACACCAATCGAAAATACAAATTGTATAATATTTAGTTTGATATGGTTGATTTCCATTCAAAAGTTTTTATCCGTAAGCGAAAATTGTGTAGGGTGTCTAATTTTTTAACACATCGCAATTGTTATTTTTAAGTGTGAATGAACTTCTGCATCAACAAAAGTTAGCTCGTTTCTACAGTTTTTTAGATCTCTTCGTACCATAGTGCAGTTTTACTGACAGGACAAACAAATCTCATCCGTAGGTAGTTAAAATATGTGTTGATATACGTTAGCATTATACCTGTGCATCAAAATTTGAGGTTGTCAATGATCAGATTGATTTATTGAGTGTGAAAGACTTCATTGGACTCCAACACTCATACAGCAATGTATACATATAGCATGAATTACATCATAATCAAGAAGGCCATTGACAAAATTAGCATGTACTAGGAAGGCTATAAATATATTTATTACGTAAAGGGAACAACTATCACAAATGGAATGAACCATTTAAACATACATTGATACCCATTTATGCATTTTAACAAATTTTTCTGGTATAAAAATGAATGGGATGACGATAAACCAAGTTTTTAGACAAAGGAGATGTACAAGAACAAGGGATTGCATTGAATGCATATAAACATTTCATGTGTGTTACTACTCCTTCGCAGTGATTTTTTGTGCATGAAATGATCATCAGGAATTGCATCAACTTGATTCAGTGACTAAACGTAATTCTTTTCCACTGCACTATTTCACTTTCATTTGCGTGCACTTTCCACACACAGATGGATTCATGCATAGCAAATATATAGAATGCAGAGAGATCTCAAGTCTCAAGGTACGCTCTAGCTGATCCATATATTGCATACAAAGGAAGAAGGAAGCTGCTGTGGCTTGAGTGAAGGATCAACAACACACAGTGTATCCTAATACACGGCGCTTAATATGCTACTCAAATTGGACTCACATGCTAGCTTGCTCTGCACTCTCACTCACAGACAAATTGCGTTTTTGCTATTCTGCAATTCATTTTTTGGTTTTTGGTATTGCATTGCCTACATCTGTTTAGAAGTATATTTGCGTGTCTTGCTGTGTTCCTTAGACAGTAGTAAGTCAAGAGTTGTGGAGTTATCAGAATATCCTCATCACGATCGTCAGCATCAGCAGCTGGTAAATTACACGTGTATGAGCGACCTACATTTTTATAGTTGATAGTTAAATTGGAATACGTCGCAAAGGATCTTTACGCTGTCTTACCCTTTCCTTTCTTCAATTAAGTTTTTGTCAGGTTAGCAAGTGTTTTGATAAGAAGCAAGCAAGTGAAGCCTGGTATCAGCTTGTATTATTTTGTGTTTGAACTAACAGCGAACTAACTGTGTACGATCAACTCTCAACTCGTTTCCCTTCAAGTAATTTACATAGTTATTTGATAGCACATTGTGATTATCTACTGTCAACCTTCGCAGCTTTGATAGTTGTTATTATGGATTGATAGGGTTTCACATGCTCTTGCCATAAGATTAAAAAGTGTGTTGTACCTTGCTGTGAATTTACATGGCGACATAATTTTTTTGTTCCTCTAACCTTCATTCCATATCATTCATAGTTTGGAACAGACAGGCTAAAGATAAAAGTGAGATATTATTTATATTACTTGTTTAACAAATCAAAGTGATAGGGGGATCACTGGCTTTGGTTTTTTGAATGCTACTAACTTTAATTTGTTTTTACTAATGAAATTCAATTATTTTCCAAGTTTTAACTTTCTGTGTATGTTTTTTGTTGATATTTTCATTGGGATATGGAGATTTATTGGTATGCAGAACATTTGTTAATTTCAGATTTATTTTATCTTTTGAATAGATCAAGACAGCGATGTTTAATCAGGCGGCGGTCCACGGTGCGTTCCTTAAGTATCAAAAAGAGCGTGTGAAGCAGCTAAGACAAGATAAGAGAGTCTCTGAATTCCAGGTACTAAAACCATAGTTCATAAGCAATAGTTTTAGATAGTCAGTTGATCAGTTGGTGTTAAAAGAATTGACTAGATGTTGTAATATTTTTTATTTCCGGTTTCTCTTCAATTTGTGGATTGTCAACCTCGTGTCGATTATTGTTCGTGTGCTCCAAAAACGTTAATATGATATTTCCCTTGGTTCGAAAACTTGTTGCTTCCCAATTCCCACGAATTCAATTGTTGCCTGCCACGTACAATTATTTTGCACCCAAAAGGTCAAACAAGAAGAGATGGAATTAGAACGTGCAAAACAGCGTGTTCAAGGTGGAGCTTCATCATCCCGTAATGTGATACTCAAGGTTCCAAAAGTATGTGACTCAACCGTTTTTTGTTTGCTATTGGTTCATCCTTTTAACATAATATTCTATTATCTAAATGATGGAAAATGTTCTTGCTTATAGGGAACCCGAGACTTCAATCCCTCTGAGATGCGAATTAGAAATGAAGTTTTGGAAAAGATTACAGAGATCTTCAAACGTCATGGCGCCCTCCAGATTGACACGCCAGTTTTCGAGCTCAAAGAGATTCTCACTGGAAAGTACGGAGATGATTCAAAGCTAATTTATGATTTGAAAGATCAAGGAGGAGAAATTCTCAGTTTACGCTATGACTTGACCGTCCCCTTTGCTCGCTATGTGGCTTTGAACAAGATTATGGCCATTAAACGCTATTCGATTGCAAAGGTCTATCGTCGGGATAATCCAGCTATTGCAAGAGGTCGTTATCGCGAGTTCCACCAATGCGTAAGTGTGCAAAATTTAAAATAAGATGTGGTAGTTCTTCCATCAGCTTGTATTTATGTGATCTTTGAATAAATGTAATAATTTATGCTTTCAGGATTTTGATGTAGCTGGTCAATATGATTCAATGATACCTGATGCAGAAATTGTCAAGCTTTTGGATGAAATTCTAAGCAGTCTCGAGATTGGAAATTTCATAATCAGGATCAATCATCGAAAAATTCTGGATGGGATTTTTGAAATTGCTGGCATTGTTCCTGAATTGTTTCGTGGCGTCTCATCAACTATTGACAAACTAGACAAATCAGAATGGGCGCAAGTCGCGGAAGAACTTCGTACCTTAAGAAACTTAAACAAATCACAAATTGGCACCATCGCTATGTTTGTTCGTATCCGTGGGCCTCTGAAGAAAGTTCTCAATATCTTGATGACTAATTGGGAAGTTATGGCTTGTGCCTTGGCTAAAGAAGGAATCGATGATATGATGCTATTAATCAAGTACATAGATGCTCTTGGAATAGACGACTCAAGGGTTGCTTTCGACCTAAGCCTTGCTCGCGGTCTGGATTATTACACTGGTGTCGTTTATGAAGCTGTTATGTTGAGTAAGTTTACAATTTGTCTTCTATCAGTTTTTGCATTGATATTGTGAAATAAATAAGACTAAAATATTTAATGATTAAAAATAATTGTATTACAGCGAGCTTTAAAGATGATCCTTTCGCTATGGGAAGCATCGCTGGTGGTGGACGGTATGATAATCTTGTGGGAATGTTTGATGCCAATAATCGAAAGGTGCCTTGTGTTGGGGTCTCCCTTGGAGTTGAGAGAATCTTCAGCATTCTGGAACAAAAGCGCAAAGACTCCCTTAAACATCATGATGTTCAGGTGTACGTCGCAAGTGCTCAAAAAGACATGGCGGAGCATCGACTACGTTTAGCCACTATGTTATGGGACGCAAGGCTGAAAGCAGAAGTGTCTTATAACCCCAACCCAACACTTCATGAGCAGCTTCAGTACTGTGAGGAGGCGGACATCCCATGGGTCATAGTTATTGGACAGGATGAGGTAGCCCGAAAAGTTGTCAAGCTGCGTAATGTCAAAGACCTAAAGGAGGTTGAGGTAGCCGAGTCTGAGATGGTAGCTGAAATAAAGCAACGCCTTGAGTCAAGTCCGGAAGGAAACGACCGTCTGCAAAACGGTAGTTAATTATCCACATCTCTATAAAAGGGCCAGCTTCCACCTTTTTCAAAAAGCTTCCAAAAAGTTTTTGTACGGCTGTTTACAAAGTTAATTAAGTGTAGCTTTATTCAGATGCCTTAGTTTTATTTTAAACCCGTTGCTCATCAGTATTGTGATAATGCTGGTCACCCTATGTTACGTCTTGAGCTATTTTTAACTATTCAAAAGAGAAACAAAATTCTTGTAAAATTATGCGCGTTCCATAGTGGATCGCTTTTGTCGCAAACAAAATCTTGTTAAACAATTAGGCATATGTTATATTAAAATTCAAATAATAAATCCTGGCAGTGCTGATTGTATGATTCCAAATTTGAGGTATGGTATCCTGTTTATTGCTAATTTATTTACAAGTTACCAGTGAACGTTCATCTTCCAACGTAATAATCCGAAGCGTTCAAACTAAAAATCTAGGCGAGTTTTATAAATATGTACTTTATGTATATTTATGACTTTGGTTCTACTCAATAAACAATCTTTTTACTTACATATCGTTGTAATTCATAAATTGTAATTTATTAGACTTAAGAAACATAGATTGTAGCTATAGCAGACTTTCATTGAAACTTTTACTCTTGATGCAACCTGCTTTTGCATATAACTACAACTGAAGTTCGCTGCCATACTCAATTCAATGTGCTATTTCGTATGCTTATAAATAAAAGCAGTGTCGCTCATATTTCATAATACAACTAATTCACAAAAAAAGGAATTATAAAAGTTGATACGAACTGGGTTGTGTTTCTCGACTACATAATCAGACAGAATAGAACCGAAAAAACGGTGGGACATACTACATTACGTAAGTTTATTGTAAAAACACACATAGGAAACATTAGATAGTCCCATTAAGTCCGGGACATGATAAAAGTTGTATACAGGGGTTGAAATTCATGCCCTCCAAAAGAGCATGAAATGAGAACGAGACAAAATCACGGGACAAAAGTTGCAATAATTAACTGCAGTCGGTTGTATATGGCACCTCGCTATTTTTTGGATGAGATTGTCTCGGTATCTTGTTCGTTTGCTCTGAGCACTTATGGGACGCTTTGTATACGTCCTCCACGACCCATGCAAACGTACATAGGATTAATGGCACAGCTATATTCAATAGCAATCTCGTCATTGAATTGGAAGTTGGTAGTCTTGACTCAAATATGTCTGTCAGAAAAATACATAAAATAGCAGTTTTCCATAAGTTACATTCATTCATATACATATAATAGTATAGCTCTCTCTGATAAGCTCTTTTTTCGCCTTACCTAACGGATCACAGAAGAGTGAAGCATTTTCGGTGTTTGCTTGTAGATCAAGTGGATGAATTGGGTATAAGTACACGGATAGAGGATTTCCAACAAAAGATCCTAATACCAGAGCAACTATTAGCTTGAATACGTTCAAAATTCCATAAGCCTCTGGAAACCGATGAAAGTTAAATGACTTTATTAACATGAGGTACTCTGATGACATTAATGTTGCCATGCATAGTCCATAAAGCACACTGAAGCAGTATATTAGTGGAATATCCTTGACGAAAGTTGTTACTGTAAGAAAAAAAAGTCCCAACCACATTGCATTATTAGTACACACGAACGTGTTATATAGGTTCTTATCAAAACAAGTAGAAAAACAAGGTGAGTACCTACCTGCAATAAGAAACCCCGAAAATCTGCACGCAATGAGAAAGGCAGTTCGTCTCCTCAAAAGTTGATAGTCTGACAAGTACGAAATGACAAGGCGTGAAATGAGATTGTAAATGATCAAAACTGCTATGTTCGCCTCTTCCTTGCATTCATCACATAAGTTAATCACATAGGCGTACAAAACTAGACGGAAATTTATTACGCTAACTGTACACAACGCGCTGAAAGCAGCCATATTGCAGAAATTGAAATCTCTAAGAAGGCTCAAGTCTATGGTACTCTCTCCTTGTTTACCAGTCTTGGTAGAAGTTGGCTGCTTCTTGGAAGGGTTCGCATTGTCTTGCTTTTTTCCACCATTGTTTGCTTTCTTCCCAGCTGCAAGGGAATTCAATGAGCTGTTGGACTGGAACTGACCTTGAGATTCTGAATTTTGTCGGGTTAATTGAGCTACGCTTTTATTTTCCGTTTTCTTTTCGTTTGGAACGGATGTCACAATTCCGTTCCCCACTTTTTTATTCACGTCACTGAAATTGCCCATATATGATGGGATACAGCCTTCAGACTTTCTTTGAAGTGATGCTTGCAAAGTAAACACTTGGAGCTCAGTGTCACCCTCATTGGACATTCCATCTTCGTCCTCTTCATTCAATTTGGTACTAGCGTCGCTCGCCTCAGCCTTTAGGATTCGGGTGGGTTTGCTGGAAGTACCATTATCAGCGGGTGATGATGACGATAAAATTGACTGAGATGCTAAATTCCGACTCACTTGAGGTTGAAGCTAATGTTTCATTAATGGAATTAGAACTTTCTGGCTCCTCTGGAATATTTGGTAGCAAACTTGTTGATACTGCGAGAAGATACTGGTTTCGTCTTCGTGGTCGAGATTGACCTTGATTTATAGGGTAACTGTTGGATGACACTAAATTAATTCCAACATGTAAGGGCACAGCTTCCTAACATGAGTTTCTTCGGGAGGAAGCCGTGCTATACCGTCGATTTCTATATGTAACAGCGGATGACATTCGTGAAGCAGTATGATTGGGAACAACAAAGAACAAGGTTGTCAAAAATCCGACTGCTGTGGTCAAAGTTTTGATTTGAAACCGGTCTTTTGGCATGTTGACAACGGTGTAGAGAAACGGTGTGGTTATCTAACCAATGGCAATGCTAAGTTGACAAATCCCATTAGCCAGCCCTTTGTATTGATTGAAGTTGCTCATTACCACGAGATAAGCGGTGTGAGATGATAAGCCGAGACCAAACCCTGTGAATAAACAAATTAGAGTTTTAAAGCTTTTGCATGCATTTTTCATCATTGCGAAAGTAATTTATCCAATGCAGTAATGCATCCACCCGTTTGCATTATGTATAATGATTTTGTTGTTCATTCATTCTTACAAATGAAAATGGAGAAAGTTAACTATAGCCAACTTGGATCCTCCACTTTTGAGGCAGAAATTAGAAATCCTATGGCTGCATGAGCACTGCCAACTGTTTTGTACTTTTCTTTGCATATATAGCAGCCAAAATTGCTGCAAAATTCACAAAGAAACGAGTCTTATAGCTTATCTACAGATTTGAGTCCCTAACATCTAGCAACAATCATTTTATTTCATTGATTTTCATGATTATCCGACGCTTGCCAAAATCCATACAAAATTACTAGGAACCATGATTGCTTGGCAGGACTTATTGGTAAATCCGATCATGAAGCCAAACGAAGTGTACGTTGAAGGTCCAATTATCTAACAGAAATATATACAACGTTATTACACGACCATTCTCTGATGAAAAATAATTACTCACACTATTCTCATCTTTCATGCAATCGAATTTTTTACTTGCGTAAAATTGTTGTACATATTACGATTCTTAAAGCCTTTGGAATTTAGATTTTCTTCCTTGTTATTCAGTGTAATATGTAATAAGTATTAATAACTGGTCCTCACCATGAGTATCGTTGACGCTCCCAATATGACCCAAGCGTAACCTTTATCCTTTTCCGTCATGAAGAATGAGACAATGGTCATTCCAAAACGATCTTGTACTAATATTCTCTTTACTTGTAACTTTCCTCAACATTTATCTAGAAATCCCAGGAACTTCTCAGTCCTTACCACAAAATAATTTGGGCTTCTTTCATCATTCTCACTGTACATGATAAAGCCTAGCTCACAATTCAAGTCTGCCAAATACAATTTACAAGTGCACAACAAAATCAAAAATCGCTGAAAACTCAACAAAGATGTTTTTTCTCTTATCCTTTGTGGGCATGAGTTTTGGTTAAAAGTCGAGATATAACTGGATACTCAATTTGATGAAAACTGAGAAATAACCTAAAAAGCAATGACTGGAAACCTAAGTGAAATCAAGGGACAACACAATATTTCAAGTCTACCACATAATATATGTATGTATGCATATACAAACAACACACAAACACTACGCGATATTGATAGCAACATAATGTCAACCAAGTCCCCCACAAACACAGTGATTCAGATTGGTGATGCTTCAAGCTGCCGTTTGATCCACGAACCAAATTCCTATCTCGACGACTCATGCAATTCCTGTTCTGCACTGATGTACAAAGTGTGCTACAATAATAAGTAGAATTAACGTAAAAAGTATCATTTTATTTTGCATGAGCCTTTCTTCGCCTTTACGTTTCCTTATTTCACCCCTACTCTACTCGCATTTCATTTATGTACGATAGGAAATGGTTGTATGCATTTTATTCCATAGTTTTCTTTCATCCTAGACCACGTAGTACCTAACGGCTTGTAAAATACATTTGAAAAGTCCAATCCTTCTCCAAAAATCCAACTTTGACCAAATATGCCGTGGGTTTGGATTATGAGCAATGAGCACAGTTGCAGTTCACATATCTTTACACAACGAAAAGCCAAACTTGCATTTGTGAAGGCTAACATAATGTTGTAGTGGACCTTTTTTTACTACCACTTTAACACTTTGATATAATAAAAATATTCTACTTTGCTTAGCCTTCTATCACGATAATCCTTCTTTCAAACGAATTCTTTGAATAATAACAAGCTGCCAAAAGTGTTTTTAAGTAGTTGAGTCACATAATGGGTATATCCTTTTGTGTGGTAGAAGCTGGAGACAAAACAAGTCTGCAAAAACTCCACAAGTCAGAAAAAGGTTACCGTTTACGTTTCAATAGCTTAACAGACGGCACACACTGAAATATGCCGAAAAGAAATTTACATTTATTTAGAATATGACGGTTCATATATATTGAGCCTTCCAAGTTTGCACTCACAAAAAAAGAATGAAGCAGAACAATATTAGAGCAGTTGCACCAGATCACATCATTACGTACTCGTCACACCTTCACTCACTTCGCGAAATATAATGACTTGATAATGCTTCCCTGCATTGTTTATCTTTCATAACGATGATGTTGCATTCATCCTTGGTTAAAAAGTCAACCATATCTTTCCTTTGCCCTCTCGCTTCTTGGAGTTTTTAAAATTTGAGAAGCCGTTTTTGCTCTATCAAACTTCTACTTTCCTTTGATATGAAATTTACAATTGCGTTGCTTTGCCTCATTCCATAATTCCATCAGGTCGGATCATAGCGTTGTTACCTCTCCTCTCTCATCCAAAATGAAAGTATTTTGTTTCAAACAATTTCGTTGCAAATAAAACGTCCATTCCTCCCATCCATTCACTTGTGTCGAGTTGAAGGTTCTTTGAACTGCTGCAGTTGTACTGCAGCTTGCTTGTTATGCCATTTATGTGCGTGTCAAGTCACCCCACCAAGTGTTAGATCATAAGTAGTGTACAAGTGTTGCACAGTTTTGCTTGTAGTTGCAACATTTGCTATTAGTTTGGGCGATAAACCGTAAACAAGGGGAGGGTCTACTCTACTCTCGTGGAGACTACATTTTGATTACGTTGCTTCGTTCCATAATTCCATCAGCTTTGAACATGAAGTGTGATAGCTCCTATTTTTCCGAAATGAATGCTTTCCCCCCTACAAATTTGGACTGCAAATAATATCGTTGAGTTAAAAGATTCTTGAACTTTTGGTACATTTACACTCTGGCAAGCTGTTGCTGAGCTGTATGTGTGTCAAGTCCAAGTGTTCCATAGTTTTCTATAAGAGTTGCAACATTTGCTAATATTTTGAGTGAAAAAAGTCATTTAAAAAATGAGATATGAGTGAGTGAGAGAGGCATCCAAACGATCACACTTAATATTTGAGTATTCAAAAAAAGGAAAGGTACGTAACGATTTGACTGCACGAATTATGTAGATATATTTTTTTTTTAATATTCACTAGCTATTTTCAGCTAACCAAAGCAAGAGTTCATAAACTCATTATAAGTTGAAGGGTGAGTAGAGTATGAAAATCAAGCATTGGGATCAATCCGGGTGTGAGACTGCAATGGGGGATTGCATTTATTAATGTGAGGTTCAGCACATTCGATTCATATATTATATATACAGATATTCATGCATATCAGATGAAGATGTAAGTGCACTATATGCACTCCTTTAATGTAAACAAGTTAGTTTGCTAAAAAAACTAACTGCAGACATGGCATATGTAAAATGTACGGCAAGGTGTTGACGCTGATATAGAGAGTGTTGACTACTATCAAACAAAAAGTGTGCTTAGTTACCCGATTGCATGGTGCTAAGTACAATGACTTATACCAAGACACTGTATATTTTCCTACAATTTTCTATGGAGAATAAATATGCCATCATCATCATCATACCCTGGTTTTTAAATCACATCCGGTGGAATTATATTTGGATATAGCAATAATGTCCGTTGCAAAACCATCAATTGGGTGCATTGCCCAATATACAAATATACGTGTTATGCAGCTTTAGATCTGCCTCTCTTCTTCCTATCTTCATTCTACTGTGGATGCATGTCCAATTTGCTCCTGCATGTAGTGGAGATGTGACATAAATCATAATAATATCAATACCCTATAGCTATATTTGTATAGCAGGGAACCAGATGAAGTCTTATGAGACCACAAAAGAGGATAAAAAGCCCTCCCAAACTGGCCATTACGTCAGTTGTGTTTGATTGTCGCTTGCTTAAAGGATGTTATCTAGCTTCGAAAAAACTTTTCCTCTCGGTTTGATTTCTTCTGTCTAACGAAGAGAATGTTCCCAGCCACTTTGGACTCACATCCTAAGCCTTCTTTTTTATGAATATGTAAACACTTTGATTTTACTTCATATATTTATTTTTTCCATATCCGATCGCATCTAAATGCAGGGTCAAAACCCATAAGGTTTATCAAACGATCCACAAATTCTAAGGATTTCTGTTTAAAGGCAAATTTGCATACAAGCATTCCGTAGTCCTCTACCCTACTCGATTCATGTAGCATGAGTAAAGGCTCAAACCATAGTTGTGTGGTGATGAATCAAGTCTGTGTAGTATATTATAGGCATGTACCACAAACTTCCAATGACTGTCCACACGCTTCGCTAGCTAAATGTTTATGTACATTCTCCAGCTTCCTTCTCACACATTGCCTTGCACATTTTTTCTCTCAACTTCATAAAATAAAGAAATTGTGGAGAAAGAAAATAAATTTCAGTATGGAGTTTTTCTTCAGATATTATTCCTAAATAATATCTTGTCTAAAAAATGCATTAAGTATGTCCCCACAAAGATATTTTGTGAACAAATTAGTCAAGTCAAGCATATATATATATAGGCATATATATATAGGCAAGCGATCACCAAGAGACGAGACAAGAACGGTAGATACGGCTAATAAATATACATGAAAGCGTTTGCATGTTCATAAATAGGAAAAGCGACAAGAAGCACAATGCAAGAAAAATATGTACATAAAAAGTATGATACGCTGGGTATAGTTTTACTAAACTCATTGGAGTTATGTAGCATAACCTACTTGTGGCATAAAAGTATTTTCTTGATATAAGCTACCACCAATTGAAGAAGCGAAGCAACAACTTTGGTGTTAGATAGGTGGTTAGGCGGTGAGTAAGCGAAAGGAGCGTGGATATCATGTCCTTTCCCATGTTCACCTTTTCCATATTTCTTGTCCCCAAAGGAACTCACTCAATATTGTGAGCTTCAGCATCAAACAAGTAAGCGGATGCTTTCATTACTCTTAGCAGTCCAAGTTTACCAACAAATATATTTTTGGGTACTCCAACTAAATTCGAAGGCGGCGTGAAGTGTCATTATGCAAATTAGTGCAGATTGATTGGAAACTCACACACAATTTTTGTTGATTCAAGCTACGAAATCAAATACATAAAAATAGGTGAGTGTAAAATGGGCATACCCCACACTAAATAAAAAACGTATCAAGAAGTCTGTGCATTGAAAAATTAATGCTTTGGAATGCAGGCTGCAAACTCATACGCCAAATGCGTCCTCCCGTCCTCATACTTTTCTATATCAATTCCTGTATTTACAACGCTTTACCGGCATTTGTGCTCTAACATGGTATAGTCAGCACGGAGCAGCAAGATACTCAAACGAAAGCGTAAGCACAAACCTTTTTTGGTTCTTAGTCTTGAGCACAGGATCTAAGTTGCGTAAAAAGACTGGAAATTGTTTCATATTTACATTTTATATCTTGTTTGCCAAATGAAGCAAAAGTAAATTATTGTACGCATCCATTTTTCAATTTGAAAAGCATTCTCTTACTCCGGATGCCTAGTAAATTTAGCTTTGAAACGTGAAATGGGATGAGAGGAATAGAAGACAAACCAAATATTTAGTGAAAGTTGTTGATTGCATCCCAGTTCATGCATACAGTAAATTAGGACATACTTGAAAAAGTTTTTAGAGCGTCTGGTTTTGTAGTAGTGGTGGTGGTGGTGGTACTCGTAATACCATGTATACCTTAGCTCCCTGTGAGCTGTGCTCCAGATTTACATATAGGAGGAGAGGACGACGAAAGTTTTACAACACAACGAGTGACGACGTGAGCTTACCAAAGCAAAGTTTGTTGAAGCACATCATTCTCAATTGAAATGTATGTGCTGGACTTGTAGATATACGCATACATATATGCACATTTAATTTGTTGCAACTCACATTGCATTTTACCTTCACGTGTCATCCTTACGTGGTATTTAACACGTAATCACATGTCATCCAGCATCTAAATATTTTGGCATATCACTGTCATACTATTTTTGATCGAAGCTCTTGCAAGCATGTAAAAATTGAGAGAGAAGCAAGCTTATACTGCACACGTAATCAAGCAAACGCAGAGGTCGGTGGCTAGAACAAGTTACAGCAAAAGAACATTCTACTGCGGCAGGTTACATAAGCGATATTCAACAAACAAGACACGACCTAGCTATTCCATGCATTGCTTTAACTCCCACAGCGATTTAGCCTTTTAAACGAACGCCTGTTTTGGTTAGACACTGGAAGAAGGCGAGAACAGTGTAGCAACAGTTTTAATGGCGAGAGAGCTAGTGTTAGTGACGTGGAATATAGAACACAAGATTTGAAGTTGCAATCTTAACTGAACCTGACGATAGATTTTGTGACAGACTTATCTTCAATTGTCCACAGATTAAATTTTTTGGGGGACGGTAAGTTGTGTAATAATAATTTTTATTTGATATGTAATGGCATGTTTCTTGTTTTGGTTTTTATGACAAAGTTTAAAGTGGAAAGTATTACTCATCACTGCTTGCGTCGTCGTGGATTTGCCAAAGAAAATTTTATCCCCAACCACTGCAGTAGTTTAGCTGGGTTGTGCTTGGATTTATGGTGTTATTGAATAGACAATAGAAACGAACTCAGCTTGAATTCAGGGCCAACTTATTTTTTCCCAATTTTTTTTTTGGTTTATTAATATGAAACAAACAAACAAATGGTCATGCAATATGCTCTCAATTTATAAATTTATTTTATATCTCCTTCTTTGTAGGTACGTGGACAGCATTTTAAGATACCAGGCTATCTTTTGATTCAAGAAAGACACCAGAACTGGTCGTGAGAGGTGACTGGAAGGTTTTAACACATTTAAGTCATATTAGGAGAGTGGAGCACCAAGGAAATGGCCGAAGCAGTTGCATCAACTTCACAGGAAGATTCTTCCTCAAGGGTCGCAAAAATTGGTTCACCAAAATGCTCGTTTGAAGAAGAATTGAGGAACATGTTCTTCAGTTGTAAGTAAAGAATTCGAGCACTCACACTTATCCATTTGGATGCTTTTTCAATCTTTATGTTTAATATCAGTTGTACTTTAAAGAATACATATTTCCTAGCTGTTATTAATGATAATTTTCTATTTTTAATTTTCTCATCACCCTATCTATGCATAGTGGGATTGCTAATAATGGTGCTTCAATAATGAGAATGAATATAGAATGAAAGTTGGTTAGGGAATATCCGAATGCATTGTGCGAGACTGTTCTAATCCAAATTCTAGTGGATTTAACAGATGATTATTGATCTTGACTGTCAATACTTCTGCTCTAGAATGCACAAATAACCACAAATATCTGTATATTTGTATAATTTGTTTTCAACTAGTGGATAAAGATGACACTGATCCAGGCAATACCGATGATGATGATGAAAACCTCTTCCAGCCAACTCCATTTGACTTGCAAGACGTATGGGATAAGATCAGCGCTGAGTTGAAGCAATATGATTTGGAGGACATTGCGAAAGGTAATTACAAATTTTCTTCTCCAAATTATTATTGTTTTTGGTAACATTCTTGAGCAAATATTGTACTTGTAATGTATCTAAATAATTTGCTCTTATAGCGAAAAAGGAAATACTGGCGACACATAAGGAAGTGTCAATTGGGGGTTTGACTTTCAGTGAGTTTATTATTAATAGATATACCATGATTTAAAAAACTGAACATAGTAAATGGTATGGAAGGAACGTATAAAATAGTTATTATACAATCAAAAGTTTTAGTCTTAAACATTTTATGTACTTTTGCAGGACTATCCCCAGATGAAGTTTTGGATGACATTTTTGACAGAGACTTGTTTCCAATTCCACCCCTTGAAGACTTAATGAAATTAGTGATGTCACCAAGTTCACGAGGACAGTCGGTGAATGTAGAACCACCTGTTAATCAACATGAAGGTGAGTAAAACTTAAATCTTATTTTTATTTTCTATCCAACCTTGTTACAGTTTGATATAAGTTTAAAATTGATTAGATAATCTTTCAAGTATAGCAGCAGAACCAATGCAAGTGGATCAAGGCAACGACAAAGAGGTTGGAGCAACAAAGCCCGGTCAAGATTCTGGAAGCCAATTTGTTTTTGTCCACGACATATCCACGAAGGAAAAGAAGGTGCTATGTCTTAAAAGAGGAGAAGAAATTCCGCCAGGATATGAATTGGATACTATAAAAGGAGACGCGTCTCCTCGTACTGATTATTTAGCTTCGTTTCCTGCAGATCCTTTACAAGAAGCTATTCTTGGGAGCTTGCAGTCCCAAGAAAACCCCGTGACTGCAACCCCCAAAGAAAGCCCCGTGGCTGGAACCTCCAAAGTAAACCCCGTCACCTCGAGCTCAATTTCAAATAATCATCCCACAACCTCCATAAAAAGGTCATGTGTGGATGTAAAAAATACAGCACCCTCACCAAGTGGACTCACGCCATTGGTAGGCTTCAAAGAAGCTGTGAATCTGAAGAAAATTCCAAAAGTTCAGGGTCCCGAGTCACACAAAGTTGTCTCGGAAATCAACAACATAGCTGCAGTGGATAAAGAAATTGGAATGGATGAGCTTGGGATTGATGTCAACATTATTACTGTTAGAAGTGACTAAGAAACTAATGCGAAAATCTTATCTCCAGCTGCAAAATCTAAACAAGCACAAACAAATATAAGGTTTCACTTTTGGGTAGTGGCTTAGTTAGGTTAGTTAAGTTAGGTTCCGGATCTACTTTCTTTTCATTGTTTTTACACGAAACCCCTTTCAGAATTTACTTTAGAGGAGAGCTTATTACATTGTCTACTTTCAAATTTTTGCTGATTTGCTTTTTTGTGTGAAATGAAAAGATACTCAAGACCATATTTTTTTGGGGGGAAAGCCGGGACTGAGGATTCACTCGCAGCATTGTCTAGTGAAAGATATGAAATATGTTAGATGAAATGAAAATGAAACGTAAAAGAACTCTTTTTATTCATCTACCACATATAAACCGCTTTGAGAATGTTAAAACAAATTATTTTTTCCATATAACTTCATGAACTTCTACTGTACACGGGTGTAATTAATTTGCAGCATGGATGGGTGCAACTTTAATGCCTTCAATAATTTAATCCGGGCTCCAACTAATCTTCACCATATTGAATGAGATGGGGAAAGATAAACAGCAGACAGACGTACTAATATTATTTTAAGTGAACTCTCGACAGTATTCATCATCCACTTTGTAGAATATAGTTTAGCATTAGAATTCTGCATACGATACTGGCATCCATATACTCTATGCAATTTCCTGGCATTATTCATCCTGTAGTAGATAGTAGAACACGCCTGCACAATTCTCCCGAATCAGATTCTAAAGTATGAATTTATTAGTAGTAGTATCCCCATCAAAGCCAGCTAATTTCAAATGAATATGTGAATAAATTATAGCAATATTGACATTCTCTCTGATTTCCAATTTCCCATGCGACACTCCTCTGGGAGTTGAAGTTCGAATGACATAAAGGATGACAATGCGGGTTCAGATCTGGCAGATGTTGATAAAAAGTAGTGGATTATCACCAACGAATGGGATGTAGTGTAGATATATCATATATACACTTGTGTGAAGCACATGCATAGGAAACTACTGTTTTGGAGATACTAGATGTATGTTACCATTTTCTTGCATTTTTATAAAAACTCTGACGATTCAAGAAGACTGAAGAGATACTACATACCTTCTTACTAGTTTAGGCCTTTTCTACCCACTTCACTTGTCGATAAACATTCATATTTTCAAAGAAATGATCGAGCATGCGGCTTTCAAAACGACTACTACTAACTTTATTTGGCATTTGTTCCCTTTCTTACGTCTACTATATAATGTTCTTGGAAACAGAGGAAAGACGGGGGCTCACACCGAATAACAATTTTGACAGAGTATTTTTCTGGTGGACAGAGATGGAGTTGTGTAATGATGGCATGTCCACAAGTGTTATTTTCTGTAGGAGTAGTAGAGGCTGAGCTATCATTACTTTTTTGTATGATGCGACGAAGTAGCACATTATTCTATAAGGGAAGTTCATATGAATGATAATTCCCGAATATATTTTTTATGTTTTAATAAATCTCAGGTAGTAGGTTCTCGGATAAGCTTTGTTCTGTGGTTAACATTATATTTATTCTCCACTTAAATAAGTGTTACTATAATCCGCATGGAAAGAACGTAGGGATAGTTAATATAGACTTAAACTAAACGTAACCCAATCACAGGGAAACGGACGCTGACGAATCGCTCCGCGTCTTCCTAATGTTAGTTAGCTAATTACGGCTAGAAGGATTATCATATGCCTTTATCATACATAAGCCAGGAATACCAATCGCTGGTATCTCCGGCATAGTCACTGGACTACCAGTCTCTGGTCTCACAGTGACAGAGTGACGATAAGGAGTGAGTCTCGTTTGTATGGACTGAAGGTCCTTAGTTCATTAGAGTTCATTCATCTTACTCTAGACCTTTTTATCTTAATGCGGAGAATTATAGAAATTATAATACATCTGGAGGAATCATTTTCATAAACTACTTCAATCGTACAATTATTTAAATTTGAGATTTGCCTTTGCTAACTCTACCCTTATAATTCTTCGGTGGTGATGGTGGTGTGGGCACAACAATATTAAACTTTGCTGGCCATGCTAGACAGACTCGTGCCTGGAAAAAAAAGTCAAGAAAGAACAGAAAGAAAACAATCATTTGTAATTGCTGGTGGAATCCCATTTCCATGCTCCTACCATCGCAAATTTAAATGGACATTGAATGGTAATTTCCAGAAAGAAAAAAATATAGCAGGTGGAGTGGGTGGACTTACTATACGCTTTATTCTTCTAGTCTTGTCTGCCAACACTTTCCGTTCTGGCTCAACTCGTGAGTGTATTAGAGTTAAACTTTTCCTCTTGTGTTTTCTTCTTTTCTTTCTTTTGCAGAAAATGAGCGGATTTTTTACAGGAAATATGTACTCTATCTTCATATGCTTTTTCTTTTCTTTCGTTCTCATCTTTTTTTAATTCTATCATCGCATTATACTTATGTAGTAAATGTTATTGTAGCCGTTTGCTTAAGAATGTTTCATATGAAAGCACTATACTGTACTCTCATCAGATTTTTTTTTGTGGCCAGGTCAATTTCTATATGGAGAAGGTGGCTGGTTGACTGCACAGATTATATTGATACATTTCAATTTTTGAGCGTGTGTGGACTCAAAAAAGGTCGTTGTGACACTCGTGCGGTAGGCAAACTACTTTATGCCGAGAATGAAAAAGGACTTTTGAGTGGGGCATATTAAGCCTTTTTGTAGGTAGGGAATATACACAGAAGCATACTTGAAATATGAGAAGGACGAAGCTAATGTAGAAAGGCTTTCGATGAAAAGTTTCATCTTTCCTTTCAAGATGCAATTGGGAGATTCCACCTGAATTTTAAGTATCTCGGTTTAAGCCGTCACATGAGTGTGTTCATATGCATGAGAAGTGCAATTTAGATGATGATGATGAAGTCGACGACGAGAAAATTGAATTTGTTCATCTTCTTTCACCAGGGATTCATTCATGATTGCCTTGTTTTTATCTTTTGAACATATGAAGTATAGAACTAATCTTAGAAAGTTGACAAGAATAAGCTGGAGTCATCCGGAACATTATATTATCCGCCGCAAAATATTCAAGGTGGTTTCTGCTTTTAATTTTTAAACGCACTGAATGTAAACACCTATATATGAGGGGCATGTCCTCCAAATGGAGAGAATGGTATTGTACATGTGCCTGCTGCCGAAAATGCTGGTCTCTTATCTGGAGCTATTGCTGTTGTTGTTTTGACGGAGAGAGAGATCGAAGGAAGGCATCCATAAGAAAAGAAGACATCACTTACATTCTTCAGGTGAGTAGAGTTAGCACGTACATTATGCTAAGCAGGAAATCACTCGTTCGTACCAAACTACAACTCAATTGAATATACCATCGATTTTCAACACTCGCAAAAAAATTGGCCTACTTCCTATTTCTCATCTATCAGTGTATTGCACCTGACAAAAATAAAAGTTTCCGATATTAAAATACACAAATATACAGCACTTCTTTCTTCCAAAGATTTTTTCCCCAATATTTTTCTGTCCCTTCTTATATAAGCTAACTTCAATGGCTGGAGGCGAAGCAAAGAAAACTTTCACTTTTCCCACAAGGGATGGAAAGCAAAAATAGAATTTTGTAGAATAAACCCGAGTCAAGTCAAAATCGACCCACTACTGATTTACCTATCCCAACTGATTTCAACTGTTTCCTATAGAATTCTCACTTTTCAGACACCAAAGGTATTCACTGCAAATTTTTTAAAGAGCAAGTAGTTTATTTGGAGAGTTTATTTTCATGGTATTCAACCTGACTTACCCTTTTATTTGAAACTGGAGTTTGATAATGATTCGTTGTAAAAGCAGCATCCAACACAATCCAGCTTCGTTATAATACCATTTCAAACGAATACATCAGGCAACCTTGAGTCAACTTGTGTTATTTGATTCCTTTTCTCCTTTTCAAGCGTTATAAGCCTGCATTAATAAAAAGCTTCGAAGAATTATAAGCCATAGCCACATTAACTACATAAATATATATATGTATATATTGTCAAAGAACTTTTCCCCAAGGGTTGACTTTTTTGTGGAGCTTTTTTCCTTGCAATTTAGTTTGAAACCCAAAAGGGCGTAACAAATCGAACACACATTTCACCTGCAAGCAACGAAGTCTTTGGATCCACACGATATAGGCTGTAAAAAGAAAGAAAACAATGGCAATCATTATTTTGAGAGGATGCGAGGATCATAAATTGTAACAAATGGGGAGGACGACTAACGACAATCCAAAAAAATATTCTTAGTGGCCCTTATGTCAAAGCCAAGTCAATTCAAGCATTATGAATACAATGCCATGAAAATCATGGGATTGACATTTTCCCATCTAAACTTTCTTGAAGAAAGTAATATTTACTGCTGCGGTACATATATAGGGAAAGTGTAAAATGCAAAATGACATGACATTCGCAACCTTTTCAAGCTCCAAATCAATAAAGGGTAAACATGAATTGATAAAGAATAATGTTTTAGAAAAAGGGAAAGTGGTTTAGTTTTACATCCGCCGTTTTCTCCCCGTTCCCCAGCTTTGGTAATAATACTGAAGGTATAAAATGTGTGCGAGTTCATCCATCCGAACAGATTCCTTTTTTGCTCCAATATATACAGATTGGGAGGAGAAAGGATTTGAAAGGCTGACAAGGTCAATTAAGTGCTTGTTAGCTAAATGATAAAAGGAGAACTGTGATTTGACAACGAAAGGGAATATATAAACTTATTATACTTGCACGTTCCCATCCAACGTTGACTATAAGGCTGCTAACACAGCTCGTGCTACTACTACTACTACCGAAATGAAATATATTTTGTTTGCATTATTTATGCACGACTGTATATATATATGTATGTGTCTAACATTTCCTTCCTGACTAGAGAATGTGAAAGTGATAGAATGCATGTATTTTGTGCATATAAAGTCATGTTTTAATGTGTTTTTTGTGGAAGCACCCGGAGGGTGAAAGTGGGACAAGTTACACGTTTTCGGAAGTTGGACGCGGTGGAGAAGGAGAGCGTCATGGCTCATTCACCTCAGGCTCCCTTTCCGTTGGCTCTTCCAACTACTCTGGAGCTGGTGGTGTTGGTGGCTCAGCAAGTGCAGGGCCTCTTGGAGGATCCAGTTCTCCCAACAAAGATCTCAAAGATCTTGTATACGAACAGATTGAGGTAATATAAAAAAAAGTTTTTCGAAAGCAAAATTTCTTTCGTTTATAATCAAATTTTTTATGTTTTTTTTAAATAAGCAAACCCAAGATTACATTGACAGTGGGGAGATACATACATTTTTTCTTAATGTAAACTATGAGTTTGCTTGTCATATATCATCAGTGAAACTCTTAAAGCATTGTTATAATTTTAAATTTGTACCACAAAATTTGCAAAGTATATACAGACTTTAAGTGTTTCATATATGGAATTACAAATTGCATATTTATGCATACGGGGAAATATGATTCCATCTATTTCAGGGTCTATACATAATGTAATGAGAAAAGGTATACGGCACATCTCTTCTGTTGCATGTAATGTACGTAAATTGCACACCTAGGAAGAAGTGGTTTAACTATTGTAGATATATGTTGGATGTGACCGAGAATTTCAAAGATTCATACATGGTAGCACACTCCTTCTCGTTGCCTCATAATGGGAATGAAAAGCAAAGCAACTTTTTTTATGGCTCAGTCAGTAATCCGTATGCAAATTGCAGAGGAATTACAGCCGACAGTGAAAATTCTCATTTTCTTCTTTTTGCTCACGCTTTGCATTTACAGTACCATGTTATATTGCCTTCCATTCCCCCACGACGTGGAATAGGTAAACAGTCCAACAAAAAATCATCATGTCATGTCGACTCGAGAGATCTACATCTACAATGAAAAAGAAGCTAACGCACAGAGAGTAAAAGTAGGCTTGTTCAGAGGAAAAAGTCAGAATTGACACAGCACGTGAACAAATACACACGTTTGGAGTAAATGTTAAGTACAAGCGTGTAACTAACGGGAGAGAAGGATATTCCTTGTAACAGCGTTTGCATTTGAAATTGAACCTACTCCCATACAATATATTATTATTACAGGCACAGGATACGTGTTTTATATATAAAACTTGTAGCGATTATTTTGAGAAATTAATTGGGAATTGCGACGGCTTGCTTCCCATTTTTTTGTTAACTAATTTCACGTAGCAATGCAATGTACAATCTGCCTTTGTGACTTTAATATCATAGAAAGGTACGGGGTTGATAGCGTATGATACATCCCCCCACTCCCACACTAACTGTATGAATCATTCATCATATACATATATATTCATTTCCGGTGTTGAGAAACTAGATATATTATATTATGACTTATAATGTACATGCAAGAAAGATATTAGATAGTAAATATAAGGTGACATGACATATTCCATTTTGGACAGCCCTTTATTTACAGGGGTTAGACCCAAACAACTGCGACACGAGCTTTCGAGTTATTTATCATGATCTTAATCTTTGGACAACGTGCTTGTTTCATCTAATAATGATGTTGGTGATGATGATGATGATATAATTATATGATACTGCTTGTGCTGTCTCATGTTATGTTGAGAAAATATTTACTCACATCAGATCCCACTAATGGGATATTATATATTTTGTTGGGTGGTTTAGGCCCGGCGAGCGAGTAGCCAGACAATGCGAAAAGAGTCGACAGCTCCACTTCTCGATTTCAAATCGATCGACTTTTGGAGTGCACTCAGTCTCACAAGCAGAGCCTCCACATCCGAACCGCAACCTGTCCAACCAAAACTACTTTTAAGTCCGGGACGTCGGGATACCATCAGCTCACAAGTAAGTGTGTAGTGTGTGTTACTAATACGATGAATTAATTACCATTCTAATATACTTAAGAGGATATATATCATGATCCACCACATGACAAAAATATTTACATATTGTCTGACAATCGTGAATTGTGGATATTTCACCACATATATTTTGTCCCTGTCAAAATACATTTTTCATATTGAGAATTTCTGAGCTATATAGCAGCTATGAAACAAATCTATGATTACATTGATTATTATGTGCCTTATTGTGTTTTTGTCATTACCCCTGACCACTACATATGTCTCAGCAAAATGCGATGCGACACATTGTACCATTATTGACTATAATTCTAAAAAAACACTTGTTAGTATATTTATTCTAATCCGAATCGGGTATTTGGGTGGAATATGGAATGAATTATTCATTCATTCATTTTTTCTCCACAAGGCAAGTTTTCTATATGAATAAAATAAATGATGTGTCGTATACATATATAGACAATCATGAAAGCGTGAAAGCATAAATATGGATTTAAATGGGAAAGCTGTTATTGAGCACATATGGTGCGTTGTGGTTTTTGGTTTGTGAGTAATGTTGTTTGCCCCGTCGCATGTAACGTATCACGTAAATCTGTCCTCGGTAATTGTGGGAATTGTGGTGTTTTATGTCTTACTTTCACAACTCATGAAAGTGAAAAAAGCTATGTTAAACCTTTAAAGCCTTACGTATGAATACTGCCCGTAACCAATACAGACTTGGGAAATAAACATGCACGCATCAAATATATGTTAGACAATATAGGTGATTGAATTGCATGGCTCAGCAGATCAGATTCGACCTGATTTGTACGAGACTGTGGGTGGGAGTAATGGTGGTGGTGGTGGCACAAGTGCAGGGGAGGAAGACGACTCACCACAGTGTACCGGAGCTCTAGGCGCACTCCATTTCTTTCTGAGTTATGATGTCCATTCACGTGTACTCACGGTTCGACTGATTGAGGCAAAAGACCTTGCTAAACCTATCACCAGAGACTCTTCCAAAACTGATCAAGCTCATTCCAACCCTTACGTTAAAGTATGTGTGAAACTATATTTTTCCAAAACATTTCCCCCCAAAAAACCCCAAATTTTGCAAATTGAAACTATATCATTATCATTATTACACTCGGAAAATATGGATTTGTTTGCTGCCTAATCAAAAGGATTCGAGACAGACGGCACTACGCAAGAAAACTCAGAATCCACGTTTTGATGAGAGTGTTTCCTTTGAGCTACCATTTCGTGAGCTTCAAAGACGAACGCTGCAGGTGAGTCGGGTGGGATCATGATTATATTAACAAGTTTCTTGGTTTGCTTGCATTGTATCTTTTATACTCACACAACATTTTGCTTTCTCTCCATGTGTCGCCTTTATGTAAAATATATGGATATGGATTCTACATTGAACAAAGAACTGTCATAAAACAAAATGAGCATTCATATGTTAGAATGAATGTCTCGCCGACTGATACTGAAAATGTGCCCGCTCGACTATATGCTATATAGCAGCATCATAGCATATAACTAACTCAACTAATAAAAGTAAACGTTTGCAGAGAGAGAGCCTGCTCATGCATGATTCATTTCCTTAATGATCAATTCCTTACGTAGTATGTAGGTACAGGCCTAGACGATTCTATATCACATTATATATACAGAATTTTGCATGTGTGTGTGTATAAGGCTTATTCATAAAAGTAATTTCAGAGTCGATGGTGGTGGTATTGATTCTCGTTCTCCCCTTTTTGGTTTATCGGTTATCTCATCTCATCTTCTTAACAAGCTATATCTTTAAGCTTTCATGTTGAACAAGAAACATAAAGTACCTCTCCATTTTTTATTTACAATGATTATACTAGTAGTTTTTTTTGGAATGAAGATCGATACATGGATGGAAACGGTATCGAGCATGAAAATGATGATGAAAATGAAATGGTGGCACACAATAAAGCAGTTATAGCAATCCATTTTTGTTGTAATATTCCACTCGTTATTTTTTTCCTCTCATCTTTTGCTTGACAAAGTTCAACAGAGCAGAAATACCTTTTGGTCGAGTTCGAGAAAATGAAAACCGAGGAGCTAATGGATATACATCCGGTTGGATCATTGTAGTTTTATATTTCCTCTGATGCTATTTTTAGATGCATTACTATTGTAAACCTTGGTATGTTGCTTTATCAAAACAAGTCAGAGCCTCTGACAACTTTTAGCTTAGCTTTATTTGAGTAATAGTTTAGCTATATCTCAATTACGTTTATCACGTTGCAGGACGTTGATAATTACGAAACAGGATTTTAAACAGTTTTTTTTTCAAAGTTGAGCTGAGATGAAAAGGAAATTGAAAAGTTTTTCAAGCGTTGAAGGATATTGACATTTTTTGTTAACGATTGTATTGTAGATGGTGGTAAAGGATTTTGACAAGTACTCAAGGCATCGAGTGATTGGCCAAGTGCTACTGCCTCTTGTCGACGTCAATGCGCTCAAAGGGGTCTACTTCTGGAGTCCGTTGGAAGCTGTTCAAGCGGTAAGTTGCTTCAAAATGCCCCCTTTTTTTATTAAAAATTGATCGCAGGTCCCTATGCATAATCTATATTTTGTATAAAAAAATATTAGACTAGCCCTCGTCTTAACGACTCGACTAGCTCTGGGTGAGTTAAATTTGTAGACGCTATATATGGGTGTAGAATTTGTCATATTTTTAGGAAAGGAAATGCATACCTTCTACATACAAGGAAAGTAACCCGGTTTCTGTTGTTTGTAAGTGGTTGAATTTTGTCATGTACGTGTGCACGCTCACTAATGTTTTCTCTGGATTACTGGTAAGCCAAGTAAATATTTACAATGTGGGATTTTATCGGCTCGTGTATAGCTCAAGTCTCATCCCAACCTTAAGCAACATGCAGCAAAAGCATTCCGAAATTGTGTGCTTTCTTTCTTACTGCACAAGTACGGAACAACAAGTGGTGTGTGGTTACATGCAACATTATGCAGAACTACTATATTTCCTACTTTTTGGTCATCATCATCATTGTTTGCTCCTTGTTTGCTTGAACACTGAATGTGTTTTCTAAGCCCAAAGGCATAAGATTTTCCTTGTACTTTGCTACATTTTCGCTCTTGTTTCAGAAACATCACTAAACATCACACACACAGCATGTTGCTATACTTTGCTCATGCCTTTTTGCTTCTCACAGCTCCTTGAATTATGATTTATAGGGCAATCTGTATGCATTGAACTTGAAGCAATTGGAAATCTGCCAGTTTCCATTTATCAACAAACGCTGAAAGCAGGAAATCCCAAAGTGATGGCCAAAAATCTTCTAAGCACATATTAAGTACAAAAGTATTTCAACCAAACAAACATGAAATCAAATGCACTCAAATACTGTGTTTCGGATTTACTTTTTACGACGGTGTCATATTCCCTTTACTTTGACCACACCTCCCACATCCCTTCACAAAAGAAACGGGGAATGGAATATTCTACAAAGTTTCGCCCATGGAAATCTCTTATGGTTTTGCAAAGTATTTTTTATCAGGAAAGGGATAATATAGTTTAATACAGCTTCAACAACTTATCTTAGCCGTTCTTTTTTCACTGAGAACGTAGCACACTCATACACAAGATTTCCGTGTGAAAGTTAAGTACGCCTTGAATGGTTTGGTTTTGGGTAGGTTCATTTGGCCAACAAAATCTCATCACGCATCTTTTCCTTGCACTACATGTGTGATGAGTAGGATCGCAATGAGCCAAAACCATCAGAGTAAATAAATCTTGTCACGATAGTCCTACGTATTTTCCTAAAAAAAATTTTTAAATTAAATAAAAGTTGTAGTTGAACTTTTTGCATGTGTAAAGGACGCTATAATGAATGAGCTCGTGTACAAATTTTGTATAATGTCCAGCCTGAATAAACGTGTGTTTTTACATTATGAATGAAGAGGCAACTTGCATTATTTTCTTTTACGCTCTCTGATTTGACCAGGTTTCTCGGGAAGACTTAGGAGAACTTCTTTCATCCCTTTGTTACTTACCAGCTGCTGGTGACTCAATGTGGATACAGTTCGAGTGAAGCAACTCACACCCATGGATCCTGTTGGTGGTGCCGGTAAGCTAAACAAATATGTCTAGTTTCATTAGAACCTTAAAACCTGACTTTTACGTTTTGCTTCCCACAATCGAATTACATAAGACGATGTTGAGGCAGAAAGAGTCTGGAAGAAAAGTGTTGTTCTCATTAAAACCTAATTAGCCCAACGTGCTTAATGTTGAAGATGATGATGAGAGGAGGAGGATGAAATGAAAATATAATGATGCTTTACCTTTTTGTATTTCATGACTTCACAAAAAATTGAGGAAGAAAATGATTTGCTCTTGTTTTTTCTAGCACCGTATGTGATGGTTACGTTGATGATCAATGAAAAACATATCAAAACGAAGAAAACATCCTAAATACACACTGGATCCTGTCTTCAATAAAAGCTTAAGGTATAAATAATTTTTCTTGCATTCTCTCGTTATACATACTCAATTTGGAGCTTTCTTTGCTTGATTAATGTTGCAAAAGGTCGAGTTGTACCTACATATGTACATGCATGAGCTCCCGTTGCTAACGCTCATGATGTGCGTGTATTGACATTCCCCCATAGTTTTTACATTAAGTAAGTGAGAATTGAATACTTTGAGAGTTAACGTATCTAGAGAGTTTGTCATTCGAAATTGCTTTAAGGATACAAGAGTACAGGGATGTTGGTTGTTATAAGCGTCAGTGTCAAACTTTTGACTACGTAAGTGGTTTTGTGTTAAAAGGGAAAGCAGCAGGAAATGACAAGCCTGTTGTCCAGATATAGTTGTTTTTACGGATTTTCATGTTATTCACAACAGGAGAGTCGAGGCCGAGGGCCCGACTTTATTTCGATATGCTTGCAAATAACGAACTTTGTCCTCATTTTCTGTAAATGCATGCAGTCCACATACTACTCCAACGATTTACATTTGCTTCTACATGCAAGTCTGTTGAGAGCACATAAAAATTCTGCTGTTGAAGCTTTTTATCCTTACTTTAACACTGACGTTTCTCTTTAAGCTAGAAAATAAATGTGAATGTTTTATATATTGTGTCTACATTGTATCGTATTCTACAAGTAATGCTTTTACTACGTTGGGAGAGGATCGCAGAGATGGGTTTACATTATTGAGGGGATTTGGAGGTGATCAGTCAGGGGGTTTCGTATTATTGCATTAAGCACACATCAATGACTTGTTTAATAGCATTTAAACGTCTGTTTTAGCTGCATCTCCACAATCTGCTTACCAGCAGTTTATTATTATTAGGTTATTACACCTGATAAATTCTAAAGTTTAGGTAGGTCCAGGTAATATTTCAAGCACAATGTGCACGTGCAGTGCAAATACAAAGATTAAATCATAACTTAAGCGTTTTACAATGCTAATAATAATGTTTAAAAATTTGGTAATTTATCATGTCATTGAAGTTAAATTTAGCTGTGGAATTAATTTAGATTTTAAGAATAAAAATATATGTATATTTCATGACCATAAAAATGGATTTATTCCACAGGAAAAATATTAACCTTGGTTGACACTAGCAAGAGGTTTTCAACCCATTCTATTAGACTGTTGGATATGTGCTAGGCTATTGTTTAATTCCAAGAATTGAGTTCAACCACCCTCCGTCCATTCAACTTTTAGTTGCAGCTACCCATTTCTCATCAATTTCTTTCAGTACCACTCAACAACTTCATCTAACTACAGTTTTGTAAAACATACTGCACAAGATGGCTAACCTTTTCCACCGGTTTTTACACGGAGAGGCCTTGCAAATTTCTGTGACAGCGCTGGCTTGGTTGGATTTGGTAAGAAGTTTAATGAAAATTGCGGAAAATCCCTTTTTTAGTGTGTTTCTTGATTTTAATGAGTCATTTTGTTTTATTAGATTATGGCCATCCTATTCAACATTGCGGCATCAATGGGCGGAGGCATACTGGTCTACATGGGATTCAGCAGTGATTCCCCCGGTTTCCATGGTTCAAATTCCATACTTAACCACATTCGTGGCTCTTCCTTTAGAAATAGGTTAAGTAATGGTCATTTTTTAAATTTCCTAATATTTGTTTTACATTTTCATTTCACAGAAGAATCCTTGTTCGATATCTTTGACGGATTCGTGATCGTTTGTGGCAGCTTGATGAAGGGTGGACTTGAATTATGGCTGTTCAAAGAATTGTGTGGGGGTGTCAAAATCGTAAGTTGTTGGACTCGCTATTTGTGACTGGACAGTTGTAAAACATTTCAATTTAAAAGCTAACTTTGACAATTTTTTAAATTTTTTTTGTTAGGGGGGCGGGTTAGCTCTAAAGAATTGGTGGAAATTCCGCCTTGGAATTCATATAGTGACTTCGGCTGCGGCGGCAATGCTAATATTTATGATGATACTACTAACTCAACTCAGTTCCCTCTTTATTGTGCTCTTCGTACCTGTTTTTATTTATCAATTTGTTGAGTTAGTGATTGTCCACTATTTTCAGAAGCAATTGAATTAAGTTTCTTTATGCAGAATTCAATTGTTGAATAAATTCATGCAAAATTTATAAGTGTATAAACCTTTTTTCTGGTCGTGAGTTTTTTATTCACTATTATATAATGGCTTCAATATTTTCAGTATAAAATCTTTCTGGATTTTACATCCGAAAAGCTTATCCAGTCAACACGCAAATGGTTTATTACTATTTTACATATAGAAAGGTGATCGGTCCTATTTAATTACCAATTGTTCTTGGAAGTGTCACATACCTTTGCTGCACAACTTTTCATGGCGGCTTTAAGTTTTGCAATTCCGCCATTCAAATCCTGAAAGGAAGCAGGGTGGCAGCGGAACAAGCCCATAGCCCAGGTGCATGAATCGTCACAGGTGTTACTGAAACTGCTGCGGAAGCCGCTGAAACGGGCGCTAAATCAGCCATTCGCATTGCTAATGTGAGCACACATAAACAGTAGATACACATACACAAACTAAGTTAGAGATCTGCATCCTATTTAATACAAGCTCTCATTTTTAATGTGTGTGTAGTGTTTTAATTTTTAATTTAAGTCATTGGCTTTTATTTTATAGGTGATTTTTTGTAACACCAATTTTTAAAGAGCAGACTGCACTTAATGCATGTTGATGCCCGTTAGTTTTATTTAATAGCCTATTTAGATCATTGATATGGCTTAGTCACTCAAGCAACTTGTTTTGTTGGAGGGATCAACATTATGCAGTCAACTAAGCCAATTCGGCTAACCCGTTGCCGTTAAAATGAAGACGAGAGAGTGATTTGGAGCTCTTCAAATTGGAAACCATCCATCCGCTTTTATCACGAACCACCATCTGGCTAGCTTCCATATTCACACATGTGACCTGACCCGGACATTACCTGATCAATGTCTTTTTTATTGTATTTGTACAGCGTGAGTCAACCTTGAAGAGGAAAGTATGAGGTTTCGTAAAGTGAAGCAAGCATCAAATAAATTTGGATAGATCTTTAGTCTATAATGCTAAAGGTTAAGTTGGAAGAAGTATGGAGAATTGCCATTGCCAATAAATTTTGCAAACTGACCAACAATGCATAGAGATACGAATGTCGGCAATTATTGTAATTTTTGTGTACCTGAAAGTAAGGAAACGTGTAGAAAACGTTTACTTACATCGGTTTGCCACGGGATCATCCATATTAACCTTTGGGGGTACGTCATTTCTTTCAGCAGGCAAATAGTTATGCACGAGTCACGTCTCAAGGTCACCAAGCAGTTGTAAATATCCTGAAAATTCACTTTCATCTTATTCCTTGGTCATACGCGGTGTCACTCACTCACTTACTCACTCACTCTCTCATATATTTTTGCAAAGATCTTATTCAAGGTTTCTACATGGTTCACTAAAATTGAAATTGGTAACTTGCAAGAAAAACAAAAACAAACACATGCAAACTAGTAGCCCATCATCCAAATAAGCAGAAAAGATAAATAGCTTCGCTTCCCTTCCCAGATGAAAAACGTGGCGCCTCAGCAAGCGATTGGGATTCCACAATATAACCAGCTGGTTTGGTGTGGGTAGGACTATAATACACAACATAAGTACCTATCACAATAGTAAGGCAAATGTCAGTTTACTCTATAAAATGTTATGTACATTTTTTAGGCATGTATAATCTATCCATATTAAAAAGGTATGAGAGAGCAGTCCATAAAAACGTGAGCAAAGGCTTTTAGGTACATAAGCTGAGGTATTGCTCCTATTCTGTGTGTATAAATATATATATAACTGTGATGTGAACATAATGTGCATACATATCTTCTTAAAAAATAGCTTCCTTCTTCCAAATATATTTATAGTCACGTACATAGTAGCAGAGCCTCAATCCTCCCTGCTACTTGTAATGCTAGAGTCTAACGTGTATTGTTGATATATCCTCCATAAGAAATTAACGTATCTATATCTATGCTCCTCTGTTCATTTAGCCTTATGTATATTTCGCTCAGGACACAGGATAAAAATATTATTGTTGGTACATTTCTCATACTCATTCCATTTTCTGAAGGTTTGGAAGTTTAGATTTGGAATCGGTAGGTGTTAATATAATTTGAAAGATTTTAAGGGAAGCACTTTTATTCAATTGGTGGAAGCTCTACTTTGTTACTTGGCATGAATATTGGTGTTTTGTAATGAAATTGAGAAGGGGAATTGACGTGACGTAAAGTAAACAAAAATCGGCTGGTGAAATCGAGAGTTGGGCATTGGAAGGCGTTCTATGTAAGTCACTAATAATTTTTTATTGTCGGTTGATTGTTTATCATTTTATTTCATAATGAAGTTCAGCATTTGTGGTGACGTTTAGTTGAGCTGTGTTCTATTATCTGTGTGAACAGGTGATTGATTTATTATTGAATTTGTCCAATTTTTCATTTTTCAGAAGCTGCCATCTTAGCACTGACTGAGATTGATTGGTTGGGGGCAGTTAAAGCATCGGGAGTTCAGTTTAGTGGAGCTAACAATAATCAGGCGAAATTGATCCTAATCTAATTGAGTTTAATCGTCCCTTGCTAAGCGGGACGGCAACAAAATGACTTCTGCCGTGACAGCCCAGCTGATACTGATTCGGGGTGATCAATATTTTCAACGAGTCATTGAACTCTCTAACACAAACGTAAGTTTTACCTTTGAAAATGTGACGTTTTGTCTTATTAAAATAGTAATCCTCTGGTCACCTTTGTGTTCAAATAATTTCACTGAATTTTAAAATGAGGACCTTGACCTTCCGATTGTTTTAGATTTCTATTGGCCGTGAGCAGAATTGCAATGTAGTTTGGAGATCGTTGCAGGTATCCGGACAGCATGCCTCTTTGGAGTACGTGAATTCAAAGTGGTTTATTCGGGACACGGTGAGTAAAAAAAATCATTTAGAACATTAATTAAAATCTTTAAATGTTTCAGATTAATGTATACAGTCTAAATTATGTTTCTTACAGAGCAGGAATGGCATTTCAGTGAACAGTAAAAATTTGGTGAAGGGGGAATTATCTCCTCTGAATGATCTTGACGTCATCACTTTCATACCAAATGGTATCGTCCGCTACAGATTTAAATACGCGTCGTCATCCGTTGGCGCACCGTACAGGCCTAATGCGTCTTTAGGGCAAAATAATAATTTGATCTCTCCCTTGCCGGCTTTCCCATCCACCTCAAGATCCTACGCCAATGCTGCTGCTTCATCATCAAGGAATGGGGCATTTGAGAATAGGATCTCCTCTTCAGTCGAAGCACTCAGCAGCGATAATAATCATTCCGACTCCGAAGACAGCAATCACAGTGAGTCATTGTTGAGTTTGGATGACCCTGATCATTCGCCAGCAGTGGATCAAGAATCAGCAGTGGAGGAAGGGACATTTGATGCCCTAGCAAAACGAAAGCACAATGAAGACTCGTCGTAAGTTTGCTTGTATTCATCATAACGTTCATTAATGTGGTGCTGAATTGTTTGAGTGTTGTATTTTGTTATTAATAGTAAGTATTTATTTGACCTATTTAAAAATAGTGACATTCGCCCGACTGATCGCAAGAAAAAGAAAATCACCCCAAGTTCTTTAGGAGATGAATCTTCTAAAAATGAGTCTACAAAGGCTAAGATTCCTAACATGACTTCAACTTTTATGTTCAAACAAATACCAGAATCTGCCTTGATGTCTGATAGACAAGTCGACAAGTGTAATGATATGGAGACATTGAAAGCACAACTCAAGTCATATATGCTTAAGAACGGAAAGGCGGAAGTACAACTGGAGGCTTTAAAAATGGACCGTAACATTGAACGAGAGGCATTTCATCAAAAAGAAAAAGAGGCAGCGTCATCTAATGCTGTATTCCAAGAGGAAACTTACAAAAAGATGTTGGAACTCATGGAATCAGAACTGAGTTGTTCCGTATGTAATGAAATTTTCATTCAGGTGGGTGAGATTGAATTAAAAGGATGGATTTGACAATTTTTTTGCATTTATAAATCTTATGATACTAATAACCTTTTCATGTTTTTCTCAGGCTACGGTTATAGAGTGTGGACACACATTCTGCGGCTTTTGCATCGAAGAGTGGTCACGGAACAAACAAGAGTGTCCCATCTGTAGAAAAAGGTTCACCAGTCGATGCCGTCATATTGCGATGGAAAACTTCATCTTAAAGATGTTCGAGTCATTCAACGAAGAAATCACTGCAAACCGCCAAGCTAGCATTTCAGATAGAGAAAATCAAGTGAAAAGAGCTGAAGAGGAGGCAGCTCGTGCTCTAACAGCCCATCAAAATCGAGCTGTAGGTACGGGAGGGACTTTACAGGCCTTTCTCCATCGTGTGGTTGAAAGATACGTGGGCCCTCCAGAAGGTCATCAGATCAATGAAATTTTAGCTCCGCGTCCTAATTCTGCTAGGGGTGGGGCAGCTAGAAGCGATAGAAGACGAAGTAATTATTATGTTTGTTTATGCTCAATGGAACTTAACATGAAATAGAAATATATCTATTTATGTACTACAAATTGGCAATCAAAATTCTAATAATCCTTTTCTTCCTTGAATATAGGTGCCAGATTACAGGAAAGAGGTGTTGGTGATGTCATTGCTCCTGCGGTGGAACAAGGAACTGGTGGCCGTCGTAGGGGTCGTAGAAATGGAGCCCGACCCAATCAGTAAATTATATGCATCACAAAAATCTTGCAGCAAGTAATTAGTAATAATTATTTTCACTCTGATTAATATGATTCCTATAAGTTCATAAGTTTTCTTTAACAGCCTATGTATGCCCATCGTATTTTACTATAACATTACCTGTTATTATTATTATTTTTTATCATTATTACTCGTTTTTCGTTGTACAAAGCTAAATAAATTCCTTTTTTTCAATGTTGTATTATCCGTCCTTGTACAGAGACATGATAGATCAGTAAAAAATTTCAAAGTATTCTACTACATCGTATTACCAACGGTGTAGCCATCTAATTTAATGTGGTTAACGAAAATAAGGTTATTGTTATTTTGACGTCATGCGACGTTTTGTTGCTGATAATAGGTGATATATGCTAGATAATAAGCTAGGTGATATGTGAGAGATTGCAAGTGTACGACTATTATTTTTTATTGAAACATATGATAATTGATTTTATTTCATAAAACACTTTTATAGTAAATCTCTGTTATAAATGTACCGTAACTATCATAAGCATAAAAAACCGGCTAAATAAATCTACAGCATCAAAATAATTAAAACTACCTTCATTATAAACATCTTAGTTCATAACCTCCAAACTCTAATCCCATTGTATGGTGTAGTGGCGACTTGAATAAGCAAGCAAAGTACATATTTAACTTAAAAATTAAAGTTTTACTGAATTACAATAATTAAAAATCATTTTCACGCAAATGTCATGCTATATAACAAAATAATCGCATAGAGACCACCACACTTAAACTCTAAAGTATTCTGGCCAGAATTACAAAAAAACAGTTGAAAAAACTACGTGACTTGGTTGGAATTCAAGGGTGCTGATTTTTAGAGTCAAGTTTAGTGAGCTGAGGAACATTCCTAATTACATGTACAATGGAGAGGAACACATTCTTGGGAAGGACCTTCCTGGATTCCTCAAAGCAGCAAAGAAATTTAAGTTGAAGAGGCTCAACATTGATGAAAATGAGGTGCTGGAGTTACTTGAATCTCCCTTTGTCTTCCAAGACACGGTCCCAAAATAAAAGTGAAAGGGACCGGCGAACAACCCCCAATTAACTACTCAGACAACAGCCCAGAAGCCAAGGCGTACATGAAGTATGAAAGGAAAGCGATGATGTCAGCAGCATTATAGATGGAAATTCCTACTCTCACTGTAGCTCGAACTTTCTCAGTTCCATCTCGCACGTTGTATGAATAGTTTTCATGTAATTGTCATGCTATATACAAAATTTTAACTCGGCCTTGAAAATATTCTGTTACCTTCATTTATACATAAGACTTGTAGTGTTCATTTGATGCGATGTGTGAATGCTGTCTGAAAAAAAGTTTGGAATTTGGTTGTCGCTCAAAACATACAAATCACTGTTGCATAAGTTTGCCATGCAAGTGATAACCGTTAATATCTGTTGAATAACACTTAACTCTGTTGCTGTTGTACTCAACATTGTCAAGAAATGCCCTTAAAACTTGTTGATAGATACACTCTGCTAAATGTCATTCCTTTTGCTCTGCAAACTTTTTAAAACATATTTCCTTACCCCTGCCATTAATTTTTATTGCAAATCAATTAATCATAATCATGGTTAATTGGAAGAAGGCTACTAGGCCTGTTCCCACAGAAACAGGCCAAAAAAAGAGGACTTATACACGAAGAAAGAGAACGGGAGCAATCAAAGCTTCCCCACTCACGCAAGCTCAAAAGGTGGACTTTTTTGACGACAGTGTCATGCAAATCATTAAATACAAGCTTTCAGTTGCAGCGTTGGTTGATCAATACAGCAATAATGCTCATGACTGTGCCTTCAATGGCGAGGTATGTCCTTTCGTCATTAAAAGTTTACTTCATAAAACCGAAAAATAAAACTAAGCTAACTGTGTGTGTCTCTCTCCCAAAACTGCTAATAGATCATATCAAGACGTCTTGAAATCGAAAACGAGAGCGAGATTATGGTGCGCTGGCATCCTGAGAATGTGTAAGTTTTTAATATGGTTAAAGCGAAACCGAACCGGAGCGGTAATACGGGTTAAAATGACTAGCAATGTTTGATTTTAGATTGCCAGATGAGTGGATGCCCGAAAGCAAGTTTACGAAAACAAAGTTGGTACCACTAGGGCAGATTCTGTCAGAAAAAATGTGTGTTCTGTACCCTATGCTGTTCCCTACGGAACATCAGGGAAAGTCTCAGAGGAAATGGAAGGCCCGACCGACTTCTACGCCTCAGATTCTTCAACAGCCCATCATCATCCCATCAATTTCTCCAGGTGCCTGTTCAGCTCCAAGCCCATTATCTTCTCCAGGTGCTAAAAAAACTGGGACAATATAATAGCATTAGTTTTGAATGAAATATTAGTATCAGAACTTTGGCTTAAAAATAATCTGAAAGCGAAATCCATGTACTAAACCCTTTTTTAGGCCAAAGAAGTGGGTTCAAAATCATAAACTCCACAATCGGTTGAAAAATTTACAACGTATCATAGGAGAACAATCATACCACCAGAAGCTTAAAAACTTTCTCAGAAGCTTCATTCATTCACATCCATTCATGTTCATGCTTCATAGTCGCTTGTGTTGAATCTGGATACAAAGCAAAATGTTGAGACTGAGGAATAGCGTAGCAGATATTCTTTTCGGCTTCTCCTGCTTTTGGTTTGCCTTTACTTACTCTTGCTCTCACTAATATGCAACTTTTTCCTTTACGTTCGTTATCAACTGCCATCTCTTATATACAATCCCTTCTCCTTTACATAAAATCGGATGTAAGTAGCCAACTTCGTTTTCATTTGCATAAAATTGGTTGTAGTAAGTATAGGTAAAAGCTAACACCCTTCGTTCAGTGAAACGAACAAAAGAAATGATTAAAACTCAAGATAGGAAACGAATGCAGATATATGAACAGGACATATTGGATGATAAGTTTCTTTAGAGCTACCAGCCACGATCTGAGCTGTTGAGGATAGCAAGTAGCAAAATTATCTACTCCATTCAATAGTTTAGTGATATCGTACATCCCACATTGATCGTGTATTTTTCATATTTATCGTAATTTCCTGAGTTGTTACTTAAAATATTTGTGTTAGAGTATAGAGTATAAGTTATTTTGTCACTCGCAAGCCAGTTTTCGTCGAGAAATTGACAAAAGAGGAAGAAAATATTCGCCCGTGTCCCGTGCAGTAATATTCCAACTTATCATTGTCACGGAATTAATTGTGAACGTTTGGAGTTCGGAAAAGTGATTCCTGTTTTTCAAGAGGTAGGCACATTAGTGGTGAAATTCTCAAGAAAAGTAAAAACTGTGTAAAACAATCCGCTTTAATTTTATATTGTTTCATGGTTTGCTATTTTTTTTAATCAAAAGGGAAAAGGATCAATGGAGGGAGAAGGGTTCCAAGTGAATGGATGTTTTAACGGTTCCCAAAACGTTTGCAACAAAAGTTCGGAAACGGCAAAGCCTATGGAGCGGAATCTACAGCATTTTCTTTATCCTGACTCTCCAATGCTTAAATTTCCTCCCTCAAGTTTTGAAGATGAAATGGCTGACAGTAAGATGAGGCGGTCAGCTAAACAGTCTACTAATTGCAATTTGTTCAACTATCTTGACGCACTCAGCGGCTACAACTCAACTGAGCAAAGCAACGAGCCTCAAAGGAAGATGATGGAGGGAGAAAAAACTGTGGTTGAAATGCGGAGAATGGAGGAACAAAAGAGGTTAATGGAAGAGAAGGCAGAAAGAAGGCGAGCGATGGCACGAGCCAGCTATCGCCGAAGAATGGACGCCAGGAAAGCAGCTAATGACAAATGCCAGTCAAAATCATCATCATCATCATCAACCACTCAAGAGGCCAGGGCAAAGGGTCGAGCTGATCGTAAGAACGAAGAAAGTTTTCCCAAGAACGCTCCTGGCAAAGCAGTCGAAGCTCCAGCGAAAAAGAAAGAGAGTGGACAAGCGACGAGGAAGTCTCCTCGTCTTTCAAAGAAATAATAACCATCCACCAAATTCAACTACGGAGAGCTCTCGTTGATCTAATTTTTACATAAATACTTCTGAGTTCTTCTTATTTCTGACGCTTCTTGTCTTTTTCGACGGGAACACTAGAAATTTGTTATTAGTCATTAATTGGCACATTTATTTATATCTTATCGTGCTTCTTGTGTTTTTGTCTTTACATCTACCTGTACCAAAACTAAATTGATTTCGTAATACCTTATTAGTAAATCCTAGTTTTCTTTGAGTGCAAATTCTTTAATTATCAATAAAAAATATAGACGAAAGTAGTCAACCTTACGCCAATTATTATTTTAGGCAGTACATCTCTTCAAACTTCTTGAATGCCATGCCAAATGTACTAATAATTAAAGAAGATATAATCATCAACCTACAAGCCTTGTGCACATTGCCCCATTTCCACTTCTGTGGAGTCAATCATGTACCTCCTTTACCCCCTGCAGAAACCTTCCTTGTCGATGGCCACTTTTCCAAGTGTATTTCCAAGTACCAGTTCTGGAAATCGGGTTTTGGGTGACAGTGATTCGATGTAACTTTACTATCAATATCTCAAGTAATCAGCTAATCCATTAAACATGCCCAGTTCTAAAAAGCTTCCATTTTTTATCTCACAACATAATGTCCTGAACCTATTTCTCAACTGTCGTAATCCAGTCTAATACACTCCATGGAAAACGACATTACAACATTACAATTACAAAAATAGGATGCATATCATACACGTGCTAACGTCTGACATGACATGTGACATACGTGTGACAAAAAAGTACCAATTCATGTAAAACTACTCAACCACTGCTCGCTGTCCTAAATTCCCCAAACCGGATGTACGAGCACTGATCGGGTTGTTCGCCCAGGATATCAAGGTGTACCAATACGCTTGGCGCCCTCTTAAATTTGAGCTCCAGAAGCAAATGCCACTGTTAATTTGTGACTGATTCCCAACGTCGGCAGTATACGCGCCGAAGCGTTGGTCCGTGGTAATCGTAAATCCTTGATTAATTACAATACATCCTTGCTGCTAAATCTAACTTCTTCCTCTCGATGACATGATGTGGGCAAATCTAATATTCAAAGGAATTTTAATTAAATTGAAAACTGCACCTATCCTCTCTATTTTGTTCATAAACTGACAAAAACGTAGCCTATATTCATATTCCAATCATACCTTTAAGGATACCGGTATGGTTAGTGAGCTTTGTTTTCCCAGCGTGCCCAAATTGCCAGGACATCTACGGACGGCATTGCAACTTCTTATTAAAGCAACTTACTGTGTTGATGATCATACGTTTTGCAAGGGGGACGACAGAAAACCAAACGACACAGCTGGCCCAAGGTCCGTTCAAGCAAACATTGTCAGAATTTGCTGAAAGTTAATATACGTGTACTATACACATGGAAATATACATTTTTTTACTTTGAAACTCATAACACCCGGGTAGCGGATGTTTCAATTTTCACCAAATTCTGACAATGTTTGCTTGAACGGACCTTGGGCCAGCTGTGTCGTTTGTTTTTCTGTCGTCCCCCTTGCAAAACGTATGATCATCAACACAGTAAGTTGCTTTAGTAAGAAGTTGCAATGCCGTCCGTAGATGTCCTGGCAATTTGGGCACGCTGGGAAAACAAAGCTCACTAACCATACCGGTATCCTTAAAGGTATGATTCCAATTGTACTTCCTTGTAAGCTTCTTTGTTTACGTAAAACGTTTTTACGTATATTGCATTTATGCATAATATAATATCCCGACTCTAGTTTTAAATTTTTATTATTATTCCTAGCTGCATGGCAGTATGCAAATCAGGACTGGCGGTCGTGTTCCCTAATCTCAGAATAAAAACGTACAGCATGTACGTAAACTTAACACAGAATATTTTTCACAGTTTGAAAATCGATTGTTGTGCGCATCACACTTCTCAAATCCACCTGGACCTGCTTAGTCTGTGTAGTAATCTTTTTATTAGTGTTCAAAATATTTTTGAGCGAAGCCAGTTTTGCAAATAATATTATTCACTGTTTATTACCACACAAAGGTTTCTGAAGCTAAACCATACTGTGACCCCAAGATTGTGTCAGAACGGTCGTTTAGTGCATTTTAAACAAAGGTTACACAAGAGTTGCAACAGATACATTCCCCCTCGCATCCTTCTCCATTGTCTTTTAGGCCGTGATTCGTTACACACTTAAACTGGAAGCTGAAAACTCTCAGTGGAACACATTTCCCAAAGTTTCTACAATTTCTGAAGCGTTAAACAAAAATGGAGCCTCCGGCACGAGTTACCAGAAGTAAGTGCCTTGTGCCTTATGTTAAAATTATTAATATACTACTGGAACCATCATCTTCAATCAATTTCTGGGTATCAACCATGCTAATACTGCTGTTTGTTCTTTGATTTTTCCGTAGGCATGATGGCTAAAACTGAAGATGAAAGCGGTTGTGTGGCTTCGAAGATGGAGAAAGTCAGTCTCGTTGATGAAGGGACACGAATAACAAGAAGTAAGTTTCGAACGCATTTAAACGGCTGATATAGATTTATTTGTGTTTGCTACAATTCTTCATATCAACAGCGTTTTATTTTATTGAATTGTATTCTCAGGCAAGCATAAGACAATGGACATGGAAAGGATGAGCGGAACTAAGAAGAGTAAGCCGAACCAGGAGGCCGAGAGCAGCGCTGGGGTCATGCAGGCATCAGGAGTCACAGGTTGGTACAATTTATTGTAATTTTCATGATTCTACTAGCTTCACTCAAAATTGATTCAATTCATATATCATGATTGATTGATTTTATGGTTAAAATATTTGTTAATTCTTTCCATTTAGAATCCATTCGGAAGGATAAAACAAGAGAAAGGACAGCTGCGGCTTTGAATCTTCTTCACGAGGAAACCATTAAGAGCTTAAATTTACATGAGAGAGCACCACTCGCATCGGATTTGATGACAATTTTGTTGTGAGAAAGATTTTTGTGGATGAATTAATGCTCGAAAATAGTAGTATACTACATCCAACATCTCACGACGATGAAGCTTGATATGAAGGGTCTCGTAATTTCGAGTTAGGTTGGGGTTCCCCAATGGTTGATGACTTCTACATCCTTGTTTAAAATGAATTTTTAACTTACCAATTACCCGAGTGAAATTGTTTTAATGATAAGTGCTTTGTATTACTCTATAGCTTAAAATGTATTGTATTTTAGTTAAGAATTGTGTGTCCCGAGTGTTTGTATTTAATTTATAATTAAATAACTAAGCTGGTATAGTATAGTCAAGGTTGGTTGACGTGATGATGGATATAACTTGTTACCAATAAATTATTGTTTTAATGAACATGTCACGATGTATTTGATGCAATTAATATTAGTAATATATTATTGACACTGCTTGTGTAGGCATGAACTCTTAGGCTAGTATTTTGGGTGTAAAGCAAGTCACACAAACGGGAAAGTATGATGCCTGCAATGAAATTATAGGATGTAAAACTCACAATCATAAGTACCAAAAGCAACCTCCCATGCTTTCCAACACAATTTCTCCACTCTTGCTTTGAGAGTATTATGGAATGGAATAGCTTCCCCAGCACACTGCTTCATCCAAAGTTGAGGAAGGCCATCCCAGGAACTACCACTTTTTCGCATAAGGACGCTTGGCGGGGAACTTGCGACACTTGTTATTTCCTTTGGGTCGCTGTGCTCATTTGTACATTGATTTAAAGAATTTTGTAAGCTCTCAAAGTCGGAGTCCTCATAGCGAAATTTGGAAGACCTGGAATTAGTGGATAGCTCACCGAACCGGGCCAATTAGCGGCCGATACATCTCTCAAAGGCGGATGTTGTCGATGCAACAACATTAGGGCCACGAATGGATCCTGCACTTTCTATCATATTTTACGAAGCAGTTCTCTCCATTTGGTGAAGGTCTCAATGGGCCATACTAAAATAGTTTATAATAATGACATAAGTTGCACAAACGTCTTGAGCAGTAAGCAACCTTTGCTTCAATTGTTATCAATTCAATGATGAGTAATTACAACAATGTTCCTAGAGATCATCCTTAATCAAGAACAGATGAAAACCAAATTTTCTTCCTTGAAGTAATCTGACGGTGGTAGCGCACCTTGAGCAACAGGCTCCCCTAGAACTTTGACCCTGACTCTAAGAATACGCGAGTGGAATATCAAAGGAGTAACAAAGTTATTTAATCTTTTCCTTCTATCTATATGGTTCCTCTGATGTCATCAATTTACTTTGTTGACTTAACTACCACATATAAAATTGATCAGCTTTCTCAACATCATCCTGATAAAAGGTGAAGGGAGTAGTGCCAAGTGTTTCTTCCTACCAATATAAGCAGATAATATGATTGAATACATACATTTTGATAAAGCCATGCCATGAGCAAAGAACTGAGGGAATACAACAACAACCCACAAACCTTGTTAGAACAAATGCACCTCAGGAAGTAGTAGCCTAGAAAGGCGACGATGGACAAGAGCAAGAGTTTTTTTTTATAGACGGAACTCTTTGTGCAATAAAACAAATAGAGAAAGTAAAAAAACAACCTGACTATGGTAACAGATTGTCATAAAACCCCAAAAGAAAGGTTGAGTGCACTGATGTGGAAGTTGAGAGAAGAGAGAGAGAAAAAACTGTATGATTCTGAGGCTGTGTGGCTTACCGGCATTACAGCGGCGTCGACATACTCTGATAGTCTCAGAATCTCAGCCGTGGCGTCAGTGCGGAAGAGAGTAGCCAAAAGATTATATTTAACCAATGTAATGTATATACCTAACATACTTTTCTTTGACCAACTGAACAAAGTAAGGATGTGAGGTTTGCATCCTATAAAATCCACGGCCTATTATAACAAACAAATAAATAAAAAGTTTCAACCGATTCCTATGAGTCAAGAGGTCAACCAAGACTTAGTGAGTCTTAGAGTCAAGTCAACAATGGTATTATGTCGATATGTGTACAGTTTCTACCACTGTTGATGAACGAACAGTTGTTCCACTCCTCTGGGAAGACCATTCTACAATCCTTGCATAGGGAACCAAGGATATTGTGGTTTTCTATAATTTTTGAACAGATGCATAGATATTTACTAAACGTTTACAAAGGGAAAGGGTGGTTAGTAGTTTTAACATTTCGGGAAATAGACTTCTCAAAGTGGTTAAGTATCCTTCAAGATTATACGGTCACCACAAGTGTTCAAATGTTAACTGCGTTTCAAAACAAAATAGACAGAAGCAAACAATCTAGAGCCCATTGTGATGTTCCACGGCACCCTGCTCCAATTTTTTCTCGTGAAGTTTCATTTTGTATGATACAAAATTTGTATTCCAACTTGAAATTTTTTGGAAAATACATGCGAAGGATACAAACCTGATTATTATTGAAGGGATGATTTCAGACAGTGGAGACAGTTTATTGACAAAAATTTAAATACTAAAATCCCCCTTACTTTCTTCCTCGAACATTTATTGAAATAAGGAACTTTGTTTTGTTATTCAACTCAGCCACAACATGACTCGTTTTTTAAATGCTGGCCATTTGAGAAATCACAGGCGTTTGATATATGTCACGGACTCAACCGCTTTATATATATTTCCTGTGTGTGGGGTAAAACTAGAAATTTAGCAATTCTGATACGGGTGCTACACATTTGTCTTCACAGGTACCTACACACTCACACACACACCCCATGTTTTCATGTTTTTAATGCTTAGTTGGAGCAAGATTCTGGTTCACTGAAATGGAATACACAGTATCAGTGGTGTGGACTACATTTTTATATCATGGCTGAGATTCCAAGCAATTCAAATGATGATTTTTGCAACAGTTTCATTATAATTTTGGGAATTGTTTCCGCTTAGTGGGTGCATTCATATGAGAAAAATCAAGTGCTCTCTAAGAATGTGCACTGCCACACCAATATAATTGCATTACATATATAATATTCATCCAACCATTTTCTGTTTTCACCTTATGTGTTATATCTATGTATATGTATCTCATATTTATGGAATTTTCTCCCCCATTTATATAGACTCTCGTCACCTACAGTTGGGATGCACTCCATTGATATGTAGACAAAATAGCGGAACTGCTTTTAAGATATAGGAAATCGAGATGCGAAACAATCATTTATTTCCTTCTCCCAGCTTTCTTCCATGGAACGATGAAAAACTCGAAAAAGGATGAATTCCCAAGAAACTCCCCTCCACCACACCACACATGCATATCATGATCGTCAACATCATCATCATCATGAGAGTCTCTCAATCGTGTTGAAGACTCATAATCGGGCATAACAAAATATTCACTGTCCACTGGCCATTTGCATTACATGTGATTTTTATTGCTTAAGATTTGCTCTCAACTGAATAAATGACTGATGGACAGAAGTTATTGATTGTGTTCATGCTAAAAGGTTAACCAAATCTGGTTTGAAGTTACGGAGACTACCAGTCTCGATATTGATTTTTTTACTTCAGGTAAACATTATTTACATCTGCATCTTCATGTTGGGCAAGTGTACAGAGAATTTTTTGCTTGGGTCATTGTACTGGGATTTCCAATCCCACTCTTAGAAAGGAAGAACATGTCAACGCTGATTTTTTGATTATGACATATAATAAGGAGCCTACAAACCGGCATTCATTTAAACTCCGTTTTCTCTCCACTAGCCAAAGTAAGCTTTTAATGAGGGAAAACTTCAAGTATAAAAATTTGTATCAAATATTTCCAATAAAAAGTTGTAACAGGGGAGAATCTCATTCGGTGATTGTTTTTGTATACACATTCACTATGCAAATCTCTGGCATTGACACTTTGACAGAGAGTTCAAGTTTCCAGAAAAGTGCCTCAAATGTTGCCCCCATATTCGATCCTGATATTTAGTATTGCATGCTTGTATCCGTTCCATGCACTAACCTATGTATTTCTATGTAAAAATTTATCGAAGGGTAAACTATATTTTTTAAAACTAACGAGCCCCATGGTACTTGCTTATTGTGAAAACATTCAGAGCTGCTGCTAGCTCATTAAATCCGTTACGGTTGCCGACATGAATGTATTCTAATCTTTTTTTTTGCAAAAACAACACTGTTGGATAGTTAAACAGTCAAAACAAGCCATTACGATGTCGCTGGAATGAAAAATCTGGATGCGCTGTTGAATGTTCACGGATATTGTTTGAAATCCAAGAAACCGATGTATCCAGTATCCATACGATCACAGTCACGGCTCAACATGAAGAAAGCTCAGTGGCTCTTTGAGTTGAGCAGCGTGTGTTTTTGAGTCAAGGAAAACCCATGAGAAAAGAGACAACTGAACTTTTCCACTCCAACCAAACTCCAACATCCTGTGCAGGTTTGTTCTTTCAGTGCATTTTATGGAAATCACAAAAATGGTTGGTAACAATAACAAACCCTTTTCTGTTCTCAAATGCTCAAAATCCTTTTTGTGTAATGCAAAACTTACAAGTAATTAATGACTTGACCAGCACCCAAAAAACTTTCCTATTTGAGTCAGACTACGTGCTCCAAGATGAGAATTGTATAACTGGAATGGATAGTAGTATCAAGTGGGGGCAAAATGAGACGAATGTAACGGAAGCCAACACAGACATATGGTGGGGTGGGCATGGAGAAGAGACATTTAGGCATTCTCCCACTGTGACGATAACCCTAATTGTGGCATATATCTTTATACTCATCATTGGTGTTGTGGGCAACAGCTTAGTTGTGTGTGTAGTTTTACGGTCCCCTCGAATGAGAACAGGGACAAATCTACTTATTCTCAATCTTGCAATCGCGGATCTTCTTGTTGTTCTCTTTTGTATGCCACCAACGCTCCTCTCAAACATTCTCTTTCGTAAGTTCTCATTCTCACTCAAGATTTTTTTTCTCTTAAACATTTATTGCTGATGTATGTGAATAGTCAATGTATGTATTGAAGATGTGAGTTGCTTCAAAATGCATTTTTGATTATGCGTTTTGGAAAAACCTTTTAAGCTTACGTTGAGATATTCAGCTAATAAATATTTATAAAGTAAAAATGTTCTTTTAGTATTTATAATGCATGAGAATAAGATGATGATTCCTCCCTTTTTTGTCTTTATTTTTCGTCTGATTTACATCATCAAGGCTGTTTAGAAACACAAATTTGTTTGGCCGCGTAAAGTTTCGTGAGATTCCTTTTAATCAGCTGAATTACTCTCTCAATTTAATGACAATAACATAGTTTGCATAACTGATAGCATAGTCCTGCAACTAAAGGAATTAAAACATTTGTAGCAAAAGCTCTAAGCGTAAATAATACTTTGACTTGGATATGTTGTGAAGTACTTCCTCACTGTTTTTAGTGTTATTATGCAAATAAAAATTGTGACTCTCAAGTCACTCTTGAGCAAACATTTCCTTCATGTTATACAAGGCTCCCATCTTAGCGTTTTGGAAGGAAATTGGATTTACTCTCTAAAAAGTTATATCGAAGGACATTTAAAACAGATACAGAAAGTTATCCCAAGAATGTAACATTGATAAGACTTACTTAGTTTAGCTAAGAAGACCAAGATAGAATTAAAAAGGGAATATCGTTTTTATAGGAATAATAGATTTTGCCACATGGAAACGTAACGTTAACTGTAACTGTAGTTCGCCAAAAAGGAACAAGATATCTGTCAAAATATCAGCAATTTATCAAAACATATCAGCAAACTATAATAGAATAGACGACAGGAATACTTGGCCATGATCCAGAATCAACGCAACGCCACATATTTAGATGCAGAAACGTGGTATATATTGAGATGCTACAATGTATTTTGTGGCACTAAGAGTGTGTAAGCTGCAAACATTTTCATTGCATTTTCATTCCAGTATAATAATAGTCGGTAGACAGTAAGCTAACGACAAACTTATTCTAAAAATTCAAAATGGCTAATGTGCATGCATATCAACCAACCCTTTCAAATATGTATTCTTATGTACATGGTATTGGATGTATAATGATGCATCTTTTGCGTGAGTAAATCCGAGTTGTCATTGATATTATGAGCATTTGTTTTGTGTTTCTGTTGTGGTTCTTTTTGGTGATGTGGTGAGATGCTAAACTTGATGACTAACAAAGGAGAACTATTTCTTTTTCTACGTAAAATGACAGCTATTGTGGAGATGGTGAGCAAGTAATGGAAAGGTGTGTTTTTGAGATAGAATACATTACTACAGATATGCGAATGCTTAGATGTTGATACTCAATTTTTGCATACATTCATAAGCATCATTTGTACATATCTTTTTCAATACATTCTAAATATTAAGCAGCCAAAATTCTCTAGGTTCACATCCCCAAGAGATCATTTATGGTTCAGAAATCATGATTACTTATTCACTGTTCCAAGCCACAACGTTGCATTGCGAACGACCCATTTCATCTCGTTTACTTTCAGTTTTCACACAGTCAAGTATATTCAGACATGTGCATGTAAGAGGTAAATGGGTTGTGTTACCAAATGTTACCAAAGGTTACCAAGTAGTGCCACTTCAAAATCATATTCAGTAACATTTTTTTTTCACCGACAAAGATCAACATCAAAGTGTTAGTTTTAGGATGCTCAAAGTCTGAGATGCTCTGATTGCATTGGGAAGAGTCAAATGATGATGATATGATGATGATGATGATGATGATGATATGAGCATGTATTCGTATCTACGTACACACGCAGTTGCTTTACAGATGTATTTTACGCAATGCACAAATGAGCCACAAAAACATAGCAAGCTGACTGACTGGGGTGATAATTTTTACTGATTGATTTCATTGTTTGATGGTTATTGTCACTGAAATCTAGTTTTTATCTAAATATTTAGCGTGGTCGACTACACCCCTTTCTCATTAAAAATAAATCATGATTAGTAAGGAGTCCAAGTAGATTGAAATATAATGCTGCAATAAAAGTGAGTATACGTCCGATACAAACTGTTGCCAACGAGTCACATACTCACAGTGCGTTGGAATGAAATAAAAACTAAGGAAATCGTTTAGCATTCAGGTCTACACTTCAAAGGCCTAATGTTCCACTTTAGGATCTGCAATCTAATCTGCAATAATTTTAATGAGAATGGATACCCTTTGATATATAACCGGGCTCCTCTCCCCATTAG